>VXBJ01002340.1:489366-506839 GCA_013400055.1 Nycticryphes semicollaris
CCTTGTAAGGCAGGCGCTCCCCTGCAGTGGGAGGGCTGGAGAGGTTGTTCCTGGCGAGCCCAGCCGATGTGGGCGAGCGGCGTCAGAGGAGAGGGGGGTCTTTGGGGTGCAGAGGCCGGCGAGGGAAGCTGCGGAGAGGGTGACTGCGCGCGTGGGCAGGAAGCGAGCGCAACCGGTGTGGGGACGAGCCCGGGGGCGTGCAGGGGGTGGCGTGGAGACAGTGACGAGCGTGAAGCCAGCGCGGGGTCAGCTGCTTGTGGGTGGAAAGGGGAAATGGCAAAGGAAAGACTGCGGAGGCAAACGGAGCTGAGGTAGTGGCGGGGTGCAGGGGAGAGCCTAAAAACGAATTGAATACCCATTAGCATGAGCAGTTACAATGGAACAGGAACCTTAAATGTAGGCCAAACTCCAGGGGAGGCCTATTTAGACCCTCTTGATCAATGGCCTGAAATTTGGCAATTCTCTGGGTTACTCTAAGGTAAGTGCAGGGGTTTCGTGCTGTCATCCATTTGGCTAGAAAAAGGTTAGTCCTCTGCAGTACTTTGCAAAGTACAGTTTTCCCCTAAATTTAAAGAATGCATTTAGGGCTTTTCCTCATTGATAATTAACTTGACTTGCTATTAACTCAATTGTTGTCTCTATGACAAGTCACACCCACCCACAAAAGCTCTTAACTCGAGACTGGCTCTTCTTTTAATTTGAGTTGGCTGTACATCAGACAGTAGATGGGAAGACAAGGATATGGCACAACTCAACAGCTACTAAAAGAAAACAAACACCCTAGAAAGCAGACATGGACCAGCTCCACTGGAGGAGTAACTCTGCTTCTTGGATGCTGTGCTATTTATATCACCATCACCATGCCAAGGAGTCCTAGTTAGACATCAGGCTGCCATTGCACACCATGGCCCTGGTATGCTCAGGGATGAGACAGAGGAGAGATTTCTAGAATTGTTCAGCTTATTAAAGGATAAAAATACATGGGATGTACCTTGTGATCAGAGCAGATCATGAACACTTCCACAGATGGTGTGGAAACAGCAACTGCCTCACGCAAGGCTAACACAAGAGGGGCAACCTGAGTGCAAGTCATCTGACTCGCATCCTAGTGAATGCACACACTTTGCACAGCCAGTCCTGAACTGAACAAGGGATAAACGCTGCCAGCTAGTAGTGGTCAATTCATGGTGAAACAGCGTTACAGGTACCCTTGCAGAATGACTCAGACGGCTCCAGCTAGGCACATGGCATGATCTGCAAACACCAACTTCTTATCACCCAGGAGTTTGGAGGTACACATCAGTTGCTTCAACAGTACAGGCAAGAGGGCTGGAGAGAATTATCTTAAAAAAAACCCCATAAATCTTGACCAAGCAACGTCCTATTGCTGCTGACTATGATCCCTATTCAGTGTGCAGCCATACCATGTGCTGGAAGGCACGCAGGAGGGATGACACCACTACAGAATTTGTGTCACTGCTCACTCTCCCATCGCCATCCCAGTTGCCTGTGGCACCTGGGCTTCCCTGGAAGACAATGGCCCCTTTACACAAAGAAGTTTGGAATGCAACTTTGTGGACCCACACCTCGCTATTACTTCATCCCTTACTGACAAGACAAGTAATATATATGCTGGCAGGCTGGAGGCATTTTGCATCTACTAATAGGGTCAATACCAAACCTCTCTCTTGAAAGGAGACTCAGGATAGGGACTGTTTGACTGCTCCAGAGGAAGGCAGGAAAGAGAAAAAACCAAAACCAATTCAACTAAAAAATACACTGAAGGCTGGTTTTCAGCTTCAATAAATTTCTTTTATGATGTTCATACAAGAAATGAGTGACACTAACTTGTGACCTGCTTAGAGGATGCACCCAACTCTAAAATGTCTCTAAATAAAAAAGTCAAATGCTTTTCTGAGGACACATAAATAAAGCACAGCACAATGCAGGGTGGATACAATACAGCCTGTACAATCTTGGAGTACGTAGAGGTAACTCTTCTGACCTTAAAAAACAAACTAAATCATGTATAAAACTCTCAATCTCAGCAAGCAACAAACATTACAGCGATTGTTGCTAATGAAGTTCTGTTCTGATCAACTAGGTACACATATAAAAATATTTCTGTCACTAATCCTGTTTTATTAGACATTGGTCCTATGCCTTTTCTGGGCCCTACTTGGCGTGGGACTGCCCTGGAGCAGCTGGAGGCCACTCTCAAGGCAGCTCTGCTTTGTGCTGGCACACTGACAAGTACCAAAAGGCAATTAGGCAGCCTGGGGATTGCCAGCGGCTCCTTCTCAGCACAGCCCCTGCCGAGAGCAGGGCACTGCCCTGTGTGTCACCCAAGCAAGGCTCTCCCCCGCTGCCAGGGCAGGGCTGTGCTCTCCTCTGCTGCTGACTGGTGGAAAGCAGCCCAGGATCTCACCTCATGCTGCCAAGGGCAACCTGTTGTAATCACCCAAAAACTGTTAATGAATTTGGAGTTACGTGCCAACCACTGTAAAAAGCTACTGTCAAGTGATGTTAGTTAAAAATGTCTTCACCATTACACTCAGCACCACTAGGAAGAGGGCTACTTCTGTGATTGCTAAAGTTTCTTTGGTGAAATACACGTACAGAAAGGGATTTTATCGCATTCTTTTACTGCATGACAACAAGAGAAAATATAATCTCATTTTTTTTTTTATTTAAGGACAACAAGAAAGCCAAGAGGGCTGAGCAGAATTCCCCTTTTTTGTCTGAAATCAAGGTAGAGCTGGCTGCGTCAAGCTAACAAAACACGCAAACTGTTTTAATTGTGCTGATGGACTAAACTCACGTAAAAACACATGCTGCTGTTTGCATACATTATCAGAACCAATATAATTGTTTAGATGGAGCAATAGGACCATTAGCCTGACTCCAAACAGCTGTTCTAAAAATTAAGCAATCTAAAACATTTCTCATTCTGTAATAAGCTCAACATGCTTCTTTCTCTCCCGCATCAGGACACAAGCAGAGTATGTATTTTGAAGCTGGCCAGAAATCCATCTCTCAACTCTCTAAGAAGGGTCTTACCTGAATTTAGCAACACTTCATGGGTATTAAAACAAAACAAACAAACAAAAAAACCAACAACAACAACAAAAACCCCCAACCAGTATTTGAAAAGTCTCCAAGCTCTTACCACTGTTAAGCAAATACATAACTGCTTTTATGAGAACACTTCGCTAATAGTTAGGGAGGGTTTATGCTTTTCATCTAATTCCCCCCAGTAGAGTCCTGCTCCAGTTGGCCCTACAATTTGCTGTGTGTTCCCCACTCTCCTCTGTGTATTGAGCTTAGCAATTACGTGGCTGTGAGATGGGTTGGTTTAGCAAGTTGATGAGGGGAAACCACTTTTGTTTTTTTTTTTTTTTTTCAGGTTGGTTTTCCATTTGAAAAACTTGCTGAGTCTGTTCACCGTGTAGCCACACAGCCTCTCTATCTGGTGTGAGGAAAGTAGTAGGAGTGTGCTACCAGGGATGGAGGGAAGAGCAGGGTGACTCTTTTTGAGAGCAGCTCACAGACTAGCTGTCACACAAACCCGCAGCCCGTGGGCAGGCCCTTACAGCTGTAGTTCTGGAGCAGCACAACTTGCCCTGATCTTGACTGAGACCAGGACTATTGAGGACTTCCCAAGTGCCTGCACCAGCTCCCATGCTGGAGGGGCAGCTTCAAGGAGTCTATTGGCTCCCTAAACTGGCTGATAATCTGCTATCAGCTAACTGCTGCTACCCCTTTGCCTCCATAATTTGCTTCTGTCCAAGCAGCAACTCACACTGTTTGGAAAAAAAAAAAAAACAAACAAACCAAGGCAACTATCCAAACAGATTCATCACGTAATGACAGTGAGGAAAGACTAGGAGGGACACAGAAGGGGAAGAGCGTTTCTCAAAAAAAGATTTTTTTGAAAAAAAAATAATAAATAAAGCTCCACGATAAAAGCAAAGGCAGGACAAACAAAAGCCCACCCCCACTTGCAAAGTGAACCAGCTAAGTAAGTTCTACTCACCATTAAAAGGGTTAATCTTCTTCGAGATTCGTAAAGAAATTGATTCCTTCAGGTCTTTCTTCTTCACACACTGAATGCCCAGATTCTGAAAACTGAAGCACACGTGGTAGGATCTCAGCAACTAATAAAATCTTCAGTGTGTAATATTAAATAAATTATGTTGACTAGTGTGATAATATACAGTGTAGGAAATGGGGGAAAAAGCTTATTTGGAAAATGATGTAAAAGATCTGAAAAGTAGTGATGCAGTCTTTTCTACAAAAGCAGAAACAGAAGCAAAAAATACTAAAATAAAATTCCAAAGTATTTATATTCTTTATTAAGTCTATATATTTCTATATTAAAATTGTTACTCCACAGTAAACCTACAGTGTTTAAATTAAAACTTAAATTTTAGATAATTTTAAGTGACAATTATTTTTGTTATTAATAAACCTGCTGATCTGCATGAGTTAAGGATTTGCCCTCCTGCTTTTATCAGGGAATGTAAATTTCAAGCACTATTTTAAAGGTTTTTTGAAACAAGTCTAAACAGGTTTTTAAATCTCATGTAGTTATGGAAAAGTTCTGAAGAGCTGCAGCTCTTCCTTATTTGCATAAGAGCCCAGGTCACCCCAACGCAGGAGGTGGGGGGAGTCCCAGGCGAGCTGACTCTTTCCCACATGGAAAAACCATGACATCATCAAAGCTGAGTGGATGTAAAGCAGGAAGTAAAAAAAATAAATAATCTGGGTTTCATGATGTTACAATAAGCTCAGAAGATAGGTCGTGCCAGCAGGCATCTGCCTCCAGAAGTACCAGCAATTTCCCTTCCTTTGAAACTCTAAAGAAGTTCTTTGCTTTAGTTATGTCTGAAAAAAAAATAAACCAACATCTTAAGGCACCTAAAGACATTCCTTATTCTTGCCAACACCCTCTAGAATAGTCCTACGTTTCCCTGCTCTGAACAAGACTTCCCTAGCATGATGTTGAGTTTAATTGCCTGTTACACTCTGTTCAGAGGTTCCCAAATCCTCTACAACCACACTATATTTCCAAAACCTTTATTCGCTAGAGGAATGCATAAGCTTCCTTTTGAACCTGAACTTGATGCTTTGACCTAGAGAAAAATAAAATGCAGTATCATCTCAAAACTCACCAAAGCACTTTGGCTTCATACTGTGGCTACTGGTACATTTCAAGGTTTGTACTGTACCTTGGTGAGGAACCCTGTTTTTGTCTTCTCTTGGAAGTAGTACCTTTTTTTAGGGCTTGATCGCAGCATGTACTACGTCTTTTCCCCCCACTGCATGTCCAGGAACAGGCCTAGTCCCAGATTATATCCCAAACTTCTATCTGGCAGTCCCAGGCTCTCCTGCCATCCACCATAAGTTATCAAGCAAACAAGAATGCAGAACAAAATATGCAGAACAAAAGCTCCACCCAGCTACGCAAAGACTGACAGCCATTACTTGCCACCTTTCAAGCCTCTCATGGACAGAAACTGGGCTTATAAACACCACGTAATTCTCAGATTATAAACATTTTCGTAAACACGTGCTGTCACAGTGAAAGTACCTATTTAATGATCGCTAAACAAGGCTGCAGAGGAGAAACTGTTGAGAACCTCAGCGAGGCTTATGGGGTTTCACATCAAGGCTGGTTGACAGGAAGCAAGCCAAGGTAACGAGAAGAGAGAGGGAGAAGTAGGAAGAGAGAAAAAAAAAAAAACCCAACATTTAAAAAACCCTATTATATCATCCATGCAGAGAGACAGCGAACTAGGTAGTAAAAATCCGAGTATATTGGCAGTCACACAAGCTCCAACGTCCATACTTTTGCCTTGCTGTTTTGGCCAGGGAGGGCTCTGATAAAGTTTAGGCAGCAGTACAAAAATCATCATACCACAGGCAGAACAAAACACTTTGTTCAACCGGAACTACATGGGGAACTTTAAACAGGCAGAAAGCAGAGTAATTACTCAGACGGGCCCAAAACCTGGGATTAATAACTCCCTTCTGCAGAAAGAAAAAAAAAAATTAAAATTGGATTTTTTGTTCCATTTGGGATGATCAGCAAGAGAGAACAGCCAGAACCACTACCAAGAGAGGACATCTCCTGCTCACTAGTATTGTATGAGGCTTTTCTCCAACATGGACTCGAAAAGAAGAATGTGAAGACTGAGTCACTAGCCACAAAAAGGAAAATTACTTTAAACATCCAGATCCAATTATGGATCATACTGTTCTTTCATCTTAAAGTAACCAATGATTTGCTTAAAAAAAAAAAAAAAAGTGAGTGTACCAATGCTGGAAACATTTCAAAGAGAATGTTTCTAGCCTCCTCCCATCAGAATCAGGAACTCAACTGAAGCTCACAGTTTCTCATTATCAATAAAGTGAAAGTAGCTCACTTACTATTTTGTAAGAAGATGAAGATTTGTTAGACTTTAAAACCTAACAATATTGAGAAGAATTGATGGAGATAGCAAACAATCGTCAGTGTCTTAAGTGAAAGGGAGATATGGCACGATGTCAAAGAACAGGATTTGATGGACACATATAATGGTGATGAAATAAAAATTTGCAAATAAATATTTGCAAAGCATCCCAATGCCTTTTGTCATTACATCCTGTAATGGCCTCTCTACAGACTTGCCTTGTGCTTACACACTTATCCTTGTGCAACAAACTGCCAAGAAGAAAAACAATCATCAGTGTCTTCCTGCACCCAGCGAATGTAATACATCTCCAGAAACAGCGTTAAGCAATTGAGCTTTTTTGCTTTGGGTAAGAAGGTGCGGAGCTGAGAGGAGGAAGTGGGATGGGCTAGAACAGCTGACAACCTTTGGCCTTGCGTGAGGAAGCTTGACTTGAGACAACAAAGGAGAAGCTGGTAAATGGACGGTCAGAGGAAGGGGCAAGGACCCTTAACAGGTTAAGATATTTGCAAGTGCCTTTTAGACAAGGTGAAGGGAAACTCTATTTGCAGGGAAGCAGATGAGGTTACAACAATCAAGATGGAAGGCAAGTGCCTGAAGGGACAGCCCTACCTTTCCAGAGAGGTATGACAGCGGGGAAAAAATTTAGAGGAACCACATTTACTAATCCTTTTCTACCATTTGCCAATTAGGACAGCATTGTGAACAGAGCTAAAACCAATAAACTAATAGAACTGTTAATATCTGCAAAAGACAGTACCGTTAACATGCCACCTGAATACATTGCAGCACACTCAGGATCACTTGAGCCTGGGCTGTACGCTGAAGAAGCATCTCCACTACTGCAACTGTTTATTTCATCACCAGGCAATCATCATCTTCAAACAGCCTGTGTCTTCAGTTCCGTCCTTTAATAGCATTCTACTGACTAAACCCATGTTCATGTGGGGTAATTTCACTAACATCACCAGAATCACATCCCCTGAGAGCAGTGAGCAAGAGCTACTTATACACTGAAATATTTTTCTTACTTTCTTCCCAGCTCAGTTCCGTTTACCCAAAGCAATAGCCTACTTCCACATTTACTACATTGCAAACAGCTTGTCGATTCTAAATTCCCCTGTCCTGCAGTAATCACTCGACATTTGTTGCAGTTTATTCTGCTTTT
This sequence comes from Nycticryphes semicollaris, assembly GCA_013400055.1. Taxonomy (NCBI): domain Eukaryota; kingdom Metazoa; phylum Chordata; class Aves; order Charadriiformes; family Rostratulidae; genus Nycticryphes; species Nycticryphes semicollaris. The sequence goes on from VXBJ01002340.1 coordinate 496,990, forward strand.
CCTTTATTACGTAAGAACTGGTAAACTTAAAGGAAATGCCATCAAATACAACTGTATTTTAGGTATTCTTAATATCCCCTCTGAATAGCACTGAGAAACACGTCATACACAGCCTGAATTCTCCTTGCTGCATCCACAAGTAGATCCATCCCCAGCATGCTTGCTCTACAGAGTTGTGCCTGAGCAGAATCTGCATTTTCACTCAAAAAGCCTCCAACCCAGACAAACAGCAACAACAGTGACAGCTACTAACATGTTTCTAGATGCATCACAACCATTATCTTCTGAATGACATGATACTCAGCCAGTACAAACTTTCTCCACCAGTTTCCAGGAAGTCCAGATATAACTCCCATGGAACACGTTAACTTCCCCAAATCTCTTCTCACCATGAAGCATTAATTCGAATGCTGTTGTTACCTATTCCATTAATCATAATTTTCACATGTAAGAGAGTGTCATGCTCAAGAGTAAGACATGTTACTGAACAAGACTGAAAAAAAAAAGCAAACAAGTGGGAGAAAGGAAAAGAAGAGAGTCAGTGGGAGAATGAACAAGGAAAAGGGTGACAGGAAAAGAATAGGACCATATACATGAGTGTGTGAAGTATTGAAAATGAAGGAAATACTTCAAAGAGAATTTGTCCTCTCTGTGATGGATTAGTAAACCTTCAGCAAAGACAGCATCCTAATTGCTCTTTTAATCACTAGTCAGAGTTTCAAAACATTAAGATTACCAAATAGCTTGCATAATTAATCGAACTCCCAAACAACACCATTACTTACGACAGGACTCGCCGTTCTGGCCCAAATTCTGCTTCGTAGTAGCCATCTCTGCAGTCTTTTCCAACCAGATCATGAGGGTGTGGTTTGTAGGGTTCATTCTTTGTTACCAATGTAGTTCTTATTTTGACTTTTCCAAAATAATTCAGAATCTACCAATAAAAATGAGATATTTTCTAGACTTTGGATATCAAGACTAGTAAAGTCCCTACCTGTAACAAAACCAAATACTTTTTATCCAAAATACGAATAACACACCACAGCTAAGAAAATGGTATTATCGCTTCACAAAAGCCAGGACCATTCAGAAGCTTTGTTCATTCCATTTCAGTTCTGTTCAATTTACACTAAAAACCCAACTCTTTGGCAAAATATCTGAAAAGTGAAATGTTTTTTCAAAAGTATACCTCATCTGTTTCAGAAAGCAAAACAACATACTTCCTCTGCTAGTTTCACCAAAGCTGGGTATTTGTAATGATAAAATTTTGCTTGTGACAGTATTCAAACATCCAATCCATTCAGTTCTCCTAAGCTACCCTACTGCAAGGAGGAGAAGGAAGTCTGAAAGGCATTAAAGAACCTTATTCTTTTTCTCCCCCCCCTCTTCTTTTTTTTTTTTTTTTGCAGAGGCTGGAGATCTATTGCTTCCCCATCTTACCAGAGCTCTTCACATGAGTTGAATTCATCCCTGTGCTAAAGGCCAGAAGTAATATAGAAGTTTAGACATAAAACAGCTTGTAATGCTGTAAGACCAAACACAACAGGACATACTTCATTATCATACCTAGCCTTACAGTGAAAGACACAGAATTCTACATAGGTGACCACATAACAAATGCTTATTGAAGGACAGGTCTAGCTCCAAAGATTTTAGAAAAAAGCTCCTCAAGCCTCAGGGTTAAGGATATTATCTTTTCATGAACATCAAGAAGTGAAAGTGAATCTTAACAGATACAGCAAGACACAATCCCCTATGAAGTTGTTGGGTTTTTTATAAAGTAACTCTCAGATGAATATTCAACCTTATATTCAAGAAGGGGGGGCACTGAATTCTCAAGCTCCTACTAAAGCCTTCGCAGCAGTTGTCAGCCTAATTCAACGTACATCTCTAGGGTGCGTAAGTTTTCCCTCATGCTGACGGCTACCAGTGAAGTCACCAAGTGTTGTGTGGGCGAGTAAAAAAAAAAAAAAAAAAAAATAGAAAGACAAACAGTTTGGCCTAAATTGTTTGAAGCGTAACAACTTGAAAGCAAACACAAGACCTGTTCAGGCACACATTTGTGCAGAGGCGAGTTCTCCTCCTCCACTTCCCCTGCCCTATAACTAACTGTTCCTCTCCTCTTTCAGCCCTTTCTTTGTTTCTCCTGAGACTCCAAGGATCCATCCCCTTCAGCTGAAACTCAGACCTTTGACTTGCCTTGAGGTCTTCTAGATTCTGTCATCTGTTAATTTCTGCAGTCTCCAATTTTGGGTCCTTTCTTGGCTTCCATACAAGCCACCATTACTTTTTACCCTTAAAATTAAACTTACACCACTCCTTTAAGTATTACATCATTTCTCCCTTATGTCAAACCCAGTCCCTCGAACTCGAAGCCTGATGTAGCCACTTTTGATTCTCCAGTTCCTCCTTGATGTTCTTCGTTTCAACCGCACCATGAATTTAATCTCTTCCTGGCCTCTCTGTTCTCATCCTCATTGATATTTCCATCCCCAGAGGGGACTCCCCTAGGAGCTAATCAGCACTAAAGCCTCCTACAGGCTTCAGGGAGGCAGGAATTCACCCAGAAATCACCTGCTATCAGTAACAATCAGCTCTGTTATCAACAGTCACTGTTAAAAAAAGAACAGCCAGGATTGCACAGTCACCTACCATGTCCCAGCCTCCTTTTGGGTCCAGGCTGAGAGAAATGAAGGGCTCATACTGCCCGCTCAACTCAGGCCCTGACTCAGTGTTAGGCTGAGAGTCTGTGAAAATACTGGCTCCTGCCAGTACCCTACGTAGTTCCTTGTTCAATTGGTAGAGTGCTGAAAAAAAAAGAGTCTGGCAAGATCCCCATTTCCTGCATTCCTTAACCAAATCTGGCACTGTGATAGTCAAGGGGGTGACCTTCTTGTTTGCTTATTCCCTCAGTAATTCTGGCTTCGGGGCTAGACTGGCTTCCACAGTTGCTTTACGTAGGACAGGCTCACTCCACTGCTCAACACATGACTGCCAATACTACCTTTATTATCTTTCTCAAACTCTCCCTCTTCTTAAAGAACTTTTATGCCTCAGACTAAAACATATTTTTCAGATTTCACATCCTCTATATCTGTTTTTTTCTACTGTGATTCCAGAGACTCCATCTTTGGCTCCACTTTTTTTTTTTTGTATACTTGCACACACGGCAAGCACAGACACACAGCTTCTCTTCCTGGGCACCGTAATGTACCGCAAGACAGCAGGTACTCCTAAATTTGTATTTGAGTTTTCTTTTCTAATCTCATCTCTGAAAGAATTTCTCCAAATTAGAAGACATCAAGGAAACACTAGCAACTTAAACTTCAAATAGGATACCAGAAATTCTTTTCCCTCACCCTACGTGTTGAGGGTCTCTGACACATTTCTTTGTCCCACATATGAAAACTACTGCCAAAGTGCTTCCACTCCACCTCTACTGTCTGTGTCTTTGTGCCTGCTTTGATCCTAGCTACTAGAGCTACTCTGAAACCCTTCATTCTGGATTCCCCAACCTATCCACAATGCAACCACCCAACTTGTCTTCATTGCAGGTGCCCTGACCACACAATTCCCCTTTCTCAGCCCGTTTTTAAATACTGTGTCCCCTTCTGACTTCATGTACTTCATGGCAGTTTCATTTGCAGAGCCTAATCACTGAATCACTGCCTGCAAGTCACTTTCTTACTTCTGTCACATGTACAGAGTGCCAACTTCCATGTCACACCCATGCTTGCACAGCTTTTCAAAGCCTTTGCAAATTTTGCATGCAAACTCCTTCGAAGCTCTCCTACAACTCACACTGCAGTCCAAATAGTAGAAAAAAAAACCCAAGTCACATAACTAAGAAATGAGTACAAACGTGCATACAGAAAAAGCTAATAATGCATGATTCCCAGACAATGAGTAACTTCACTGAATTCCCTCTCTACTGGCACTTTGTTAACTACCTCTATACCTTCTCCTTTTGCAAATTGGAAACAAAATCTTCAATGACTAGAAGCAAGGAACTCTTTTTCCACTCTGTTGCAACTATATTTGCATACCAAGGAAAGAACAACAGAACATGAAAAGAAAAGTGTTTTATTTACTACACTGAGTCCAACACACAGCTAAAGCACAGCATTAATCTGGGCAATGGTAATTCATAGATAAAAGCAGTATTTACCTGTATGGAAGGGAATGTCTTACTGTTTTCAGTACTGTGTTCTCCTGGAATGCTGCCTGCGGATCTTCCCTCACATTTGTATCTGAAACGCATGCCCCTTTGCCTGGGTTGTTCAAATATTTCGATGTAGGGCTCAGGGCCACCTTAAAAACAAAAGAAGACCTCTTCACTGTTAGTACACTGTAGAGCTCAACAAGCAGCAAAGATGCAAGAATTAGAAGATCTAGACTCTTCAACTGGTATTTCTGCTTGATCTACCTTCTCAGAAAACCTACTCTTCTTTTTATGTACATGCGTACATTGAAGGTAGGGGCGAGGGGAGAGAACAAATTTTAAATGAAGCCTCAGGTATCAATGCCATCTAAGTAGTTAGCAAAGGACACCCTCCCTTCCACCTCGCCTAGAACTTAGCTTCTGCTATTAGAAAGTCTGATGAAAGAGGATTTTGTACAACAGGAAAAAAAATCATTACTTTGAGGGAATAGTTGATATTTTAAATTCTAATACACTTTTATGAATGGTTGTCCTCACAAAGTGCAGTCACCATCAATACTATATTCTCTTAAATGCCCTCTGAAAGGGAAGATATTTCCTCTGAATTGATTGATTTAGTTCCTATTATAGTGAAGCAGAAACTATGCAAATTATACAAAAACCAACCTACTGGGTTGAATACCATCACTGTGGGCTGAGAAAAATACCCGACTGTTGGTTCTGAATTCTACATTTTGAGCTGCCAATCTCCCACAGGGCCAGATTCTAGTTGCAGTATCTACCCAGACAACAAAACCTCAGTAAAAGCTGTTGGGCAGCTGTCAATAAAGAGGTTTTTCAGGAAACATCAATGGCAGACAAGACTAAGAGACAGCAGAACTCTTAAATAATCAGCAAGACATTAACTTAGCAAGAGTGCAAGTACTTCTCAAGTGATGTTTTATTACCATACAGTACAAGCTATTTAATATATCTTACTGAGAACATCAAACAGGATAGTCAATCAAACAGTGACAACAGTGAGATGGCATGTGAAAAACAAGTAACAGAGGGTAAGTAAATACTGTAGAAGTTGAATCATCCTGGTGCTGCACGATCAGAAGAACATAGCTTATGGAAATGTCTACTGAGCTCTCTGTCATCTTCATATAATAGCATCCTACTCAAGCAAGGTTGAGCATCACAAACAAACATGACAGGCAAAGTCCTGTGGCACAGCACTGAAAAAAATGCTTGGACTTAACATAATAAGCAAAATAGTTATTAAATATATTGAAAGTGCTATAAGGGTAAAAGATCCCCTACTTCCTTTTGCCCAAGGTCTATACAGCCTAAGGTCCATCACATATGAGTTTTGGCAAAGATGTAGATTCCAATCTTAACTCCATAATAAAAGCTTCTCCTTTGTTACACCTACAATGATTTAGGTATACCTGCCAACAAAGCTTGAACTTTATGCCTTGCATTTGTTGACCGCAAAACATTTGCATTGCTGCAGCGGCTCATACTAAAGTAGGAAAATATAACCTAAAAGATAAAGTAATTAAGAAGTGGAGAAGGGATGGAAATCACTACACCTCCACGATGCCACCTTGGTATTACCTGAATGCACATTTCAGCTGTAACACACCTACAGACAGCTGTGGAGTGGCAGTATGAGAAAGCAGCTCTGATGCTGGAATTGCTTTCAACAGCACATGCCTTTTAAAAAGGCACAATGCATTTCAATTTCAGGCTGTATTTGGTGCCAAACATTTGAGAACTGTGGTTTAGGACTCTATAGTACTTTCTAACAATTTATCAAAATGAGATATCTAAACACATCACCCCCCATCAAGTAGATTTTAAATAACTTCCTGAAAATAGACCGTGAGCTGTCACATTAAATACACAGTAGCCACTACTCTAGGTCCAGTTACTTACAATGTCGGTCTGTTCCCTAGATACTTCCCAGATCTTGCCTAACCCTCCTTTAGATAAGCTTTGCATATTTTCCTCTTTCTGGAAAAATAAGTAATACCACCAAATGGGAGAGGAAGACAGGCAATAACAAAAAAGCCTAGAAATGATGTTAATGCTGGTTTCAAAAAGAGAGCACAAGTCTGAGCTTCTCACAAAACCAAGCTCACACACCAGCACACGGCTATTTAACTGTCACGCTTAAATTTATTTATGCTATTGTATTTGTCAGGACCACCCCGCGGACCAGACAACAGAGGATTTCTGCCAGCAGTGAGGAGCGACTGCTGCGTATCAGTCAGCTTCCCATTTCCATCGCGTAACTGACGAGAGAGAAGAATCTCACCTTTCCATTCCTACATAACACAGCATGCCACAAATACAGACATGTAACCATATTCTAAATTAAAAATCTGTTTTAGATGTTATAATGACAAAATTGCTGCAAAGTGCCTACTAATCATATTACTTCAGAGATGCACAGGCTTACGTAGCTGCTAACCAATACGCCCCATACGCCTACATTCATTACGTATTTGTCAAAACTAGCTACAGCTTTGCTGTTCAAAACACAATCCCTTCAAATCTTTAACTCTCTCTGCTTTATCCAATAATTTCCCCTAATGCTCTATTAATACTTGCTTGAGAGCACTTTTTTCTCACCTATTAAGAGCACTTTAGTTTACAATTCCGGTCTCAATGTTTTCTCACCTATGAAGAGCACTTTATTTTAAAATTCTGGGCTCAGTGATCTTTACAGGGTTGTGGTTCCAACAAATGTCATTGAAGGCAAACCCACTGCTTACTACCAGGTGTGTTTGTCGGCAAGTAAAGCTCAGTGACGCAGTAGCCTCCGGAGATTAAACATTAAACTTCATTTTATCTTGGTTCTCTCTCCATTTAAGAATCGTGTTATCATCTCTGCTGTGATTATCGGTGTCATCATGTTTGGTGTAGAGAGGAAACACTTAGAAGTGTTTGTGCGAACTAAAGGTATTATCAGCACTCTGCAGCAAAGAGGAGGGCCTGCTCAGTGTTCCCCCTTTCTGTAAATCAGCAATGTGCTTGTGAAGTGCCATGGCTTAATTATTTCCCAATCTACACGGAGGTCTGTTAGTTCCCACGCTGTTGCTAAAGACCTGTCCTCCTCAGGTATTTCTGTGTTGGTCAAACAAATATGAGCTATGTCAGAAAACAAACTTTCTTTTACTACTTCTGGAAGAGAAACTGACAGCGGCTCATATTCCCTACCTGCCCACAACTACTCAGAAAAGCATTTCAAATGGAAGAAAAGCAAAAATCCAGCTAATCCTTCATCTAAGTGCTTAAGAGTTTAATTTGCCTCTGTAATTAATTGTAATTGCCCGTACACATGCTGGCAATAGAAATATTATGCTACATATTATAACCTGCCTCTTGTTCTTTTTGTTATAAAGTTGTTTATTCCCCCATGCCCTGACTACTACTGTAAATAACTCAGAATACAGGAGGTCAAGTGTCTTGATTACATAAGCAAGGAAAACAGTTAAAAGCAGGAACAGCTCTAAGAGTTCAGCCAGCTTCTACTCATAGAAGAACTGAAGGTTGTTTTATCCTCATCTGTTTTGAGCAATACAAAAAAGGAATAAAAGTACAACCCCAAAAACTCCAAACAACACTTCTATCAGACCTCTCCAAGATGAGAAACCTGGGCTGGTTTGAAGTTTAATGGCCTGTGCCCTTAGGGAGGAAGCTTGCTGCCACCAAGCAAAGTGACAATGGGTTCATATGTTTTGTCTTGCTCCTTCGCTCAAGGGAAGCAGGTTCTGAAGGAACAACACCACTTGCAATTTTCTTGCCCAACTAGGAGTGCCCTGTGAACAGGTTCTCCAGCAAGATCTGTGTCTGAAAGCAAAGTAGCTGCAGGTCTTCATGGAAGATGTGAAAGCACCACCCCAAACCGTACAATCTGAGGTGACTGCAGTGAGACACAAGACGGGAGAAGGGCTGCCCTTCAACTTTGCTTGTCACTGTTCTGTACAGATCACCAATGATCCTATATCCTCCCCAGCAATAGCCATTTCTGGAGAAGCAAGAGCAGACAATCTATACACTTATAACCTCCTGCAACAGCTCAGACAAAAGAGGCAATAGTAGAAGATTTACTGCAGCGCACTGTGGCTCAGAAGAAAACAACCAAAAGTGTAAGCACAGTTTTAGAAAGCAGTAATCTACCTAGGACTCCATAAGCTGTACAGATTCTAAGAGAGAGACAAAACTGCCCACGAACTTCCTCTTCACTATTGTGTTATATTGCAGAACAGCAACCAAAAGAGAAAAGAAAAAAAAAAAAACCAAAACAACAACTACAAAAGCTAGCTAGTACCAGGAAGTTACGAACTTCCCCTACTGAAAAATTCCTTATGTGGTTCCTAATTACACTGAAAATATATTAATAAATTAACAACAACAAAAAAAGTGTTACCTCCTGTTTCAGTTTTGCCACTCTGAAATCCAACATAAAATGTAAAAGATGCCTCCATACAAACCCAGGTTTTTTTCTTTCTCTGTTGATAGTTAGCACACACATATACTTAACAGGAGTGAAAGTTCATACTTTGCTAATCAGTAACTGAATACACACACCCATAAGTTTTGAGGCTGGAGAGCATCTTCCCCCAGAAATGCTACTCTAATTAATACCACCAATCTGGAGGTTTTGTTGGTTGTTTTTTTTAAACCCTAAGATGTCAGAGAAACACCTTCTGAAAGGAAGATGAGTTCAGTTTAAATTAGCCTCAAGAAACCCAATTGTGCTCTTTGTTGTAATTACTCAGTATGTGATCCCTTATCTATGCCACTTTGCATTTATGCCATCTCTGTTTTCTATTCATTTGCACTTTCTTAGGCAAGTTCCTATGAGAACAGGAACTTGCTGAGCATCAGAGTCTTTGGCCTACTGATGTCTTTAGCTCAGATACCAGACCCATGTGCTTATTTAACGCCTAAACATTTTAATGGCACAATTTTAAGACTTAGAAGATCCGCTCTGAAACATAACAGCCTCGTAAAATCTTATCGCAACTCATCTAAGCAACCCCACGATGTTTCTTCATTAACTTTTTCCACAAGGCTGCTTAACGAGCTACACGGCCGCAGACTTGAATATCAAAAGCAGATTGCTGGGATGACGGGATGCAAGAGCACCGTCACCCGTTTTTGCACTGTTACTCACCTCCCTGACTGCCTACGGGCTTAAGTCAGTGGAAGCCGGGGGGAAAGAAGCAAACCATCCCTCGGAGCATAAAGATAACGACCAGCCGACGCTTGGCGTTTCCCCTAAGCCAGCGATCGCTCCTTCAGCGACGCGGTTTACGCAACCAGCGCGGCCGAAGGACGGGGAGAGGGCTCGCCTTGCCGCCGGGCGCAGCCCCGCGGGGCCCGGGGAGAAGCGGGGCCGCTCCCCGCGGACCACCTACCCCCCCAACCCCGCTTCCCCACAGTACCGCTCCCCACCGAACACATCCCCACACCCCGCCTTTCCCGGCAAATCCGCTCTCCCCCCACACACACCCCGGAGCACGTCCCGCCGCTCACCGGCCATGCTGACAGCAATACGCAGCCGCTCCGGCCCACTGCCGCCGCGGGGCTCCTCGCCCGGGCCCCGCACACCTCGGACAGACGGACGGACAAACACACAGCCGGACGGGCCGACTCCCTCCCGTTGCCGCACCCCGCACGCCGCCCTTT
>VXBJ01002340.1:507691-585134 GCA_013400055.1 Nycticryphes semicollaris
TTTGGAAGCAGCCCAGATTTACAGGTGGCTCTCTGGGCTGTGAGCACACAGTGTTGTCTCACACTGAACTCTTTGGCCACCAGAACCCTCAAGTCCTTCTGGGCAGGGTTGCTCTCAATCCCTTCACCCCCCAGCCTGTACTGATTCCAGGTGCAGATCAAGTGAAGGAGAGGAATACTGAAGGATGGGGAAGTGGGGGTCAGTAGTAAACAAGCAAAGCTACAGGAATTCAAAACACCTGTGAAGAGAAGAACACCAAGCCCACATCTGCTGGGATACAAGACTGCATTTAGTTAGCAGCAAGCTTTAACACCTTTATTATTTTTTTTTTCTTAAATCTTTGCTCAGGGAATGTAATAACACTGTTACCTGTGAAACTGCAGTTAAAAGAATTAGTATTCTTGAAAATGAAGCATTAATAAAATAACAAGAAAAGTCACAAAGGTACCTAACGGGGGGGGTTTATGTTTGTTTTTTGTTTGTGGGGTTTTTGGTTGGTTTGGTGGGGATTTTTTTTTTACTTTTCTTTTTCTTACTATCCTTTTTCAAAGCAAAGGTACAGGAATGTATAGAAATGAACCACAGCAGAAAGTGCTGTTCTGTAATCTGCAAATAATACTCTAACCAGTAGTTAACCAGGTAATTAAGCCAGAGAGAGGACCCAGTGCTTGTTATTCTGCGTGCTCTGTAGTCCATCCCAACAGGACTTCACTTTATAACCTTAATTTTGTTCAGCTATCATCATAGTGCCTGTAAACAGAAATCATCTTTCTCTATCCCACAAGCAAAACTTCCCTTATTTAAGATTTAAGATGCACCATTTGTCATACAGTAGGTTACACCCCAATCAAATTCATAACCGAAATTACAATAGAAGAATTCTAGGGGGCACATAAGATAATCAGAACATCTGTGACACTAGCTCGAGAAGGTTAAAGGGAAGAACAGCTACATTCTTCTATTTAGGTATTATGCTGAAATAACTTTTCAGTGGTGGGTTAGTTTCTTGCCAGAAGAACACTATTGTTCTTATTTTTTTTTCCCCAAAAAAATAAGAAAGGTACAAACCAGCAGTGGCCTAAAACTATGACAAATTAGGACTAGATCTTTGTCTTGGGGGATTTCTTAGATTACCTATTATTGATGACTTAAAATAAGCAGGAAAGTCTTTCTAATATTCTAAATCAGACTTGGCCTTTACCTACACACACAAGCCCCAAGCATGCACTTACAAAGAGACCTCAGACAAAACATTCTTCAAGGTGGGAGCTGGGGGCTGAGGTGAGGGTAGAGGCTTTTCTCTTGCATTTTCAGCAATGGGGCTAGAAGATGCCAATGGGGCAGCACGTTAACAGGGAGGGTGCTCAAAGCTCAACGTCTCTCTGCTTGTGCTGCTCCAGGGTAAAAGTGGCATCAAAGCAGCAAATAGGAAGACACACAATCCAGATTTCTCTCCGCTAAGTGCCTGCATCTAGACACATTTAGGTCATGGACATCTAATGTTAGCAGCTACTTCAGTTTGTTTAATTGATCACCTGGCTGTGGCACAACAGTTTTGGACGGCCTTCCTTCACAAGGTTGAACAGGTGGAGAGATGCTCCCAATTTGAGGGCATCCTGGCAGGTCACAGGAATGATCTGGACAGGAGGGAAAGGAGTGCTACTCCTCTCGGGGCTAGCTGAAGCTGGAAAAGCCCTAGGAGGTTATTACCCAGAAGCTGGAGTTTAGGTGTGAGATTTGGTTTTGGATGTAAAATGAGCTGCCACTACAGGCACATGAAGTGACTGAACACTTCTCCCGTCTTCAGTCTGGTTTGCAAAAATCTCAGATAGTAAACTGTAGCCTTCCAGGAAGAATTAATTTAGGTGCTTCCCTAAACAGTTTATATCCCTGGTTCCCACCTAACCCATGACACCACTGAATAGACACAGATGAAGGCACCTGGGAAACTGTGGCTCAAAACAGTGTCTACTCATTTCTTGAGAAGGAAAAAGTTATTGTAGGGTATACAGTCTAAACTAATGTAAAATTAATGCAATGTTTCGGGCAATACAAATATCAGGTTATGACTAAAACATCAATAAACATTTACTACTTTTCCCCAGCTCTTTTGAACTCTAACCCTTAGGGCTTGCAGGAACAGGCTACTCAAAGATAAACCTTAAGAGGACATGTTAGAAATTGAGGCAGTGTCTCACATACACACCAGTGTCTATGGTACAAACTACTTCTCGATATTATTTTCAAGAAAAAGATTACTATTTTCAAGAAAAAAAGATCACTGGGTTACACTCCTTATAGCATCTCAAAAACTTCAACTCTATCCCTTCCTTAAAACGAAAACAACCTGTAACAAAAATAGAGGGAAATCAACCACATGAAGCATTTCACTGTGTAAGAGCTGTACACTTACATCATCCGGATACATAGAGACTAGATCTGGCTTGGGAATTCCTTAATCAAAGTTATTAGAGGAAGGACAGTGTGAGTGGAGACATTTTCTTGACAATTTTTTTTCCTCTCCAGCCATAATCTGATGCCCAGGGAAAAAGACAATAGTGGGCCAAACTGATCTTTTAGTTTAAGCCCAGCAGAACTATCTCATAATATGTTCACGTTCCTGAATGAGGGGAAAGTTCTACAGAAACCAAAAACTCTTCCCAAGTAAAAGGCAAAAACCTAAACAACTTAAAGAGGCCTTACTCAAAATCATGCAAGCATTACATAGATCCCTCTATTCCTGTGACTACCCTGCATGCAGTTTAGTTCTGCCGTGATCTGAATCTGCGGCACAAGGATTATCCTGGGAAAGTGACAGGAACTAGAGAATTGCAGTAGAGCAGTGGTAATTACAGAAACCTGGTCAGCAGCTGACAAGAAGTGTAAGAACATGTCATAACTTTGGGCACATGCAGGTCTTTGCAAAAAGCAGGATGGAATTCCCCTCCCATAGCATTGCATAACAAAAGCCAGGTGTATCACTATTATTTTTGTCAGCTGACTTTGGCTACAGCCAGAGGCAAGATACCAGAATTCTTAGACCAGTTTGATTTAGTGCTTCGCACTTCCTGTCTTCCAGTTAAAGCAAGAGTTTTAAGATCCTGTTTTTCTCCACTTATCAAGTCAAGTCCTCCCTCCTGCTTCTCACTGGCTGCTGCGCTATCAGTTAACACCTAGGTTGCTGTAAGGAATTAAGCTTCCTGCTCTGGTGGGAAATGTCACGGGGCAAACAAGAGAAGAAAAGGATAGTGTGGAAAACAAACAAAAAACCCAACAACCAAAAACCCAGCACCAAAACCTCTAGAGCAAAGGGTTGAGTGGTTGACATGACATTTACCATGCCTAGAACGATAGGTCTAGTGGTGCTTAGGCACAGGCATTGCCCAATTAAGTCTGCCAAAGGCTGTTGTGATACAAAAGCAGCATAGGCAAACTGTTAAGTCTCTATTTCCCGTTCCCAAATGGCTTAGATCAAAGATAAGCCGCTTGTCACTGGCCCTGTTAAGCAGCCAAGCAGGCACTAAGGTGCTTTCAGAATATGTCTCTCCTAATAAGGTACATCATACTAGGAGTCAAAATAATAAAATCATTCACTTGTTATGGAATACTGTTAAAAGTCCCATTTTTTTTCCCCACTGTATCACAAGCCTCACATGCTCTCTTGATTCGTAATTTCCAATCCTCTATGCCTTAAGAAGTCTTTTATTTGAAGTATGTTTCTTAATCTCAAAGGCCTCTTATTTAAACACTGTCAGGCCTCTTGATGGCTGAAGCATTTGTGGTTATTGGTCCTGAGGAAGGTTCTAACGCAAAAGCCATTCCAAGAAAAGTCATGGCTTCCAGATTAACGATAAACTCAAAGGTTGCTCAAGCCATTCTGCTGGAAGTGTTCCTGCATCACGCTTTGAGTTTGTTTGCCATAGAACAATGCTACTGTGCCTCCTCTCAAGCCAGGGTGGAGAGAAAGGAAATGCTAATGGAGAAAGGTTGGTCTTGTGGATAAGGCACAAGGCAATGATTCAGGAGACTGGTATGTGGCTCTTGGCAAGTCAGCCTTTCTACTCTTAGGCAAGTCGTCTAATTCTGAGTCTCAATTTCCCCAAAAGAAATCGGAGAAGACACTTCCTTGCTCCCACACTTCTACCTTATTCACTCATGACGCAACTTCTTCAGTGGATGAACTGCTCTTCATATGAAAGCGCTGACTACAGTAAAAATGATAGTTCCATGAATGCTTTAGACTGTGGTAGTATCCAAAAAAGCGGTCTCTTTCCTCTTTCTCTTCTTTACTCACTCATGTGCATTCTTATGCTGTTGCCAGCACCCTTTTGGTGATATGGGAGCTTGCTTAAAAGTAAGCTGGGGGAAACAAGTTGTTTTTCTGCTGCTTCAGTTTTTACTGAGCCAGTTCCACGGACAATCACAGAAATGATTGTGCCAGCAGCAAGGAATGTAGTGGCACCGAGGCTGGAACAAGTTTCTGGAAGACAGATTTAGACAGAGATGCCAGCTGCCTGACAAGAGTGCATGCTTCATGGAACTGTAGCAAATATAGCACTATTTTTAGCTTGAGAAATAGATCATTCTCTCTAAAATTTCTCATTCACAATCCTTCCTTCCCAGAGCTAGTTTTCAGAGCAGAAATCTCAAGCACCTTCTTCCCTCAGCCCTCTCAAGTATTTCCCATTCCTTTCTCCTCATCCCAGTGCTACAAACACCTATGACAGTTTGGCAGCTGCTGCATTATTTTAATAAAGAAACATCTTCTGCATTAGTTGGCCAAAAAATACTAAAAATTGAAGAGTGTTTTCTTTTTCCACTGCACGACATAAAAGCCTCTTATTACAGTGAGGTTTATCTATCTGGTGACCTCTGAAATGGAGGAAGTATAAACTTCTTCCTTGTGCCACAATCAAGATTCATCTGATGCAGTAGTGCTGTAGTGGGAGGACCCAGGGAGGAGATAAGCTCAGGATGATTTTTTTTAAATAGGTTAAGTCTCCAAGCCAGATCACTGTTGCTAGTAAAAAGGGAAGCAATAGAATTCCCCTAGCTGCAGCCACAAAAAAAAAAAAAAAAAAAAAGGAGGCAGAAGGAAGAATGGGAATCTTCCCTTTGGCAATGGCAAGCTATTAGACTACCTTAGTCATAACACCAAATTTACACATTGAAAAAAAGGCAACATATGCTTATATTAATTCTCCTGCTTCCCAAAACCCCAGCACATACCAACGAGCCATTATGCACTGGATCCACCTACAGAGGATAACAATCCTCTGCTCATCCAGGTTCTTATTACAAGACTTCCCTTTTCCTCAGGGCTTGCAAGGAGTTCAGGCTACCTAACATCACCTTGACCTTCAAGAGTCTCAGAAGGCCATACCTGCAGCCAATAATAAAGAGATAAAAAGGCATATTGTTTCAATACAGCCTTGCCAGATATATCTCCTTTTAATTTGAAGTCTTACACTTTATTTTTAAATCTGTAGCCCAATGAGTCATGTAGTTCTGACTTGTACAGTTAAAGGATTACACCCAGGAATCACAGAAAGTGCCACCACTCTTCAGGTTGAGCACAAACACATAACACCTTCTGGGACTAGTTTATGATAAAGTCCTCCTACGTATGCAAAACATATCTACAATTTGTAAATTGGCCAGCTACTCTTATCTGGACCTGCATTAGCCCTTTTTACAAATTGCCTGGGGCAGTGTCACAGTGCCACCTCAACATGCAAAGTCTTAACATTGATAGTGGTGAGTAACCCACAATCAACACACTGCTGCTTCACCCCTCTTGAACAGTTACATCTCCACAGTAGTGTCTGTTTGGACTTTGTGTGTACATATAAATCCAATATATTAGTTTTCTGCATAATTTAGATTTACTAAAAAGGCCAACATTGTAGTAAGGCTACAGTTTTTAAGTCTGAGCTTTCTCAATTACAAGGTTAAACCCCTTCGGTTTCTCACGCAGAACAGTGATGGGTTTTGCTATTTCAAAGTCTTGTTTATTTAGCAGTTGTTGCATGATTTCTCAGTTTTGCTTTTAGGGGAAAGTTCAACATCCTTTTTGTAATCAATGTAGTGGTTAGCCTCATATAAGAATACATTTGATAAGGGTTAATCTGATCAGCAATTCTGCTTAGGAACTTTAGCATTGTTGAAAACAGATAAAATCCAAACAACATTCTCTGGGTTTTCAGTCTGAAATATTGTGCCTTAGGTACAGTAAACACATCATCCATGAGACTCAGAACATTTTCAGATGCCTGGAAAAACTATTTTCCTCTATGTGAGTAAAGAATATACATATCACTAACTTTTATTTTTTATTAAAGGGAACAATAAACTGGGAAGAATAATCATGCTTGAAGACATCTATTGCACAATAGACGCATTGAGAGAGAAGGGAACTGAACGGATTCTTTGCCCCATACAGTGGAAGAAACTCATCTAGGTACATGGCCCGTTTAATGGGGACACCACAGACACGAGGGGGAAATTGCTACCACAAGCTACTTCTGCAAAGCAAATGTAGGAACCAGAGTAAGAAAGCCTAACCCAAGAAAGAAGTGACAGAAACAAGCCAGTGCGAAGAAGGATTAATTAAATTGATGCCTAGAGTTGGCTAGAAAGGTAATGTCACATATAAAGTTGAATATAAAAAACCTGCTTAATGGACAGGTTCCTTAACATGCACACGTAGCAAACATGAGTTA
Organism: Nycticryphes semicollaris; assembly: GCA_013400055.1. Classification (NCBI taxonomy): domain Eukaryota; kingdom Metazoa; phylum Chordata; class Aves; order Charadriiformes; family Rostratulidae; genus Nycticryphes; species Nycticryphes semicollaris. Next base: position 514,414 of record VXBJ01002340.1, read on the forward strand.
TATGTAGTAAAGCCACCAATGTCTCCTAGCTCCACTTCTGATTAGTCTCCGGTGAGACTCTGGATTGCAAGCCAAGTCAGGGGTGCTGAAAATCAACCTCTTGAATTATCTGTTCACAAAGGCATGGGACATGTAACTGTTAGCTAAAATTTTCCATTGCTCTAGCCTCAGCAGTTACATGATAAATATTACAGGTTCCAATATCAAGGGAGCAGGAATGAAGAGGGGTGTGGATTTGGAAGAGAGTGCCCAATTACTGTTCTACTGGTCTTACTCCTGACTGTCAAAACAGCTTGGCCTTGATGCCACTCCCCCAGTGAACATGAGTAACACAGTTGGGTTTGCGGTGTCTTAATAAAATGCCCTCTCATGGTCACTACAATGATTTCCTGAAAGGGCATGCAAACTACTGCCTTCCCAGTAAATCTGGTTGCATCTACTTGTCATACTTGCGTGGTTTCATGCTTCTTCCAGCACAACAGGGTAAAGATTTTCATGCATAAAGCGAACGGCTTTACTTTCTCTGGTGTCTTGAGCTCTCATCTCCAAGAAGAGTAGCCAAAGCTAGCTACTCCACCTTTTCAAGAAGTTCCCATTGAAAGGAAACCTGCATAAATAATGATCTGCAAAACAGAAAATAAACTGAGACCAAATTTCTGCATTTGCAAATTATTTCTATAAATCTACATCATTATTTGCTTAAAAAAAACCAGACAAAAGCCATATCTTTAGGTCTACTTTAAATAGTTAACTTTTAAAAAATTAACACATCTGTTTCAGGTTTTGTTAGAACCCTCTCTTATCCTATAAAAACAAAAAACAAAGAGCAAACTCATTCAGACACAAAACTTTTGGAGAGACTTGACACTCATTGTTCAATAAGTGAGCTACCAAACCTGTTCCCAATGGCACGGATGGCACGTAGTCCAGTGAGAATTGAATTCTGTACCTGGCTGATTCTAGGAGAGCAGAGACTTGCATGAAGTACAGCTAACTACTACATTTAATGAATGTTCATTATGGTCCACACCCACCTAAAACTGATCTGAAGAGAGACTGTTGCAATTCAGAAGTTGGTACTGAGACCTGATTTACTTCTGGACACTTTTGCTGCGGCAAGTCTTTCAAATTTACCTGACTTACCAAGTCAGACTATAGGTCCCAGGAGGAAGGTCTCACTGCAAGAAAAGCTTTCATTCCAGCTTTCTTTACAGATAGCAATCAGCTTGCTGACAGATGCTGTCATTTTGATTTCTGGTGCTACGCTGTTTCGCCATCGCCATCTATTCTCTTACTCTATTTTTTTGACTGCTAGGGGTTTGGGGGGATTTCTCATCCTGCTTCTGCAGCTCAATGGGGTGGTCTAAGACCACAGCTCCTTAGCTGCACAGCAATGCTCTCTCTTACACATTTAGGCAACTACACGTGATACTAATGCACATATTGTTATACTCTTTACTTCACAAGTATATGTTGTGTTTACTCTGTCATATATACTTAGCAATCAGCTGTAGAGGCCAGGAACTAGTCTTTTGTTTCACAGCGATTCATGCACTGGTACGCTGATTTCTTTTTCGGGGTTATGCTACTGCTACTAATTGTCTTTCTCCAAGAGTGGGCAGCTCTCAGGGTATAAAAAGACCATTGAGAAGTAAACTTGAAATAATTACAACACTCCTTCAAAAACCCATGTCATTATTATCTGGTTTTTTTAAAACTAGAATTTAACTAAAATTCCTTTTACATATCCTAGATACACATGGTGGTGTTTCTGCTTCCTGAACATGCATCTTTATAAACTTCAGTGACAACACAAATACTAGTACAGCTGTGCAATTATAGCACTTTTGCTTCTGCAAATATTCCCATGACCTACGTCATAAAAGACTCTGTGGCAGGTGACCCAGTTACTACAGACTCAGTCAGTTCAGGACTTCACACTTGCAACAGTTAAAACATTATTTGCAAAACAGTACTGCTGTAACCAGTCAAGTGGAAACCCTGTGACCTGACATGTTTTTAATTGTAATGTAGAGAGAACTTTTCATTTACATAGCCTAGGAGTAACATATACTTCTGTTCTGATGCCAGAGGACACCAGAAATGTAGGAAGTGAAAAACAGAAGGAAGGCCACTCGGATAATTTACTCAGACAATTACTGTCTCATCATTGCTATTCCTGCTTAGAAGAATGTTTACTAGTGCCCCTAGAAGAAGAATGGAAAAATAAATATATAGTGGAATGGAACCACAGAATAAATTATATTTAGCACAGCAATTGCAGTTTCTCCCAGACTACATGTATTATGAACAACCTATATTTGTGTGGTCAACAACCCTGCCTCATAAACGTCCCTGTAATTAATTTGAAATAACAAAAACCAGAGGTAAATAAATGTAATGTTATTTTTGCTCCTTTTACCAGGGCATTTGGCTCCTTAGCTATATACAGACAATTGATTCACCACAACCGATGAAGCTGAAGTCTCCAACCAGGAAAGGAGGACTCAAGTGTGCTGGGGCTGAAGGTGATGGCAAGAAACTCCTAAAGTGGTAAAACCCAAACTGATTATGGTTTATGAAAACAAACAGCAAAGTAGCTACTGCTTAACAGATTAAAGTGTGTTTTTCCCCTCTCCCCTGAACAGTGATCACAAGCACATCATTCTCTAGGAATACTATCCAGTTATCTTTCTTCTACATTATCCTCCCCCTCACAAGCCTCTAAGCCACAATTCTTTCAACTTTTGCAAAAAAGATACTTCCAACCCGCAGCTTTTAATGCAGCATGCATAGCAGTGCTTTACAAACAGCAGTTTGAGGTCTTCATAAATTCCTGTTCTGTCTCAATAAGATGGGAGCCAGAAATCTCTGTGTTTCCTTTACAAGCATCTCCATCTTTGCACATGACCTACTCAAGCAGCAGAGACTAAACAACAGATTTAGTCAGGAGATCTAGGAAGATTAATACTCCTAAAGCTAGAGAGAAGAACTATGGCAACTTCCCTCAACTGATTGTTTCTTCCACCTTTATTTGCTTTAAGCAACTAATTAAGCAATAGCACATTCTTTGGCCCTGGAGGCATCCTCTTTATGCTTGTTCACTGCACTGAACAAGCTTTGACTACAGGAATAAGCTTATTAAGCTTTGGACTGTGCAATGGTACATTCATAGCAATACAGTACTGTTAAGAGTCAAGAACCCAATCACACACCTCTTATAGGCAAAGCTTCCACTTGGGTTGACAGGAATTTTGTCTGAATGATAAAAATACATAGCCCTGCAAATTTACTATTCATTTAAGTATTGTAAGAGAGGTGGTTACCGGCCACTTGCTATGAACTCTATCATTCATTCAGAAAGATATAAGAATATACCAGGTCACATACATACCATTCATAATTCAACTGACTCGACTCAGTAGCTACAACCCTTTCCAAAAATAAAAGGATTTGGCTTCTACTAAAGCCAAGAGTACTTTTTAACAGTGAATCTAAGCAGGGACAACTTTGGGTCTAAAATGTATGATGAAAAAAAAAAAAAAGAAGTCATGGCTGTGAGCTGGAGGCAAACCCATGGCAACACCAAGGTCCTGTGCTGCTCAGTCTTGCAGTACTTAGCACATGTCTTAGGGATTCACATTTCACCAAGCTACAGAGCCTCTTCAGTTCATGCAGTTCAACATTATTTTGTGATACCTAAGGCCTTTGTGGCTTTAATGCACAACTTCAAGCATGGAGCCTCCTACACTGGAATGATGCCGCGAGATATCCCATTTTTCATAATGGTTGTCATGATACTTCTACAAAGATGTATTCAGTCACTTAAGAGCTACATTCATCTTTCACATAGAAAACCTGGTTAGATGCTGCAGCAAGCACTCAGCAGCAGAAAGAGACATCTCTAGCTGAGCGTGTAATCAACAATCTCGATTAAGACCATGTAAAAAGCCACCAACAATTTGGACAGTTACAACTCTAGTATTTTTGCCCCACCCCTCCTTTTTGTTTTTAAGGACATACACTTAGCATCCATTAATTTTCTGTATGGACTAGTAGCAACTCATTAGAAAAAAATGCAATTTTTTTCTTTTCCAATTCCGTGAGGATTTATTGGGATTCCCCCTTACCAAACTCACCCACCCCCACAGCTGTAAGATAGAAGAACTTACCCATCTTCACTTAGTAAGGTGGTAACTTGGATCTGACAGCTCTACGGCACTGTGTGTTGTGCTAAAATTCTTAGTGAGGCTTTTTTGTGGAGAACCAAAAATAAGCAAGAAAAATTTGTGATTTTTTTTTTCAGGAAAGCAAACAAGATCTAAAAGGAAAAGTTGTTTAATTTGCAAGATTATGAAAACAGCAGTAAGAAAGCATAGTGGGCTATTGCATATGTACCATGGGTTAAAAATCAGCAGTTGGTTTCAGCTGTAGTCTCTAGAGGTAGTTAAAACAGTCCTTAGCCAGATGCAGTAACTCTTATGTACTGAGAATCCCCATGGCCAACATAGACAACACCAAAGAAAAAGGGTCAAACACTGCCATCTCATTGATTCAGGGAATTTGGCTTCAGTTTCTGGTATTGCCACAAAACTTCTCTCTGACCCTCCACAAATCTCTAATCTCTGTGCCTTAGAATCCTCACCTGTTAAAGCAGACATTTTTAAAAACTTCACACAAATGTTGTAAAGAATTATTAATTTTTGAAAAATAATCTGATACCAAGTCAGGAAAAGCCTTGAAAAAAGTGCACAATAGTACCAAAACTTAATACAAATAAAGAACTGTCAGTGGGCACACGACTTTATCCTCTGCTTAGTTGTTTCAGGTATTAAGTCATCTTAAGCATTGACGTTAGTTGCATCCATTACTTAAATACAAGATCATCACATTTCTCAACAACAGCTCTCCTAATGAGTAATTGAAAGACAAAAATCTAACCAAGAGGAATAGTGACCAAGAAAAGACACAAGTTTACATACAAGCAGCAGCTAATGATACAATTAGTTTCTATACTGAAGCCTTAAACTTTTCTAAGTAGCTGCTTTGCTTTTAATTTGACTTTTTTAGACCTGCACACAAGGACAAACAGAAGTGCAACAGAGATTCCCCATTGACATCACAGCCACTGAAATCAGGGGTGACCGTCAGGGCTAAACACACACAACATTCGAGTCTGCCACACAAACCTCTGTTTGAACTCCATAGCTGGGCTTCTGGCCAACCCATCTCAACTTTTGTTATTGAAAAGTGAACTGAAAACAACTTTAAATAAGCACAATCTGGAGAAGATTGAGATGTTAACCTTTACTGAGTTTTCCCCACCTGAAGTCACAACATGCAAGAATGGGAGAAAAAATTAACAAGTTGTTGATTGCTTGTTTCTGTAAAAGGAATATAATTTAGCAAACAGATCTATAATTTTTACTCTGAATTATTTACTCAAATATTTACTCTGAGTTACAGAAAGTAAACACCTCTGTACTTATGCTACTTATGATTTGATGTAACCCAGTGATTTATGTAGTGGATGAACAAGGGAACAGAAACATGGGATTCCCTTGCCTTCTCATTGCTTGTACTTGGCTGTTTGCAACTTAGTCATGTTCCTCAAAACACAACTCCCAGAGGTATATCTTTGCCCCATTTGATTTTCTTAAGTGAATTACTGCAAACGATCACTATACAGAAAATCCTGTATCCACAATCTTCCTATTGTTCATGATTTGACAGACTGCAGTATTTTTTTTTTTTTCTGTAAATGAACTGAATAAAACCAACATCAGTTTGTGTTACAGACCCTACCAACAGCAGTTATCCTACATAGCACAGAAGATACAGTATTGGTAAAGGCATATAAAATGACCCAAAATGAGTGGGGAAAAACGATACACGCATCTAAACAAAAGCAGAAGTGAAAGTAATGACCAGCTACAAGTCTTGCAAGAAATACTTGCAGACTTCTGGTTTTGTATACACAATTCAGAAGCACAACCAACTTTCTGTTTCCTGACAGTCTAATGCTTGCCTCATTTGGGAAAGCAGAAAACATACAGCTTCAAATACCAATACTTCTTTAGCTTATTTTTTAGAAATCTGGTGTATTGCTCACAATGACAGGTTTATGCCCTTCCACTCAACTAGTACAAAAGGCTAGACATACAGTGCAAATTCAGTATCAAAGAAATTAGGAAAAACAATCAACAAAAATCACAACAAACATACTAAAGCAGTGCTGAAGGGACACAGCCAAGCACCGATAAATCAAGCGATTCACAAAATCTGAACTTCTTTGTGTGCATGCACTTGAATCCATTTTTTCCTGATAACTTTCTGTTCTTGCTAAGTGACCACTCGGGAAAAAATGGAACAGAATTAAAGCTGTGGGGACTAAATAAAACCAAATAAGTTCCAGCGTTTTCTAGCTTTAGTTAATGCTGCAGCAAGTAGGTACTATGTTTTGTTTTCATTGTGTTACCATCAATGCACTTTGTTGGTCACAGCTAGTCAACACTTCCTATTTTAAGGCCACATTGTCAAGTACTCCAAGTTTGCCAAAGACTTTTCTTTGGCATATGATCACATACACTGCGCCTGCAGCTGGTTTTTATGAAAAACAGAACAAAAATGACTCAATCATTTCTAAGAATGAGTCATGGGGAATATGTGCTACTTTATTTTCAAAGAATTCTTAAATATTTTATCAAGAAACTCTTCTTCATATTTCAGAAACAAGGACATGAAATTCAGCAGAGACTGTGCTGCTGTCACTATTGGACTTTTCACTCTTCCTTTGAAAAACCACATATATCTGGGCATGTCTTGAACCTTTGAAACAATTGGACTTATACACGCCTGGACTTAACACACGCTCGTCAGACTTGCTTAGTAGCCAAAAATTTTTAGATTTCTCGCCTTTGCACACACTGCAGAGAATGAACTGGATGGTCCCTGCAGTCAGTGGCTGATTGCCAGGCTGCCAGACACTAAAGCTGAAAGAGGGCATGTTGTTTCTCTTCTTGTTTCAGGATTCCTAGGACTTTTCGTTACATCAACACAGAATAAAGTACTACTCAGTTCAAATGAAGAAACAGCAAGGATGGATTTGGGTGAGAAAGGAAGATAAGCACTATCAGAGAGAAAGGAAGACATGCAAGAGTTTGAGATCAGACAAAATGAAAAAAAGATGAAGTGTGAATAAGAAAACAAGGTTGGGTGAAGAGAGAGGATGATTCAGACAGGGTCTTCCCAGAAAAGAGGAAGCACACAAGGACAAGTAGTCCCAGCTTGATTTCTATCAATTTTTGAAGGTCAGACAGATGAGAGGTCAACAGACTGTATCTTCTAGAACAGGAGGATAATCAGCCCCCAGACTTTTCTTTTGCTAAAATCATCCCAGAAAAAAAAAAAAAAAAAAAAAGAAAAGAAATACACAGGGCCCAGCAGCCTGGAGCCCTGAGCCCTTGGGCCACACTCAGAGCTTGGCACCCCAGGGACAGAGGATGGGCTGAAAAAAACCCTCAGCCAGGGTGAATGGTAGTCCATGTTGACCAGCATGCTAGGAGACAGCAAGGAACGCTCAACAGCCCACCGCTCAGCTTGGAGCTGGAAAACATCCCACTGTACTCTGCTTAGCCCAGCAGGATTTGAGGAAAGGCAGAACACAGCAGAGCTGGCCAGAAAGCTGGGGGCTGCAGCTGGTGTCCCCAGCCCCTCCAGGCCAGTGGCAGGCAGCACAGGGCTACAGCAGCATTTCCCAGAGCATTGCAGCAGTAGAGTCACGTGCCAGAATCATCACAGCACAGGCAGCTCTTGGCACCCAGCCCACCCCCAACCACAGGCCTTAAGGCAGGAAACCCCTCCCAGCATGGGAAGCCTGGGCCACAGCTCCCCTTCACCCCCACCAGGCGAAGAGCACACAGCCCCCGGGGGTCATCCCATGGGAGAGGGGGACTCCTGTTTTCACCGGAGCAGGTTACTGCTCAGACCAAGATGCACCAATACAACCATTTGATTTGCTTTGAGGACTAGGGCATGAAGTGCCTCCAGCCCAGGGTAGTGGTTTGCCCCTCAGCTGCACACAGATACACAGCACACTACAATCACAGCTTTTCAGTTACTGGAAATATTCATAAGACCAGACTTTTTATAAGAAGTGCAATGAGGTCATTGCAAGAAATACAGCTAGGAGTTTTTGGTTGTGTTTTTATGCTAAACAGTTTATGTCACTGAATATTACATAACAGCAGTAATGAAAAGCCCCCTCCCTCCCAAAGGCAAGATTTCAAGATATTTCTTCCCCACACCCTCTTTGCTTTTTACTCATTAAGGCAAAGAGTAAGTGCTCTGTTACTTTCTCTCTCAGTTTCTATAGGGATATCCATTGAAACAGTAGAAATGTAGGTGAGTGTACATTAACTGTTTTTTTGCTTATACCTAAGAAGTAAAACCACGGGTGGTGTTAATTCCAGCAATGGAATTTCTTGCACAAAGTTACTAACCATACACATTTTCAATACAGAGCTGCTCCTCTTTAAGGAGATCACTCATCTCTCACCCCTTCCATCTGGACCTCCAAACCGCACATACAGCAACCAGCTAAGAAAGCAGATAGAAATCAGAAAAGTTTGCAGAAAGTCTGGTACCAGAGACCCTCCCTCACTGAATCTTTATGCACAAGTAACTTTCCTTTCAATCACTTTAGCAGAGGACTTACTCCATAAACAAAGGAAAACATTTCAGTTGAATGCTGCAGTTTGAATTTTATTTAAAACAGTTGAAATCTAATCCTTCTGTAACATCCAGGGAAACTCCAGAACAGTGATGTCACTCTGCACAGGGCAAAGTGTTGAGTCAGGGCATAGTAAAATGAACTGTGTAACCTCACCTATGCTCGATGAAGTCCAAGAAACTAGTAACCTAAGTTCTTCCTAAACAGTCTTCTCAAAAGCCTAAGAGTGAGGGGAGAAAAAAAAAAAAGTACAAGCAATTAAAGATAACTGCAAAGCAGAAGTACAAAAAAGAAAAGTTTGTGTAAAGGCATATACTTTGGTATCTATTAGCTAGCTTAGTTTGAGACTAGTGACATAAATGGATGTCCTTACATAGAGGTTAAGGACAAACCAGCCCGTAACAGTCTTGGAATACTCAAGTGGAAGAATTTGTTTAAAAGCATGGTAATATTACATAGTTATAGGCTATTACAAAACACTGACTCTTCATATCTGCTTTGTTGTTTATCTTACCAGCTATTTCAGCTTTAATTCCTTCAAATTAATAATGGATTTTTATTTACACAGGCACTGAAGTTGTACACATACTGTAACTACTACACAGTCTTGATGATATTTTAATACCATGGTTTTAACACAGGCCACATAACTGAGGTAATCACTTCACAAACTCAAGGTGTAGTTCTGCTAAAAGCCTCTTAAGTAACATCACTTCCATTTCTTATTTTTAACCCGTGACTAAACCTAGGCCTTGCAGTTCAAGCTTTGGGGGGTTTGGAGGGGAGAGGGAAGAATAAGTCCTCTCAAACTGACCAAGACCAGTTTTCCAAGAGATTAAGTACACTTGAAGTAAGCTGGAAACCAGAAGTAAGAGAAAGAAAAATTTAAGTATATTGTGATAAATACTCATGCTTTCTCAGTGTTGGAATACTAGCAAGTAGGGGGAATGCTAGAGAATGAAGACTTTGTAAGGCACGTGCCTCATTGCTTTACAGTTTTCTGTTCTTGTCACTAGATTTTTAGGTGGATGCTCAATATGATTAGAGCTCAGAGTTGCTGTTTAAGCCAGGCAACTAAGTTCAGAAGAATTCAGGCATATCTGTTGTTCACAATCTGTGACTTCAGTTGCCAACGGTTTACAAACTGCACTATTCAGAAGGCATCAATTCAAAGCCTGGAAACACTAGAAGCAGGAAAGCAGTATTGCTAGTTTCTTCAGACTTACTCTAACATGACATTATTATTTTGTAGAACATTTTTTGTGGCACTGCCCCCCATCTTACATTTGGTTTAGTAATTTGTATTTTTTAAGCAGATCCCACCTGCATTAAAAGAAAACAGACAGAAGACCTTCAGTTTCTCTTTGAAAGATAGTATTTTACAGTACATACAAAAATATTCTGAAAAACACATACAACTTCATTTACAAAGCCACCAAATTATAAAGAAATTACATTAGAGAGGTAGCATAACATTTGTTTCATAATATCAGGATTTCTCCCCACCTCTCAAAAAACCTTGATGCAATTAACTGGGTAAGCAGTGTTATCAGTTTACAGAACCAGACATAGGACTACTACAAGTTTTCATGCAGCCATTTAGAACAGCTTTCAAGGTTTATCTGAAACCACTTTTTGCATGCCAGTTGCTTTCGAGACTGCAGCTTGCAGGTGGGTAGTAGTGCCACAACAGCCTTGCCTGTTGCAATGTTTAAGTGTCTTCAGCTGTGTGTTCTGAGTTTAGCTTCACTACCCAGTGACAACAAAAAACCTTTTGAGTCTCATGCTGGAGCAGTCTTAAGAAAATAAATCAGATAACATGGCATGGGACACATCTATCATCTTCATACCTTGATAGCATCCTCTGCTGCATTTTCTTCAATTTTTAATTTATGGGCCTCCATGGGAGGCAATACTTGTGTATTGCATGGCTGTGCTAGACAGTGGAAATCTACTAGCTGAGGAAGCTGAGCACCATTGTGACAAACACAGGCGTGTATGTGCCAAACAGGAAAATAATTTAATATAAGAGCAACACGCACACGAACTAGGAAAGCACAAGTGAATGCAGGCACATTCATACACACTTGAAACGAGAACGTGGTTAGAGTGACTAGTAACCTTTTACATACATTCTGAATTCAAGTCGCAGGACAAGTTGGTTTTTGTAGCTTTTTCAAAAGTTGTTTCAGTTAAGACTTCTAAAAAGACTGCAAAGAGTAGTTCAAAAGGAAGCAAGCATCTGACAATACCATAAAATAAGACCATGATTTTAACTGGCCAATTGCAGTTTGGCAACAGTAACCTTCCATACTTCGCTAGTAACTACAATGCACATTGGTTATACAGACCACTAAAGTAGTGAGTTCTCTTTACCTGAAGAAATACTGGTTACCCATTAAGGGTAAGTTTGATGGATCTTTTAATAATACGAATACTATTTGTTGGAACAGGAGATGAAGAATCTGGTAGTTCTTTACTGGAAAGCCTCTGCAACACAAAAAAAAGATGCCACAAAAAATAGAGGATATCATAAATTAATTAATTCAGAAGCAGCAGCAGATAAACCATTTCCTAGACGAATATAACAATTATGTACCAAAACAGTATGATCCAAACCCAAATATTTACAGAGAAGGATGTTTTTTTCCGCCACAATACTTATTTAGTTACCACCAGTTTACAGAGGAAGAACATTTTGCCCTCTGTACACTTCTTTCCTGGCATCAATTGATATGATTATATTCCTGAAGGGGGATGAAATAAGTTGCAAGTTGCTCAACAGCATAATAGGAAAATCTACCATTCTTCTCAGATCCATAGATCAGGAAAACAGAGTGTCTTTACTGACCAGATTACTTCCAGTCTTATAACCCTCAATTTCACAACACATGACATTAATGCCACTTATATACTTCAAAGCTTCCAAATCTGGTCACAGAAATGAGTACGCAAGCTTTTAATAAGAACACAGATCACTTTATAGAAGATCTATAAGGAGTACAGATCTTTTTGCTCAAGGAAAAAAGGCAAATCAGGAAATAAACTGGGTCAGTGTTTGAGTGCACAGAAAAAACATGGTTTTTCAAGTTGGACCTGGAATTGACCTGGAATGTCATTGTTCGGTTATACAATTTGGTGGAAGCATGACAGGCCAAAGCTTATCACCTATTTAGAACCATCAAGTTTACAGGGCTTAGCAGCACATAGTCTTTGTACATAAGATGAAAGTTCTAGTTTCACTTTACCTATGAATACAAAGACACAATAAATAATACCTGTGATCTTGATGTGCTGATAAGTGGAATCAGCATGGGTTTTCCTCCAAGGCCACCCTAAGACGACAGAAGGGATTTGTTAGGCAGTATTGTCAAATTCACGACTTGAGAGACAGCAAGGTCTGGCAGCTAGGATGCTTAAAACCTAAATATATACATGCATTGATAACCTCCACCTTTTTTATTTTAAGACCTATAATCACACATATAGCTTTTTAAGTATTTCAACCTTCACTTTACCAACAAGACCACATCTTGATTTGAAGGCATACCCTCAGGAGTTTATAGTTCAGTAGCAAACTACACTAAATAGAGCTCTTTATACTCCCTTTGAGAGGCCAAATGCTTTAGTCTTTATAGTAGTTTTTAATCAGTGAACCAAGTGGTTTTAAAAAAATAAGATCTCATCTCAAGCATGGCAAGAAGCTAGATACTACCAAATCATCTAGTAGTATATTCTTTTAAAAGATAAGCCATACAGGTGTAATACTTGGGAAATGAGGACTGAAATAAATTAAACTAAAAAGCTTGTTTTTGTTTACATTAATAAATGTGTATTTATGCAAAGTAGTCTAGGCACTAGAACAGTCCATGCAGTTTTTCAGTTAGTCCACTGAGTAAGATCACTTCAAAATTACATTTTCTGTAGATCTTCTCCTGACATCTTCTGGATTGCCACCATCTTTGAATACTGAATCCTGGCCAGTTAACTAGAAGAACAGAATACACAGACTCAGAATAATAGCTATTCTAAAGTTATCTTCATATTTGGGTACAAATTCCAGTCAACAGATTAAATGTATTAGCGGCCATTCTTACAACAACACTTAAACAAGACTACCATTACCCATGCAGAATCTCCAGCCTCTCATAAAGTCTTATTACCCAAATCTTGAAATCTGTACTTGAAATATTCAATACTAGACAGCAGTTCTACAAGTTGATTCTTTACAAGTGTCAAAACTGAGGTTTTTTCTAGTTGTCTGCCTCAAATCCAAGATCAAGCCACAGAAACAGCTAGTTAAGGAGATTTATGTATAGGAATAACACAAATCAAGCATTAAAGCTTTCACCAAAACAAGATTTAGCAAGCAACTCCACACTGTCATTGTAGCAATGGACAACCTGTTGTGCAGGGCGCTGTTTTCTAAAGCAGCAAAACTACCAATATGCATTCAAAACTTGTCAGCCAGAAAAAGGTGAGCTCATACTTTTACATTTGTAATATTCATATCCTCTACATTTTGAGATTTTTTTTTCTTTAGTTTTAAGAACTGCTTCCAAAGGCGTCAGTTCATTCAGCAATGGTCAGTGTAGTAACATGCAAGCACAGTACTATTTAGAGACCCTGCCACAAGACTAGAAACAATCATTACTGTCAGATCCTAGAAGAGTATTTAATAGCTATATGTTGTATCCAAAACAATTTCTCATGTATACGCCCTAGTAAACTATCATTACGCTTACGTTGAGATTCCTGAAACTGTTGAGGATGTATATATGCGTTTCTGATCAGTTATTTAATTTATTCTACATCAACAGTTAATACTACAGCAAACCCTCCTTGGCATAGTCCCCCTCTTCCTTACCTTTTCTCCATCTCTTGTTTTTTTCGGGCATCCTTCCGATGTAGGTGAATGACATCCTTTAGACGTCAATGAATAAGGTCGTTTAGGTGCAGCATTCTTAGGATCTGTAACTGAGGTCCCACTTACTTCATGCTGTCCTTGGACAAAATGTGCTCCAAGTTGAGAAATTGTGTTATGTCCTGGCATGGTGTAACCAATTGGAGGTCCCAGTGTTCTTATTGCAACTGTAGCCTGCATTTCTGTAGGAGACACTGAGCTTTCAGAGCACAGCTACGAAATCGAAGACTGCATTCCACCCACTACTTCAATACATACGTGAATCAATAACAGGAATGGAGAGTTCCTTAGACGCTGATGGCACAGTTACGCAAGATCTCTTCTCTCTGTTGTTACTACCACTAGGTCTCTGACATACAGCCGTTCTGTAAGAGTTGGACACTAGAGTTATAAAATGTTAGCTTGTAAAATACTATACATTTCATTTCCAGAAAGTTCATGCAAGACAAACAGCTACCTTCTTAGCTCCTTGTCACAGCCCTACTGAACACAAAACTCACAGGTGATCTAGCATGAGATCTTCATTTTGCTGAACTTCAGACTGCAAATTTGAACATAACCTTTTTCTTTAGCGAGTCTCTACATTAGTACTGTTTTCCAGTTTAATATATCCAGTACTCTGTACTGCTTTTAATGAAGGTACCTGCTCTATCCATACATGCGCCCAATATATTTCTGTGCATGCTACTCCTCCAGTACTAAACTATTTGAACACAGCAGTTGTTACACATTGGGTTATTACACTCAAGATTACATATTCCTCCTGTGCTGAAATAGCTTATGGACAGATAGACTTGCCAGGAATTGACTGACAGTTTTACTGCCCAAGTTCTCACACTGCTCCACTAAGTCAGCAGAAGCTCTAGCGTTTCTGTGATCAAGATCAGCACTTCATTAGAACTAATTACTGCTTGGCATTAACTATACTTTTTGTTAGAAAGAACAGCCATCCACACCTAAAATAATCCAGCTTCCAGTTACACATTTACCTAAGGGGATTTATATTCAAGACAAAATTTCTCTTGTACCAAGGTCTTCATTCCTATGAAGACATTAGAACCCTCCATACACTTATGATCCACATAGATTTGAACAAAAAATCCTATCTCTCATTCACACTGTGAGCCAATTGAGAGCAGCTTATGCACAGTTCTAAAGTTATGGTGCTAACCTTTCTATTTCTGCTGTAGAGGTGTCCAATTTAGACATCTTATTTAGTGAAGAGGAATTACATGGTGTTCTAGAGTCCACGTCCCTGGAACTGTCCAAACAGCTTCCATCTGAAGAAGTCCTTTTGCACTGAAGTCCACTAGCATTTTGAGTAATATCTGGCATGCTTTGCTGAAACAGTTAAAAAAGTAATGAAGTCTTCAATAATTAAAGCAAAAAAAAAAAATATTGTCAGACAGTCTATATTATTGTTATACCTTCTTTCTTTTCTGTAAGATTTCTGCAGGCAAAAAATAGTGGAGATGCTTTCTCTTCACATGAGCTGCCTCAATCTTCATACCTTCCTTTAGCACATTGAGGTTGCTTGCCTGCCTGTAAACTAACATGAAATTTAGTCTTGTAGCTTACTGGGCACATTTGCATCAGGTATTGGTCAAAGTTACACATGGTTTCTTTGGAAACAGCAAGTCTTTAAGCCAGTCCAGCCCAACCAAAGAGCAAGAAGTTTCCGGCCTAACTGAACATGAAATGCTGCCTAATCACTCCACATATAGTCTCAAGAAAATGAATGTGACCCAAGATGCTCATTTCCCATCCAGTACACATCAGACACATAACAGCTATTTAAGCACTTATACACGTTTATGTGCAGTTACAGCTGTGGTTTGCTAATCATGCATCTCACATGCTGCTGAACTGTGATTTGAGATAGTCCAAATCTGAGCTGATGTTAACCTGAAGGTGATAATACTTCTTAACCATTAGTTTTCCAGTTGAGAACAGACCTAGAAGCCTTATATGAATCAACTTAATTGTGCTGAAGAGAGCAGACACCTTACTCAAGATTCAGACTAATTTTTTATTTAGTATTTTCAGTGGCAATTGACTCTTTTTGTTAACATTATGTAGCTTCTCAGTAGTTTAGATGTTAAAGTTCTGTCCAAGAAAGTAAGACTGGAATTTAGGGACACCTGACTTACTGCAATTTAAGAAAAACCTGTTTAAGTATCTGCAATAGCCTTTTAGGCAACTTAAAGATATTACACTAGATTGTTACAGGATTAAGTCACATTTAGATAAGCTTATCTAATAGGTCTATCATAAGCATAACTGGAAAGTCAGCTTACTAACAAACAGAACGGGAATCAAAGCAAGAACATGCAATAAAAAGGCTTGTCTTTCCACAGGACACAGAGTTGAAATAAAAGCACAAGTGTGAACATTCACACCAATATGAACAGTTGCTTCAATGTAAATTTAATAATGTTTTTATGTAAGAGCAAGATAAAAGTTCACTTAAACCTTATGTTCTTGAACCCATCAACCTGAAGTTAATTTTTGTCCTCTAAAAATATTCTCTCAGAGTCAAGGCACATGATAAAACTTTCTTGCATATAACTACTGGTCACTCCTCCATTTGCCAAATGATTTCATACCTTTTTTCCCCCCCCATTTAATCTCTCTGGATTCAAGTCCTCTGAAACATACCATAGGCAGTACTTCACTAAACTAAGAGCACACAGCTATACCGATCAAGTTTGTGCATAGAAAAAAGGATTTAGCATTAGTTCTAACCTCTAGCACATAAGCTTTATTGACAGTTTACATTTGCCACAACATTGAAACAGTGCCACTGTAGTTAGTGTACAATACCAGCATCAGTACAGGTCAACAGTGCAAGTCTGAGGAAGTCACCCTGCCTGGCTTGAAACCAACAAGAATTTTGGTGCACTTTTCTGAGCTCTTCTAATATCCTAAAGCATGAGCTAAGGAGAGGGTCAGATTTTACCACATTTACCTATGTTGTCCGATTAAGGGAACACACAGCTCATGCTGGTGCCTGCGTACGCTCTTCACCAGTGCAAACAAACATTTAAAGGCATCCACTGCTTAAAACAATGTCCAAACACTTGTCTCTTCAGAAGAGTAACCTGATTTCCTTAGGTCTTCATTAGGATAGCTAGAATTTAATTAGGCATACTCTAAACTGCACACAAGAAGTAAACAGATTATAGAAGAGATTTCTACTTTCAAATGACTCATCCCAAAAATACCTCTATTCTAGCATTATCTAGCAACACTTGCAATATTACTTTATTACTACATCAAAAGTAATAATGGAAGATGAACACCAAGGTTTGCATGCAAGACCGCATGTAATTACAACGTGGCAACACACTGACTTTCAGTGATCTGGGATCATATCATACACAGACTTATTGTGGAAAGAATACTGTCAACAGACAATTTATTTTAGAGCTTGATACAGATAATTCCCACTTTCAAAGTTCAGCAACTGACAACTCTTTTTTGACAAGTTTAGTAAATGGACATCTGGCTTCACATTTGCCTGTCCACTTCATGAAATGCAGTTCCTTTATGAGTGCTTACTATGACCTGCAGAACTTACTTCACATATGGTCAAGACAAACTTTGGCAAAGTGTCACAAGTACATTTCTAAAGCTAATATTGCTCTCTATTGAAATATCTCATGCTAGCACCAAAAGGAAGCACAATTCACTTTGTTAAGCAGCTTCCACAAAAGTAAAAAAAAAACCACACAAGACTAGAACAAAATATAGGCTTACCTGTATCTGTGAATGACTGTATAACATACGTTAAATCAATGTTAACACTTTCTGCATTTTCCACTTTCCTAAATACGATTCCGAGAAACCACATTGACACAAATCCACTCCTAAAACGATAGATTCACAAATCCATCATTTATGCACAGTTAATTGGATGCTAGTATTTACTCTCAAGAAGTGATTAAAGCACAGCATTTAAAGATTAGTCAGCTCATACTTCAGCTCTTGGAGTACCTCTCTCTGAAGTTCTCCTTTCTTTAAAGGGGTCTTACATGCTCAGAACCTCCCTGTCAGTGCTCGTATCTACAAAACAGTAGATACCTGAGTATCTCACAGGTGAGCTGAGCTGAATGAATATAAAGAAGTTACAATATATTGGCCAAAATGTATTTTGGAAAAATAATGAAACTCACTGTTTACAGAGTTCTTGGTTGCCAGGAAAAGACTGTGGCTTCACATGGGCAATAGTTATAAATTCATTCCTCTCCAGGTTTCCAACCAACACACGGATTTTAGATTCCACAAGGCCAACCCTAATAAGAACAAGAGATTTACTCATTTTAAATGTACCCAGCAGAGTAGTTACATGCCTTGCTATATTATAATGTTGATACAAAAATGCTAACCGGTGAATAAGTAGTTTCATTCAGCTGAACAGGTAATAGATTTTTATATCACACACTCTGTAGATTGAGATGCATCCAGTGATATTTGAGCTTTAAGATCTTCCAAAGACAGAGGTAAGTAAATTTAACTTGTACTCTTAACAGTACAGATACACATCAACCTATAACCCGTGATGAAAGTATCAACAAGAAGATCCCAGCATCTCTGGCTGCATTCTTAATTGCAGCAAACCACTTTTTTACTCCAAAGATCAAGGAGAAGAGCAGAAAAGGCTCAAGCACAACTACTCAATTACACCTGAGCAAAAACTCAATTCTTCCTGCAGATTGATCAGTGATGATTTTACCCTATTCTAGCAAAACTGAAAAAATATAGTTCCTTAAATAAAGGATCTAGTCAATACAGTCTCATCAGAAACTTATCCAAGAAATGAATTGTGGCCATGAAGGCTTTTCTTTTAAATAAAGTACTTGCATTTTACCTAAAACATGGCTAACCTCAAAAGCAGAAATATGTACATTCTTCAAAAGTGTCTTAAGTTGATGAACAAGAATGATATGCAATCTATTCAAGAGTTAGTGAGCTAAACTTGTTCTTCTAGCAGAAAAACTGAAGGAAGTTTATCTTCTGCTTTTTAGTTTTCTCAGATGCAAAACTAAGCCCTATTTGCCTCCATTTCTGTCACTGCAAAGCCATCATTTTTTACTAGAGCCAGAACTTTCTTCATCTTTACCGTGAGATACAATAAGCCTTGTTCACTGAAAACATTTCACTTTATAAAATTATTTGTCTCTAAGCCCTCTGCCTGTAAGTCCTTGTATACCAGTGACTGACATCAAGCTATACCTGATACAATTAAGTGAATATATTAGGTAATTACTTTTACCTGAACTTTGTATTGGAGCTATTTTTAAACATGAAGTTGTCTTGTACAGATAGCACAAGAATTGAGTTATTTGCCTTAAAGCACAAGTCAAACATTGAAGTATAACCAAGGTGCACTCAGAACAGGAGTCTGTTACATAGAGCTATTTTGCTTGTTTATTTGAGCAAAGCAGACGAGGCACTCATTCCTTAACAATGAATACCATTGCAAAGTTAAAAAACACACACACATTACAGTACCTTAATTCCTCATCATTTCCCCTCACCATTTCACAGTTACCCAACACATTCACATAGGTTAAATTATTATTGGCATATCTCTCTTGAGACAGTGACAAATACCATGCCAAAGCAGTCATTTCCTCTAACTGCAATTGAAGTGGTTCTCACATTAAGCTTCACAAAGTAGATCAGCACTCCTGAAATTCGCCCATACACTGTCAAGTGTGCTGAAGGGATCTGTTTCAGTACTAAACATAAGATGTCTAAGCATACTACCAGATTAAAGTTTAGCAAATACAATTTATCAGCATTCAGATGCTCTGCGCAGACCGTCATGTTTCACCCGGATTAAACAGCCTTGTTTCTCTTCACCTGATAGAAGTAGGCTCTAGAATAGGCTGACTACATAGTCAGAGCACTGAGTGCTATCTAGCCCTAAATTTAATACTACATTCAGTAGAAAAGTTACGAAACCAAGTCTAAGGCTCCAAAAGAGTAGCCTTCAAAATGTGTGTCAGGATGTGCCTCAGGGGGTGCGTAAGACAACCCATGGGAGTACAGAAAGAAGATATTAGAACTCAAGTAATGCATACGTGACTTGCAAATAAGGAGATCTATATTGCAAGTACTTGTTCAAAAGAGTTATTTTTCTGGTAATAGGAGTGCAAAGGTTTGGAGACCACTGCTCTCTAAGGTAGTAAACGATCTAGCTCTCCAGAGTCCATTACCCATCTGTTTACACCAAGTAAACCCTGTTTGCTTTAGTCTCTGCAACAAGGAACATCTTCCTAACTGAAGCTGTCTCCTTAGACTCTTTGCATTGGCTTCTCTGGATGAAGCTGAGTGTCTGACCATCGGTCGTACACACAGACTCTCTTTGTTCCTTCTCATAATGACTCAAATCTTTAGGTTAATTTCTTAAACAGCAAGATTTGATAACTTCCCTTCACAAGAAAGCTTTTAGTTTTGCTGATCAACCGTCTACTTCACTTGGCACTGTATTTCATGCCTAGTTGCAGTTTAATACTTCATTTGTTAATACAGTTAAAGAGAAACATTGAACTTAGTTTCAATTACGTATCTAACCCACATTTAAAGCAAGACTTACCACTCTAAGTGGTGCTCTTCTGTAGAGGCGCTGGCAGTCAGCACAATATAATGCCTAGAAAAGAAAAAGTAGTATAGTGGCTCAGGACTTTATATTCCTGCAACTGAACCCAAAACTGCCTTAGATGTATAGAATATGACTTCCAGACAAGACATTATATCCCATATTCAGCACAGTATTAGCTGAAGAAAAACTAATGATACCCTTTAGAATTGTGTTCTGCTACTTTCTAAATATCATAGTTGATTTTTTCTAGTAAAACCAGTGTCAGTTGCATAACACATACAGTTTTTTTCTATCTTCCTTATCCTTACCAAAAATCATATGATTACCGCCAATTTCTGAAAAACAAACATTAATGCTATCTTCTATTTAGACTGCAAGTTAAAACTCACTATGCTAACCAATAACTAAATAATTTCAAGTTCAGACAGTAGATTTTATACATACTTGTACTTCTGAAAGAAGTTCAGTGGTTCGAAGAGCTTTGACCAGTCTGATTTTCCCTGGAGAATCTCATTTGTAACCGCAAGACCTACAATTAAGGTTTAAAAACTTATCACCATTTTAAGACTAGCAAAGCATGATAAAAACTTCACAAGGTAAAGGTTTTGAACAGTAATCAACATCAAAAAACAGGAATTCCCTTGACAATGCAATTCCTACTACAACAGCTCATTGTTAAACTGGTCCCTTATTGCCTGCAACAGGCATACTTTCCAGATACCTATTCTGCCTGAAAGGGCATAACGCCTCAAGGAATATAACCAGGTCAGATAATGGTATTTCATATAGCAAGATTTAGACTTTTTAGTCAGGTGAGAGCCATGGAAAGAACTTTACCATGTTTGAACTCCTCTACCATTACTGCCCGTGTTGATGTAGATACGTTGTATGTAGAGTTCTGCTGTGGATAGGCTGGGGTGATGATAGGCATTACATGATATCGGTCTGATGGGTTCACCTATGATGTTAAAACAATTTTGCTTAGCATCAGTTAGGTTAGAAAAAAGTTTAAAGGCTTTGAATTCAATGTCTACTTACCCTAGGGTCCCATACTGGTAAATTAAGATTGCTCTCTTCAGGTTGTTTCAGCAATACAGGATTTGGCCATTCCCTATATAAAAAAAGCCAGTAACTAAGACTTTGCCATGTAATTCAGGGTAGGATTGAATGTTGTCAACATAAGTCTTATATAAAGAATTATATCTAGAAGTGTTACTTGTGTACACAAATTAAAACAAACAATAGCTCTTACCATTTTGAAAAAACCAAGAAGAACTTGTTAACAAGAGTAGAAGCCAAAGCATTTGGATAGAGTTGACATGTTCTTGCTACTAGCATAGCCCAGGAAACCCCACCAAGAAATCCCAGCATGTTGGAGTAAATGCCACGTCCTAGAACAGATACATTGTAGTTAGCCTATCGTCTTGGAAAATCCAAGTGTATTCCTTCAAATTTACAGCATAAACTTCACAATCTATAGAATACTTCAGCCTCAAAGTCAGTTATTTTTGCTGTGCAATGAGGCCAAAATAGTTGGTCCTTACAGTGATGAGAAAACAAATCATTACTACACCACTTCCCAAAATACTGCTACTCTGAAATTTGCCTGCATTGCTACAGCTACTGCTTTACACCAAGTTCCCTTAAGAAAAAAGTTCTGCCATTCTTCTAGCCACACGTGCAAGTGTTTGGGGTTTTTTGTTCTTTACGTATCAAGCTTTTATAGTTGGCATTCTAATAATTTGTAGACAGATTTCTGATAATGCAATACCCTGTTTTGTAAGCACTTGCCTCTCCTCCCCACTAAACACCACTGAAAAAAACACACAATCTACCATATGGACAGGCCTCAAACCTAAACTGCTTTTAGTCAGTCATTTAAGCAGCTACCCAAAGCTGAAGTACTGCTAATGGTCTTATCTTTATAGTGTGTGGTGCCTCTGAAAAGTTTAAAGACCATGAACAATCACATTACTCACGTTTTGCCCACAATTTAATTGCTCGAAGCGTGAGCCGGAAGTTCTCTTTATTTGGCACTAGATGCAGTATTTCATCAGTAACTCTGCAGCCTGTAAGAAAAAATGTACAGAAGTTCCTAGTAACAGATACAAGTCAGTTTTATGCTATACTGGGTCAGTAGCTTACAGTTTAACACTCAAGTCTGTGACAAGTTTGTATTACTTGCTTTGCCTTCCCTCAAAACATTATAGATTACATATAACATTCAGTATCACTTGTGCCCTCAACAGCTTTTTTTTTTTTATAGTTTAGACTATACCAAAAATTTTTAATAAGGCAGTTATTTTAATAAGGCAGTTTGGACAGGAGTCCAAAAGCTAGGTTTCCTTCAACAGCCAGGAACAATTAAACCATTGTTAAACAGTGAGCAAATTAAGCTTTAGGTATTTTAAATTATTTGTGTTTGGGGCTTTGTGGTTTTTTTTTTTTTTTTTTAATGAACTACAGCATATTCTTCTCTATCATGTGCTCTACCTATTCATCTGAAGCAGTTTGTGGCAAACTGGAACAATGGGCACATCCTTATCAAAGAAGCATGAAATACAGGTCTATCTAAACGCACAACTCCTTGAAACATCTGAATTTAAGCCCACTTGCCACCACCTTCTCAGATCTCAAGTACACAGGAGATCAGTTTCTGCATCTTGTATAAAATGGTTATTCTATGCCAATTTTAGTAACACCTTCTTAAAGATGTGTAAATAAGCTTACCATTTAAGCTCCGTATACATCTTATATCCAGGCTTCTCAGACGTGAGTCATCTCTAAGATCAAGGTTATCAGAAACAGTTTGCATAGACAGTCTTGCAAACACAAGATCAATCTTAAGAGATAAAAACATGCCAACTGTGAGTTAGAATGCCACACTGTTTGTGAACTACAAAGTAGTTGGGGACAGCTAGTCAAGTCTAAAAAGAGGGGTTAACATTTGTATTTAAAATGATACAACTATAGATACATCTACGGATATAGATACAAGAGATTGAGTTGCCAGACAACTCAAGAATACTTTTAGAAGTTCGATGTTTTGTTTGCAAAACTACATTACATCCCCCTTTTCTTTTACACTAGGGAAAGGGCATTGCTTTTTTTAGGTTGAAAAGATACTCTAAACTTAGAATTTCCATTAAAAGGGAACAAAATTATTCATATAATTAAGATGTAAATTCAAATCACTCCAATTATACAATCATACAACAAAGGAGAGAGCATTTTCTATATGCAGTAAGCCCTTTTGATCCTAAAGCATCTGATTTTGTGGTCTGAGGCAAGAAAAATATTCTGTGAATATCTATACCACATAAAGGCCACAAAAAGGTTATTAAATAAGTCTCTTCATGATAGCAATACCGAGCAGTAATTTGCCGAGGTACTACAGCATGCAGGTCTTTTATTCAGTATATAAGATGTCTTTAAGATACACAGATTCCTGCAGCTGACAAACCTAGACAGGAGTCAAATGAGTTCTTTTGCAGATTGTCTCATAACCACTTCATTTTTGATTTGCAACAAATGAGTTTACTCACACAAGTCATACAGTGAACTACGCAGCCCTTCATAGAAAGCTAGCTTGTCAGAGCTAAGAAGAGTTAGCAAGGACACTGCCTCTATGCCTGCTCTGCACAATCCTTGTGACACAAGTGCTGCTCAATTAAGGCTACCTTGGCAGGTTTAGAAAAGATGCCCCTGATGCTCCTATTCCTGGCAGGCTTCCTAGGGAATTATTTTCCTCTCAGCTCCCATTCTACTGCAATGTAGGTCAGGCTGTTCAATTACAGTTTCCTAAATATACTTTAGGATTGCAATAACCTTCCCAAATAGCAGTCACAGGTCCCTGGAAAAGGTGTCCTATTCCAAAGCAAGACAAAAGTTTACTCACTTAAAAATGGAAATGCTTACCTCAATGCCATCAAACTCAAACTTGACAACTGGCACATACGCATCTTCAACTGCCTGTGAAGGAGAGGGTAACTGTGTAAGAAAACAGCTTTTGCTGCTTTAACATTTCTCCTAAAATATGGTACAACACCAAATTTACACTGCTAAACTACTCACTATAAAGACTGAGTTGTTTCCAAACAAAAAAAAAATTGTTAATAAGGAGCAAGTAGTATAGCACTACTACAATACTAATACTAGCTTTAAAGAGTTATTTAGGCAAGAGATATAGAGGATGACCATGAATTGTAATGAGACATCAGTATCAGTGGTTGGTAGCAAGGAAGAAAAGAGATTTCTGTAACTATTTCACTACTGGATAACATCCAGAGAAATAAAAAAAGAAAATCATGTCCACATTTGACAGCATGCATTAGTCTTGTATATTTTTCTTTTTCACCAGACTTGAGATGCTGTCAGCTATCTTATGGGACAGTTTTCAATTTTGTAGACCACTTGTTAGAACTGTGCCACAGCCAGCTGTGAGTCTGTTTTCAGGTAAGTCATCTAAACAAAGGCTCATTAGGTATGCTTATGAAGTTTTCTAAACATCTGCACGAGGAAGACAAGGCTAACAGAAACGCTTCTCAAGAGTTCAGTTTTACTGCAAAGTACAGAACATACGCATCTGAAGGCAATTTTACAAAGCACTTTTGTATGATCACAGCACAACTCCTATTAGCTTTATGTAAAGCTGACAGTGTGCAGCCATTCCACTAAGTCTCAGACTGAGTAGCCAGAAAGGAACACAACTGAAGGAGAACAAATTAGAGGTCCTACAGTACATCCAGAGGAACTCCCTCCCAAAGCACAGGTAGGGGAGAAGTGAACCACAAAAACTCTTATGTGAGATACAGTCGCCGGGAAAGGAACCAAAAGCTTATTTTATGCAGCATGCAAAGGTTGAAGTTAAGCTTTCAGAAGGTGCTTGGAAACAATTTATTTTGCCTTGTTAGACATTCACTACCAACACAAGTCTTTAGCATGAATATTCTTATTGTAGAAGTTGCACAATCTATCAAGGACAGAGCTTACTCACTCTTAGATTCTTAATTTTCTCCTGATGTTTTAGTTTTTCAAAAAATGACTGAAAAAAATCCGATCTTTCAACATGTCTAGGAGCAACACAAACAGCATCTATGTCAGCACCTGTAAAGAGATTTCGTTTCTTCTGTTAGTCTTAGAAGTCACTCTCAAGCATTACAACTATGACCAGACAAGGAAAGTTCTACCTTTAGTGTGCACTCCAAGCCTGTAAGAACCGAATGTAAATATTTTGCCACCAACATTTTCTACTGCTGAAGGGGGAAGATTCTGTGGGTAGAAGAGTGTTTACTTTAGAATACAATATACACATTGACCTATGCACAGGTTTAACTAGCTTACAAGTTATTCAGAAAGACTACAACAGCCTCCATACACAATGTCCTCTCACTCCCATACCAAGTTGTTAGTCTAATAAACTGATACTGTTTTTGTCTGAAGCAAGTACTTGCAAGTCAAAAAAAGTGCCCAACAGCCAAGAAAAGCGTAACATAGCAATCCGTACATTAATTCACATAGCTTCAGACCTATTATTAGTCTTCCCTGCAGCAGACTCTCTAACTTAGCTCCATCAAAAAGACATATACAAGGAAAGACTAATGTAATAATTTCAAACTAGATTGACTGCTATAAGCTGTTTGGGGCAAGATTAGTGCTCTTTTACAATCAGTCTACCCCACAATATATTGTTTTAGCTTTGTTAACTGCTACAAGCCAACTTTCACAGATTTATTCAGTGCCTCAAAGACTTCAAAATCTTTATCCGAAGTACTTTTATACCCGATGTCAACAGTAGTTACTACAGCTCTACTTAAGTTAGAAGTTGAACTTTAGCATAAATCCTAGTAGTACACCCTGTAATAGAATTAAAAAGGCTCCAGCTGTTTTGATAAGAACATAAAAAAGTCCTTACCTTACTCTCACCAAGTTCTGAAATCCATTCTTTGACCAAGTTATTCAGTTTACTAAGAACAACCAGTCTGCAAAGAAAATTCATGTTAAGTTTGTGTTAAAGAAACCCTACAAGTTTTATAAATTTTACAGTCTTATTATACCTGTGATTCTGTTCTTCCTCATCTTCAAATACCCCAAATGGTCTCATTGCTTCAACTAGCTTTTGAGTCTGAACACAATCTATGTCCTTTGGAGGAGCCAAGCTAATGGGAGAGGTGACTCCATAGTGCCTTTGAGGCTGGTTCTGCAGCCTAGAAGTATTGTGAGAGAAAATAAAATACTGAAGACTTCACAAAAGCAAAAAAACTTAGTGGAAAACACCCTTCAGCTTACAGGTTTTCAAATCAACTTCTGCTCTTTTACCCAGCATTAACATAAGTGAGAAAAAAATTCCTACTTATGATTTTTAGATAACTTGACCTAACTTAGAAGTCACAATTACTTTTTCAGAAAAAGCATTTCTGGATATAAGAAAATATTTAAGTTGCTACGACTTCAATATAACTTGCACTGCTTTAAACAGAGCTGATCACCAGGAAATGAAAAGGTTTGAAAATGATTAAGGGTGACACTACATACAGCAGAAGTTTTGGGCTGTTTGAATTCAAGAGTATTCCTACTAGGTTCCTGCTAACATTAAAGACAACAATTTAACACTGTCTTATTTTTTATTTGCTGTGCTTCTACTGATTCTGGAAGGGCATTACACTTGATTGTAGACAAAGGACATGTAACAAATTATCTGTTAAAAAGACTTGGAGTAAATCAGGTTTTATCTTATTTTTATGGAAGAATACTAATGAAAACATTAACCAAACTGAAGCTAATGTTGCCAGGAGAGCCTCGTGCTCTTCACACAGTGTTGATTTTTATAGTTCAGAGGCTTAGCTGTACATACCTCTGTTCTATCTAAATCCAAGAGGTGTATGTCAGCATATAAACCAGCACAAGTTAAGCTCTATTTGTAGAGGGTGCTCAAGCCTGCTTAGCTAACTCACTGCCCAGTTAGACTGAGCAGGATACCATACACTACATTTGGAGGGCTATAAGGTCATTGCCCCTGGAACTCCCAATTACCACAAGGCGCAATTTTTGCCTCCAAGCCTTCCTTTGCCCTGTATGCTTAGACTTAGCACAGGACTGACATGGTGGGAAAACACTAAAGGCAGCATTAGCTTTTTGTTTTAAAACACAGTAGAACCCTTGCTTTAGAAAGGCAAACAAGGAGAAAGCAACGCTACTTTGCATCACCAGCTGAAATCAAGAGAGAAAAAGGAGCAGGACAGGAACTGTACTTAATTGATCAACAGTCTCTACAGAAACATGAGTAGCAAAAGTGTGCAACACATCAGAAGGTCTATACAACTCAGCATGCTTGTGAAAGAGTCCATGTCCAGACCCCAAAGTTAAAAGAATTAGTTACCATTAGTCAAACTGACTATTTTTCTATTTCACGTATGGACAACTTCAAATATTAGCTGGGTTAGTCAAGAGATCCTTATAACTACTGAAGGCATCTGACCCATTGCAGCTAGAATGGGAATAGGAAATGCTCAAAGAACAACTTCAACACTTTTATTTTAAATCAGACAGCTTATTACAGCTCCTTATTTCTAATTGTTGCCCTTACTCTTTCTTTCACTGAGGGAAGATGCATTTCTCTTCAAGTAGCTTTAGCCATTTAGTGTTTCTGTGCTCCCCATGAGCTCATTTTTCAAGCTCTCTTCTATGTGTTCTCCAAAAAACTAGAGGGATATTAGGACTATAGTCCTATTAACTAGTCTCCCCTAAGGGCTATTACAAACGTAATTTGGCCTTGATCTAATTTGCTCTGCCTTGTTCAAAGGCATTTTCAACTTCTACTAATAAGAAATATTAACAATATTTTCCTTCTTATTGTATCATTTTCATAACAAATGCAAAAGGAAAGACTGTGTTTAATTGCTGTGCATTATGTCTACATTAAAACACCAACTTCCTACATATTTTACATATTACTTGCATTGTACAACTCACACTTAAGAAAGTTTGCAGGAAACAAGAACAGATTTTAGACTTGGCTAAATTTCTTTCCTGTGTACAGAAGGCCACCATCTGCCTTTCATTGTCCTTTATGCTAGTTGCTATAGTTCCTCTAGGAAGAGTGGGACAATATCAATTAGATATATCAGATATTATTAATATGAAATTATTTTAGTCAGTAGTAGGCATTTTTCAGTTGCTTGTATGTATTATTGAAAGTTTGATCTCACAGCTTAAAACTCAAGGAAAGTAGCACTTGGAAAGTTTTATTGAAGGAGTTACTTACACACAATAGAATTCATTCTCCCTTCATAATTGAAAAAAAAAAACCCAAACTTATTTCTCTCTCTCAAGGGTACTACACTGCCAGGCATATATAAAGAAGGGATCTTCAGAGATAAACCAGCATGGCATACTACCTATTCAGCCATCAGCCTTCTGTTTAAACAAAAAGCCTGTTGTAGTTTAATATTTCACTAACTCTTGATTATTTGTCTACCCCAGCAAACAGCTCCAACACATTTATGTTCTGATAGATACTAATTCTACACAAGAAGTTAACTTAAACTGATTTGTTCCAGATTTTGTGACTTAGTTCTCCAGCACTCTCTGAGAGACAACAGGTAAGCTTACACTGTTACAGCTCAGGGAGCTGCCTTCAGCCCCCAGTGCAGCGTGTGAGCCTGGTTTCTTCAGCTCACAAGGTCAGCTTGCCTTGAGCCAGTTGGAAGTTTATCACTCCAGCCTCTTCCATTATCACCATTTGGGAGGAGGAATAACTAGAAATCAGCTCCTGAACCAGCAAATTTAATAGCACAAAACAACAAACTGTAATAAAAAAAAACCCCACAACCATCCAATCCTAGGACCTTCACTGAAACACCACCAGCTACACCTTACAATCCTACTGCACAAACTCACGCTGAAAAAACCTAAAAACCTCTAGAGACCTGCTGGCAAATTAAACCACCTTGCCCTTGACCCCAACATGGAAAGAGAGACGCATTTTCCCCCTGTTGGGGCTGGACCCGCTGCCTAATCCCATAGCAGAGGCCATCGCCAGCCGGCAGTCGAACCCACCGTTGCCAGGTTACGACGACAACATAAGGCAGACAGGCACCGAGCCCGGGGGCTCCCACAGCTGGGACTAACCCCGCAGACCCCTTCACCCCCCTCTCCCTCGGAAAAGGTCCATCATTTATTTTAAAGACTAGCTTTCCCGCACACGACAGAGGCTTCCCCCGTCAAACACCTCGGGGTCGGAAGCCGCTTTCCCTGCCGACCCCCTCACGGGACTAGCAGCGAGGAAAGCCACTCAAGGAGGGGAGAGGCGAAAGAAGAAAAGAGAGCAGGGGCCGCCTCACCCGCACATCTCCTTCATGGCACCCACCACACGGCCCGACCCACGACCACCACTCAACAACTGCCGCCCTTTCTACCCGCCGCCGCCACCGCCTCCTTCCCGACTGCCACTGCGGCGCCCAGCCAATGAGAAGGGGCGCGCACCCGGAGAGGTGGGGCGGATACGTCTCCTGGTTGTCTCATCGCCCCCTGGCGGCGCATGGCTGAAGCGTTTCATGCTCCTTCTTTCAGGGCGACCAGTCACTTAACGGGTTGAGGGGCCACCTCTACCAGGGCTTGAGCCACACCGGGAGGTGCACAAGCTGCTCTTCTCCTCGCAGGAGGGAGGAGGTGGGGGGAGTGAGGCAGGGAGGCTGCGGGCCTGGGGAGAATTCAGCCCTGAGAAGAAGGTTTCCGACCCGCTTAGAAGCCAGGGGAAACACTCCTCGGTCCGCCGTTTCCTCTCAGGCGGCGGGAGGGAGGGCGCGAGGCGCTGACAGAGCCCCTGGAGCGGCGAGAGGTGACCTACCATCTGGGCGGCCCCACCGGGGATGGGGGTGGTCCCACCAGCACAGCTATCCCATCTAGGAGTTGGGGACATTCCCCTTCTCATGCCACCTTCCTGACGCCCCCTTCCAGAGAGAGGGGAGATAAAAAGGCAGAAATCACTAGCAGTGTACTCATTTATTCTCACCCAGAAAAGCTGAAGAGCAAGCTAAGTGTCACTTGACGTAAGCTGGTATCAAGCAGATTTAACACACATTGTTAACAGTGGCAGATAGTTTTGAGTACTCACCAAGACTTCTTGCCATGTATTGTTTTAGGCCAACATACTCTATTACAAGCTGGTTTGAGTGCCACAGGACTAATTTGTTTTCTAATGCTTGGGAAAATGGCACTTTTAGAAGACTCTCGTCTCTGAATTTGTGAAAATATTTACTTTATAGCCAGCTGTGCTATGTGGTACTCAAGGTCTCGGTGTTTTCAACCCCTGGCTAGGTGCTGCTATGAAGAAGAGTGAGATCTGAGCACTTGACCCAAACTGGCCAGCAAGGTTATTTCATACCATGAACCTCACATGCAATATAAATTAGAAAGTTTGCTGCATAGTTTGCTGCTCTCTCTTGATGGTGGCAGTCCAGAGAACTTCTTGCCCCAGTGCTGGACCCCTGAGCCCTTCCCTTGATCCTGAAGCTGCAGCGCTCACATTTGCTGTCCATTGCTCGGAGAACACAGCTTTATAAGGATATAAATGGGCTGAGTATAATCCTTGTATATTTTATATTGGTATCAGGATCAATACTGGTTCTTTATTGTTATTAATATTCATTATTTAGTTTTATCCTATTATTTGTATTTCAGCCCTCATGTTTCCTTGTTTTTCCCCTTCCTGGGTGGGGAGGGGTCATCAGGTGACAGAATAATTGTCTAAATGACAATAAATTCTGGATTTCTCAAACCATAACACTGGGAATGAAAGCAACCAAAATACCCTGAGACTGTTCTGCACCATGGCATTTAGATGACAATTCCTCTGTCACATTTGAGCCTGGAAGAAGTTAAAGGCAAAACCATAATGTTTTTGTAAAGTTGAATAAATCTTCGGGAAAAATTTGTGTCCCAACTGCCTTGATGTCTTGCCGTATCAGAGGCTTTCTCTGTGATTAGCACATGCATCATTTCCGTATTTTTCTAGGTTGTCTGTAGTGCATTTGTTGAAATAAAATAAATTTGATCTTGCAAGGTGCTCTAAAGAAACACAAACTTAACTTTTGTCCTGAAGTTTCAACAAACTAACAAAACAGATGTTTAACATTCAGACACAAAGGTAGTTTTGGCAGGATAGCCTTATCTACCCTTCTCAAATAACTTCATGCTGTATAGAGTTAAAAATGACTTTATTTATTTATTGGATATTTGTATGGTAATAATTGTGCTAAGGTTTCAGCGTCTGAAAATCAGATGCTTCTGCAAGAAGTTACACTGGTAAAGCCAAAAATAAGAAAAATAGTTATGCCCTTTTTATTCTCACAAGTTGATCATGGTTTTCTTTCATGTTTTATGATCCTCACAACGCTACTGTGGTTCTAGAAACAGAAAAATGGTTTCTTGTATACTGTTTCAGAGTCTTTTCTCTTAGGTTGATTCCAACTATTTTATATGAGGAAAACACCTGCCTTTATTTTTTCCAAGTTTAGATGTCTCATTAGCCGATTATGTTTTTTACGGTCCACTTCTGCTGTGTGCTTTAGTATCACAATGGTACCTGCATTTGCCTACAGATGTGATGGAAGGTTTTTAATGGAGAGGTGGTACCCTTATTTAAATCACCTGCAACATTTAGGAAAAAAATAATGGGTCTTCAAGCACAGAAGTTTTCCCTCAGGTGCAATTCTAATGTTAAATGCAAATGGAGACTAATCAAATTTAACATGATTGCTTCATTCATGTAAACAATTAAAGAGAAAAGGCAGTGGGTGCCTGAGAAACAAAGGATGTTAGTGATGGTTGAAGTGAGGTAGTGAGTTCTTATAGTGTCTAGGACTCAAATAAAGAAATAAATTATTTTATCTGGAAAAAAGGACAGTTTTGAAGTGTTATGAGAACAGTAGTTTAGTGTTCCTGTTATTTTGCTTGAGTTTATGAATTCTGGTTTCTGGAATTATCTTTTGAAGATACTTGAGAGCCTTCCTAGAAGGTCAGAAGGAAAGTGATTGGGTTGCTTACTCCGATTTGAAGGAAACAAAGTTCTTCTATTGTTTGCTACTTATTTATATAAATCTCTTTCTAGCATGTAACTGTTGCACTCTATTTACATATTTTCCACAATATTACATGTAGTAGTGGCTAAAACATCTTATGTTGTGTTATGTGTATGGGGAGGATCTGTTTCAAGGTAGTGCTTTCCTCTGCTGTGTGTATTTTATTGATTTTAAAACATTTTTATGTGGTGTTTGGGTTATAGAAGCACCCGATAACCAATTAAATATTGTTAATTGAGGGTTGTTTTTTCTTTTTATTTTGGTATGTGTTATTAGGGTAGCCTATTGAAAAAAATGAAATCTCTTTTCATAGCGTGGTATAGGGTGTGGGGTGTTTTGAGTTTGTTTTATTTCTTAAATTATTAATATGTTCTAAAGGAGTAAAAGTTCTCTATAGCTAAGCGAGGTGATATCTGAGCACCTTTAGTCTGTTAGAGGGTATTACTGATTTTGTGGAGATTTACTTTGTAAATGTAAATACATAGACTATACATTTTCATATGCTACAATATATTCATCTATTTTAATCTTGTCTGTAAAGCTAAAGGTAGTGTGATGTGGTTTAGAAACCACTTGTAGGAGACCAAGTGTTTGATAGATTTCTAAAATTCAGTAGTCTAAATGCTTATTCGTGGCTGAAAGAAGCTATGTGCTTGTTATAGGTTTTGCTGTAATTGTTTCTTACCCCTTGTCTGCTCCAGTATATGTAGCTGCTGTCCCTGTTGGGGTAAGGGAACGCCCTTACAAGCAAGGGGATATTTACTTGTAAATGTCTGTTCCTTTTCAGTAGAAGGTAGCAATCTTATTCGTTTTTCCTCTTAAAAACCATTCTTGTCTAGTCAAAGTGGGGTGACCAGCTTTTCTTTTTCAATGCACGATTCCTGTAAGTTTTTTAGGTTAATCTTATAAATCTAAGTCTTTGTTGTGTCAGTTTTTGGCTAGGTAAGTCAGGGCAAGTGTCTGATCGTGTAGCTACATGGTCAGAAATACTGATCCAAGGGCAGGAGAAAGAATATATTGTGAGGAGAAAGGAGAATGAGGTGATTGTTGGTTTTTTAACCCAATATTCCACAAGCTACATCCCGTATGTTATATAGATAAGATTACGATGGCTTTTTAAAACTATACTCTCATAATAGTAGTTCTGTGGCAATTTCAACTGATTTAACCCAGGCTGATGTATTTTTTTTCCTCTCTAAGTCTTTGCTGAATTGGTCTTGAGCTAGATCTGTTTCCTAACTGTTGGAGTATGTGCAGGCTCCTGAACACTCCTGTTGGTGCAAGGGAGAAGCAGAACCACATAGTTGTGGAAGTGGAGAGGTGGAATAAGTAGCAGTCTGGATTTGTATTGGTTTACAGTGTGTCCAAACACTTACATCCTGTTCCAGTATCTCTGTTGATTTAAGAAAAGTTATCATTTATCTCTACAACTCCTCTGTTCTTATTTTTCCTACTGTAACTCTGTGCATAATGAAATGTGTACAGCTAGGTGTGCATGTCTGTACCTGTCATATTTGTACCTGTACACACAAGCACACCTGTAAATGTGTAGATGAATGCAAATTCATGTGAAGTACTTAATGGTCCTATTCTATCAAGCCTGCTTGGAGGTCATCTTATGGGAAGGATTCAACTATTAGACTTATAGGATCAACTCTTAGGACCATAGAGAGATGCTGTTGTGGTTTCAGCTGGATTGACCAAGAACTAGAACAACAAATAGCCCTTTCCCCACCCCTCCCCCTGCCAAGAGAGAGGAGAGGAAGAGATAAGGAGATTTAGAAGTTTGGCATGAACTACTTTATTTTCTTTTTTATTTTAATATTAATACTTCATTAATGAAAATAGATACAACATATACAAAACTGTATCAAGCTCCCAGGATGACATCACTGGCAGGCACTAGGGAAGTCCCAGACTAGATTTAGCAATGAATGCAAACTGGGTTCCAGCATTGCAGTCAGGAACACATGGTTCAGGATCAAAGGCAGATGAACAGAGTCCTCTTTGGACATCAGCCATTGAAGAAAGAGCAGTGCATTGACCCTTTGATCCCTCAGCTTTTATACTGAGCATGAGGTAGATGGGATGGAATACTCCAGTAGGTCAGATTTGGGTCATCTGTGCTGTCTGCTCCTCCCCACAGGTGTGACCTCTCTGCATTTTTTCTGTTTCTGACCCTCTAATGGGGCAAATAACAAAATTGTCTGACCTTGGTTGTTATAGCAATAAGTATAAGCAAGAACCTCTCTGCATACCTTTCCTTGGCATGAAACACAAACGTTGGTCTTATCACTGTGAGAACAAGCAGTTTTCTCAACAATATGCTATTAATTTCAGCGAGTTAGAAGGAACCTAGCTAAGATGTAAAATTACAGAACAGAAAGTGGGTTCTGTTTTGCTTCAAACCAGGGCGGATGCACGTTAATATTACCACAGTCAAATATTTTCATGACTCATGTGTCACAGGCTCAACCCTGTATCTTATAGGTATGGGGCAGGTTATATGCTAGAATCTGTACTTTAATGTACGTGCCATCTATCAGCTGACCTTCTGGCACTGTTGGTTGTCTGTGTGTGTTTGGAGACAGTTTTTTT
Organism: Nycticryphes semicollaris; assembly: GCA_013400055.1. Lineage (NCBI taxonomy): Eukaryota > Metazoa > Chordata > Aves > Charadriiformes > Rostratulidae > Nycticryphes > Nycticryphes semicollaris. The sequence continues at coordinate 549,357 of VXBJ01002340.1, forward strand.
ACAAAGTGGGGTGTTTTTGTGGGGCTGAGATTAATGAGGGAGTGTGTAGCCAAAGTCATATGAGGATAGTAACAATAATCAATGTACATATGTGAATGGAAAAGGTGTGATATTTTACTCTGTTTTCTTAGTTTTGTAGCTTTTTCTCAGATAAATTATGTTGCAACCTATTTTTTTAGTTAAAAAAAAACCTTTGTCCAGGAAGATTTTTTTAATCATATTTTATTTGGAAAAGTGTCTCATGACTCTTGTTACATTTTAGTGTCCTAACATTTTAATTATTACAGGTGAGTGAAATTTTAAACAGATTTTTGAAGGCAGTTTTGGAGGAACTTTAGGTATATGCATGAAAAGTTATATACCAGCTACTGCACCTGCACCTTTCTGCTTCAACACACAAAATCTGACTGACAGATTAAACTGTTACAGAGAAAATGTCACATGAAAGTATTATCCATAGAACAGAGAAAAATAAAAATCAGAAAAATATTTTATTCAAACTTTAGATTTTTCGTACAAATGAGGAGGATCTTATCTGTGTAATGTACCATATTTCACTAGGGGAAGACTTTTGTCAGCAGTAATTTGTATATACATATTTAGGCCCTGATGAATATCAGCTAAAAATAATGTGAAATTTAATTGTGGAAAGCTATATCTTATAACAGATGTTTTGAAGACTTGCTAATCTATCATATTATGTGGGAAGATATATGGTAAGAGATAAGCGAACAGTAGAAGGTGGGGTTGCTGGAGACAGATTTCAGATGGATGGATTTAAACAAGTGGTACTTGAAGGTTTTCTATAGTTTGGCATTTGGTTTGTTTTTATCTTTGAATTTTATCAACTTAAGGGGCATTATTCTGTGAAACGGGGTATTGGTAAGCTAACAAGCTACTCAGAAATGTAAATTCATAAAACATCATTTAAGTCAGCCCTAACTGTTTCTTCTGTAAGCAAAACTTTGGGATTATGTTATTACACTATTGTATGTCTTTCTAGGCTGGCTTGTTGCTAATGACTATTAGCTCCTCATACTGACTGATGTAGTGCATTCCTAGCTTAATTACAATAATCTGTTAGGATTTCAACTTTCCATTGTATTTTGAGCCAGCCAAACAGTACCTCTGCTCTGCTTTTATGAGGAAGTCTTGTGCCCCTTAATGAGAAATTAGTTACTGTTCTTCACCTGCTCAACAACAAGATGCCACATGATGACATTGCACCAGCCCCACAAGCCAGTGCAATGTCATCAGGAGATGGATGGGTCACTCACTTGTTTCACTTCAAATTGAAGCTAAGATTAATTACAGAGTTACCGGCTGCTAAAACAGGTTAGTTAATGGGAAGTAACTGTGAGCTCACTGAAGTAGCACTAATCTTGCTGCTCTCAATGAAGCGTCTTTCTTTGATCAGCTCATTCTCTCTCAGCAGGCCAAAAAATAGCCACAGGATATGAGTGCTTAGTTTACAATCATGTTAATTTTGCTTTAGGTTTGTCTTTAGCTGTTGGAGATTAATGAATCAAAATGGTCTTTAAATTTGCAACTGGTTCTCTTCTAATCACTTGGCAGTATAATTTTTAGCTGTTTTCTACTTTGAGCCAATCATCCAAAGGACTCTACTATTCTCCCATGTGATAGGAAGGTACAGCCTAAAATGTCTAGGCACTAGCAAGTGGAAGGTGCTGAGGATCTTTTGCTTTTCCAACTATTTCCTATGCTGTGTATTTGTTTCCAGTGTATCCAAAGCCACTGTTCACCTTTCTACTTCACTAATTTTTGCCTGTACGTGATCTGCTCTGACCTTAGAAGAGCCTCCTTTTTTTTTTCTGCCAGCACGCATCAGACATAGCAACAGCATGTTGGTGATATTTATGTGGAAATTCAGACAGAACTTGTGATGCTTGACAGCTAAACTCAAGCAAATGGTCTGCTTAACAAGGTCTATGTATGCTAGTATTTGGATAAGCAGCTGGCATATGGAATCGTGTAGGTTTTTCAGTTTCTTGGGTTTGTACTGTAAGGGGAAAACTAAGGTGGTGAGTTCGGGTCTCCTTATGAAGTGTTTGAATTTCCTGTAGACAACCTAGATGGTTTGGATCTGCAAAGATTCGATTTGAACTCTGGTACACTTCAAAGGTATTGTGCAGATAAAATTCTTTGCCATGGCAGTTTACCTTTAAGGTGTTTCCTTTTGGGGAGGAAAGTTGAGTAGGAAGTACTCTTGTTCTAGAGAAACAATCTTTAATTAGCAGAACAGTAACCTGCTGTTTAACACCTGAAGAAGGAACAAATCTTATGCAGTAAGTTTTGGTTCAGAAAATCTCTTTGGTGAGAAATCTTGTCAGGAAGTTGTTGCCCAAAGTTAATGGGATATGCTTGTCTTACAGTTTTTCTTTCTCTCTTTTTGGTTTTTTCCTTCTGTCACACTACCTTTGCTTTACAGGCAGTATTTATTTTATAGGAGTGCTGAGGAGGTGTAACTTGTTAATATTTAAAAAGTGTTTGATCTGAAAGGAAGTTTCTACAGATGAATGTGCTGCTGTATCTTTATTTATTAATAGCTTTATACAGAGAGCAGAAGCATTTCTCTTTCTCTTGACAGAGGAAGAGAACAGGCTTGTCTCATCTTTGCATTGTTCCTACTTTTATTTTGGTTGAGGGTGGGGACCCGAGTCCTTGGACAGCTGATGTTGTGAAGCACTGGTATTTGTTCTAGTTCCATTATATCTCAAACGTGGCTGTGAGACTGGTTTGGGGTATTAAAGCCTGATGATAATGCCCCTGATGCACTATCTCTTATCACGTTGAGGAGTCTTCTTTGTCATGAATTCATTAGCTTCATGCAGAGATCGTATATAATTCTGAGTGCTGCTTGCAGAGAAACTTTAAAGAGAGGAATGGATACCGATAATTACTGAAACACCTCAACTCTGTGTGAGAATTAGGGGAAATTTTCATATCCATTAACCTTGTACTAAGACCTTGCTTAAGTTTTGGTTTTTTCTTGTCTTTTTACGTGATAGCATTATGTTCAACTTCATGTGGCAACTTAACATCTGTCCTGTCTTCAAAAAATAGTCAATTTGAATGTAAACTTGAAACCATAGCAGGAAACTCTCTGCTGGCCAGTTTCATTTAGCTGGTTTCCCATGCTTGAGGGGTCAGAGGTTCACTTTTTTTTTTTTTCTGGAGAAAGCTGGTAAAGCTCTAGGGAGGCTGTGTAGGTGTACTTGTTTTTAAGCAGTTGTTGGTATGGCCTGATGTTTGAAGGGTAAACAAACAATAATGGAAACGAAACAAGGAATATTTCTGCTTTAATGTAAAAGTCGCATATCATATTGATCCTTTTAATAATCACTCCCTTGACAGCAATGTGGATGGGGGTAGTGTGTCCCAAGATGTATAATCTTCAGGTGGAGTTGTGCTCTTGTGGAGACCCTCTGCCTCACAGAGTTTACCAAGGAAAATGCTGTTTGTTCTTCTGCTGTTTGTTCACAGTATCTATTTTCACTACAGCATGTGTGTCCCTATATTCCTCATACTGAAATGGGGAGGGAGAAATAAAGTGTGCTTTTTTCCAGTCTGGGCTTCCCATTTTGAATATGTATATCTGTGGTGTTTTTCCTGGGTGACTGCAAACGGGCAACTCACAGGGGTTATATGGAACTGTATTACTGAATGATGAAGAGGGCGAGAGCTTTGAAAAATACAAGGTGACATAGACGCTGTTTTGGCTTTTCCACTGTATTTCTACCTCCAAATTCAGAGGAAAAAATTACTTAAAATTAACCAAAGATTACTGCCATATTCTTCTGAAGTAAAATCATGATTTAGAGTAGTTAGAGAAGAGATGGAAAAGAAGAATGCAGACATAGCTGGAGTTCATCTTTTAGATGAACTTGTGATGAACTTTGGATGACTTTGTGGCTTTGGCACCTGTACACAGCCTGGTGCATTGTTTGTGGGGCTTGTTCATTGGAGTTGATATAGTAAACCTTAAATAATTGTTCTTTTCTGTTTGAATAGCTGTCTAATCAGGGAATTGGTGTATGCAAGGTAACCATGGAAGTAATGCAACTTTCTCATAAACAACTACTTAAAAAAATTTTGAACTGAAACACAAAAGAAGCAACAGAGTGTACAAGTAACGGACTGAAAAAATTAGAAAAGAGGAGTATTACAGTACAAAGTTATTACAATTACATAGTTTATATGAGCATCCTTTAGGACTTCTTCCTTCCCTCTGTTTGTACATGTGAATATGCATATCGAATCACTCTTGACTTGGCTGGTAAACAAATGTATGGGACAATCAACATCACTTACAAATATGAAAGTGCTCCCAAATATGTTAAAATTTTTCTAACATATCTGTTATGTCTTCCTTCAGCCACAGGTAAAAAATGAGTGGGAGAATAGAAAGTGAGAGCAAGAGATGAACAAAAATGATCAGTGGAAAAGATGAATGTAATATTCATGAATATTGCTTGTAAATAAGGCAGTTCAAGGGCTGCCTTCAGGAATATAGTGCCTGGGATGGGCATTCCAGTGTGTGGGGAAGAAATGAAACATTTTGAGCTCTTGAATAGAGTTCATTCTTGGGTATATCAAGTCTACTAAAATACAAAGGGTTTTCAGGCGGTATAAATGTAACTTCTGTTTTAAGTTTTCTTTATGCTAAAAGAAAAGAAGAAAATTGTAATTGTGCAAATAAGCCCACAGTCTATGGGAGATCACAAATTCTTACTGTATATTTAGCTGTCACATTTATGTCTTTATTGTACTTTCATCCACCAGGTTTCCTCTTAAGTAATGTATATTTGGTCTTTTTCTATTAGCAAAACCTTCATTTTAGTCTGAAAGATTCTCCTTTTGCTTGCTGTTTGCAGCAATGTAATAAAAGGGAGGTGTTCACAGGGAAGATATTGGATGTACTATGTAAGTGTTTTCTGAGATTACTGAAAATTGATTTAGTGGGAATTTGTTGCTAGATAAGTTTTCCATCTATGGAGCACTCTGTTTCCCTGAGAAGCTCTTGTTTAATGTTCTCTGCTATTTTGTGTGGGAAATATTTCAGATAATTACAAAATAACTCGTGCAAGGTTACTTTTAATTGGGCTTTCATCTGCCAAACTTTGGGCTTGTTTTACTCCGGTGTGAAACTAGGCACAAATGTGAGCTCAAAAAGTCATACTTCAATACTTAGTTGTATCTGATTTGCTGTATCACCTGTGCAAACAACCAGCACTTACAGAGATTAGAGTTACACAGCTAAAATCATACATATCTTGATTTAAAAAAAAAAAATCTGGTGACATCAACATGACTATGAAAATAGTGTGCCATTTTAAGATAGCTGAAAACTGGGAGGGGGGGAGGGAGATACGCTCACCTGCAACTGGAGGGAACAACTGTTTCAGTGTTATATGAATAGTAACATTGAATGTGCTCTACAGTCTAGATAAACACAATTTGTTGCAATGATCCTAGAAAGCAAAGGATTCTGTTAAGCTGACTGTTTTGTTCATAAATCGCCTTTTTACCACCTCAGTTAGGTTTGGGGGGTTGGTATACCGTACCTGTGTTACTTCAGTGTGACGCTGCTGAAATGAATAGTTATTGTATAAACTTTAGGCTCCATAGACTTATGCAGGGATTTTTAGTGGGCATAAGAGCTTTCTACATGTATCATACTGTATGAGGTGGACTGATGGGACTGTATATCCTCTAACCTGACTTGTCTTGCACGTAGTCCTCCTGGCAATGCAGTGTAGTTTCCAGGTCACTTGTCTGAGGAGCACAGAGTAGAGCTTGGCTCTGAAGCTTGGGACTGAGAGCTTCTGGCAACAAGACTACAGTGATCTTGCTGCTGTGAGGATTATCCTCAATGTGGCATCCACATGAGTACAACTGTATCTAGGAATTGTCTGGATTTGCTTTAGGGTTTCTTTCAAGGTCCACAATTTCTTGGGGCAAATAACAGGAAGTAAAACTAACTCTTTGAGGCATAAATAATGTGATTAGGCATTTAGATGTTTTTATAGTATGTGTTCTCCACCCCTAGTTAGTCATGGCTGTAGAAAGAAGCTATTTGATTTGTAACTATGCTGTGCAAATCTTATCATGTAATTCTGAGTGAAGGTCTCTCCTAAAGGCTGGGCCTAAAGTGATAACATAGATACAGACCAGCAACTGTTGTCCTGCAGCTCAGCAAGTTGGTATTTGTTTTACTCGTGTAGAAGTAATCTGTAGTTTTCACTAAGTCGGAGAGTAATGTGTGGACTGACATACCTCTTTGGATGGTAACTTGATAGATTTGTTTTTTAAACTACACGTGTATTTATTCAGTTTTCCTCTTATGTACCCCACCAATGAAGCATATAGGAAGAAAAAGGTATTTAATATCTGCAACTACTTAGACTGAATAAGTAGGTTTTCATATTGCTAGTTTCATACTGTGCTGTAATTAACAGTGTTTAAGAGTACCTGCTGATGTGAAATGCAAAACTTGAAAAAGACTAGAAAAGAAATCTCAGTGCTATTCACACTTTAGCTCCAGCCTTTCAGCTTTCTGAGAAGTATGCAGTAGACTTTTAGTCTAGTAAATATTTCTTGGCTGGCTACAGATAAGACTTCAGTTTCCTGGGAGCAGACAGAGCATATGCTGGTTGCGTAGTCACTTGTGGAATCTCTTTAATTCTGACTAGGTGATCTTGAGAATTCTTAAAATAATGATAAGGAGAATCTAATTTCAGTGAGGCAGAGTTAATCCTTGATAAAGGGATTCTAGAAACCAGTTCATTGTAACTATAGAAACACCTAAATTTTGTAGTCTTTGGTGGAGAATAAGAGCAGAATTCTCTGAATTCTCTGTAAATCCCAGTGCTGATAGTGAAAGCTAAGCACATTGAATGTAGTAGGAAAGAGGCTCTTTGGAACTTGGTTCAAGTAAAACATTCTCTAAATTAGAGTAATATCCTTACTAAGCTGCTTAATAATGAAAACAGTGGTCAGAGGAGTGTAGTGATGAATGTCCTTGGAGGTGGGACAAAAAGACTGAAGCAATGTAAATTAATTTTCTAAAGCTTTTATAAAGTGATTATCTCTGACCACAGGCTATTTTTAGGAAATTGGAAACAAAGTGTGCTACTTTACACTTAAGAAAACAACACTTTTGGTAACACTAAGTGGGAGTAGAAGCAATACGGAGGGATTGCTATGTAGGCTACTAAAATCTGGATAATACCAGGAAGATGAAAGGCTACTTTAAAACTACAGCTTCACTCTAAAAAGTAACTGTTGGGTGGAAGTCCCTAAGAAAGTGAGCATCGTACTTCAATTTGAACAGAATTTGATCCAGAGCCATATCAAATAGCACAGACTGAAGAGGTACACTTTGAACCTGAATTAGTTCTTTGAATTCTGCTAGAAAACTTGTTGCTTCTCCTTTAGCTGTTGTCAAATGGGAAGGAAAAGCAAAAGATGGAGCCATCAAAAAGATTTCCTTGAAGGTGCTTCTGGGTTTTGACAAGAGGGGCTCTTTATTTTGGAACATTCCCTCCTGTAGGTGGCATATAATAAGCTTCAAAATGTTTGTGAAGGAATTTAGGAAGCAAAGCTTTACGTTTGAAAAGATCAATGTGAGCTAAGTCCTATCATGCTAAAATAAATAATAATCAGTGACAAAGCTCAACAGGGTGTTCAGTGTGATGGCTCACAAATGGTGTATTTAATGCCATGCTTTACAAGACACTTTATTTCCCAATCTTCCTGTTGCTAATTTTATGGATCTTGTCACTGAAAAATGATGAGCTAGATTCTCAGCTGGTGAAAATCTGTGCATGTAATCAAACTTGATTACAAACCTCAAGTAACTCTTTGTTGCTGTGAAGGCTGTGATCTTTAAATGAAGTGAATGCCACTAATGCAGTGCATGAAAACTTAGTTTGCAAGCAATGCCGCTTGAGAAGCATGATTCCTCTTGACCCTACTTCATGGAAGAGGGGAGAATATAATGTGAATGCAGTTTCTTAAAATTTCTCAGTGAGCTGCATGGGTAGTTAGACACACAGTGGCTCTTTTATTTAAGAAAATTTAATAGGAGGTATGTGGCTAAATACTCATGTAGTTCTTTGAAAATATGGTAGCTGGATTGCAACAAGCCATAGTGACCCTAATAAGCATTTTAAACACAGTAATTCAGTGCTGTTAAACTTATCTGATGGTCCAAAATCTGAAAACATAAATCAGTCATTTTTCACTCTCTCATGCAAAAGAATCTTTCTTTCAGGAAAGAAAGATTTCTCTTTCAGGATTTTATGATGTCCTTTCTTCAACAGTCGTTAGTTAACTTTGTGCATGTATAGTTTTAGATTTTATTTTTTTTTTAATTCCTTATTCAATCAGGCAAAAAGTTTTCTCCCAAGTTCAACAGGAGATTTCTCCCCAGGCTGTAACTTCAATTGTTGTTCGATGCTGCTTGCTTAACATCTGTATTTTTTTTCAGCTGAATAAGATATTTTGCACTTGTTGTAACTGTTGTATATTGTTAATTAAATACCAGTGCAATTAACTACCATAAGCACCTTTGCCTCTCAGAGGAGGCAGGTATAATTTCAGTTAGTACTTAGTTATTATGTTGGGTGATTTATTCATAAGTATCAAGAGTATCATAGAATAGCTTGGGTTGGGAGAGAGTTATGAAGGTCATTTAGTCCAACCCCCCTGCAATGAGCAGGGACATCTTCAAGTAGATCAGGTTGCTCAGAGCTCTGTCCAACCTGACCTTGAATGTTTCCAAGGATGGGGCATCTGCCACCTCCCTGGGCAGCCTGTGCCAGTGTTTCAACATGCTCTGCATAAAAAAATTTCTTCCTTCTGTCTAGCCTAAATCTTTTCTCTTCTAGTTTAAAGCTTTTACTCCCTGTCCTGTTGTGAACAGGCCCTGCTAAAATGTTTGTCTCTATCTTTCTTGTAGAGCTGCATAAATACAGTCATACACCCTCAAGTATACTCATTTTCATTTTGTAGGATCATATGAGTGCAGGGATTTGCCTCTTGGTTGAGCTAGAGAAACAGAAACCAGGAGTGTGGGCTAGGATTCAAAATGCATCATCCTTTAGACAGTGCTAATTCTCAGTTTGAATGTGAGAGATTGAGACTGGCACTGCTCTCTGCTAGCAGCTCCCCTAAAAGATATCTCCCTCAGCTTGCCAGTCGCTTGGGCAGTCCCTGGGGTCAGGAGCGACAGTTCCTCTGGTGCAAGTGTGTGCAGCTGTTCTGCTTCTAGTTCTGCTGCCTGGGATGTGGGTGAGAATAACCATAAATTGGTATATGACTAGTGCCTTCTACCATGTTATGCATCTCTCCTGGAAATACCTTACATCATACATTCTATGATTTCATTTGGGCTTTTCTCCCTTTGTTTTTCAGGCTGAGATAATTGCCCTCTGGAAGAGCTGGAAAACACACAAGTAAGTTTTTAGTCTTTGGGTGTTTTTTTTCTTCCTCCCCGAGTCATCTTCTGGAATACCATGTCATTCAGTAGTGTCTGTCTAGAGAGCTCACAGAGCCTAGCTTTCTAACACAGGAATTTAAATTGCTTAAGATCAGCTGGTGAATTTTTTGTAATTCTTGAAAAATTTCCAGGCATGTTTCAAGTTTCACTGCAGATTAATCTGAAATAGAAGTGCATGCAAGCAGCCTTTGCTTTAAGGAGCAGTACACAAGCCTCAAAACTTTGTTGGGGATCTAGAAAAATACCTATTTTGGCTTTATTTTCATTAGAATGGTGTAACTAGAGGCAGAAGAGGGGTCTATTTTTATGTGACCTTAATAACATCTTTTGGGCAGCATCTGCAGAGTTACATGATTGCAGATGATCTGGCTTTATATATTGTGTTCAGCTCTGTAAGTGAGCACAGAGCTCGTACAGGTTAGCCTGAACAAATGTGCACACTTTTCCATCCATTAATGTGTAAGATTTAATTATGTTTTACAAAATGTGTAGTTCTTTTCTGAACCTTTCTTGTGGCAGATGCTCTTCTCTCAAAGTGCAGTTCTTCCCTGGCCAAAAAAAAAAAGTCTCTTCATGTCTTTTAAAAAGAATAATGAACAGAGGATGATGCAGTCTTTGTCATCTGGGGAACTGAATGTAATACTTGCCATCCACAGTGGTGTTTTTCCTGGGGAGAAAAGCAACCTACTACTCCCTCTCCTGGCCTCATAGAGGAAATATATGGAATTGTCAAAAGGGGGCATTCTTGCTTTTTCAGACAAAATGAATAATAAGTCATAAAATAAGTGTTATATTTAGACCTGTCACTTAGTTTGAGCAGAGTTGCTCAAGTTGACAGAGTCTTTAGCCAAAGCAAATATAACAGGGAATATTAAATACCAGAAGTGATTTGAAGACTAACTTAATTTCCTACTTTGTGGACAGAGGTTTTATCTACCTCACCTAAGATTTACCTAAAGCTTTTATTAATTGATGAAAATGCCTGCTGCATAGCTACACACTCTTTCTCTCTCTCTCTGTAAAAACATACCTCCCAGTTGTCAGTTAAATCTCATATAGAACAATTCTCAATATAGCCATGAAGATACATATGTGACTAAGTCCTGCTGGTCTGATATAAGGGTTTACTGCAACTGATTTTGTGCTTTGATCTGGCATATGTAGAGATGCCAAACAATAGTTGGGGAAACCACACAGTCTTATAAAAATTTCTTGAAAGGATAAATCCTTATGTAGAGCCAGTCTTGGATGTACCTCTGAAAATTGAAAAATTATTTATGTCCTGAGTAGATCTTTCTCACTGAAACAAGAACAAATCCAGGTCTGACTACAAGTAGGTGAAAATGTTGCTTCTAAGTTTCTGTCTTAAGAGATGTCAACAAAAATGGTCACCTCTGAGTTTGCCAAAGCACTTAAAGATTAAACCTGTTAACAATTAGGTTAACTGGTTAACAATTTTTAACAAACTGTTAACAATTAGGTTACAAACTGGTGCCAGTAATTCCAGTTTACAACCAAATTTTACTCTGCCTCTCACAAGTATTTGTAATATTTTCATTTCCTCAAGTGAAGAAAATATTTGTTATGGTTCTTATAATTAGGTAAAGTCTTCCTATATATACATAAAATTCCTATGGTAATTAATATGCTTTACTTTAATATTCTGGATTTACTAGGGGAAAGCAAATGTATGAATTTCACATCTGAAGTCATGCAGTTTTTTCTTACCTAAATAAATTTTTTTTCTCTTTGGAATTCAATTTGTCACTAATGCAAATGAAAATATGGCTTCTATCTCTTCTAGTATTATAGAATATTCCATGTTCTAACAAGATGCTGTTTTTTTTCAACTAAGATTCTGTTTTTTTACACCTCAACATCTAATTTAAGTGTAGTGCAGTGTTGGGGTTGGGATATAAAGAAGTTTCTCCTGCTAGAAGGTATAATCAGAAGACACCAGCACAAGCAGTTTAAGGGGTCAGATCTTCTGAAGCTTGTACCTGTAGAGACAGTCATAGTTTAGTTTTAAAACTAAACGATTTAGTTTTAAAACAATCTCAATTATCTTTCTGCACTACCAGTCACCTCCTGTAGTCACTTATACTTGAGGAAAGTGGGTGCAAGGCACTACCAGATAGTACTTAACAAATTTGTAAGTAATCACTATGCTGCAGAGAAATAGGCAGTGTTTACACTGACAATTTTCTCATGGTAATGGAAGAAAAGCATTGGCCTAAAGCACTTGCTTCTGAGCTCCTCGTATCTCTACTTAGACAGGGTGGGAGGTTAATTTGGAGTTAAATATTTGTGTCAAATACTCAAGCTCGTTATACTTTAAATTGCTAGTGTAGACATACTCTTATTGAGACTTGGGCCTGGGTATTTGAAGAAGATTAAGTTGAAATGAAAAGGAACAGAACAAAGGATTATAGAAAAGCAGCTGTAAGTGTGAGGAAGAAACCTACTAAGTATAATCCATACTTATTGTCAACTCAAAAATAAAATGTGAGCAGATAAAAGAATTGCAATTAATCCACTAAGCAAGACAACAGCAAAGGGATAAAAGGGTTAAAAGATGGACAGAGAACAGAGGGATGGTGGTCAGTCTGGTCTTTTAGTTAAGTCATGGAGCATACATATGTTGGGATTCTGCCTGCAAACACATTTTTTTCCCCTAGTGTGCCCACTTCTAGGATTGCGCACTGTTGGTGGGGGGAAAGCTCAGATTTTGTGGTTGTTCTGTATTAGTTTGCACCAGGTGGTGTTTCTTAGGGTTGACAACAGTAGGATATAAAGATTATCATTTTGTTTTGGGTCAGATCATACCCGGTTGTGTGTTTTGAGTATGGTTGTATTCCACTGCAAATCAGTACTCCTAATAGAAGTAATAATTTATTACTATGACTTTTTAGTAGGAATCTACTATTGGCAGTCTTCTGGAAAACAAAATGCTGTAGTAGAAACATAGTTGTATTTAGAATATGTTTACTGGCATGTTTGTGCAAGTAGGAGGGAGTGTAAGATATTTAGCCATAAAAACAAAAAAACCTCAACTTAAAACTGATCTTCACATACCATGAAATAGAAATCTGGTAAACCCCAAAATCATGTTTGCATTACATCAAAGGAAACATATCCTCAAACAAGAGATGTGCTACTGCATGACAACTTTTTCCTCTTTGTCCTCTTCCTTAGTATTGTAACTTGCCCATCACATGTGTTATTCAGACATGTGACTAGTTTACAGTTTGATTCTGCAAGGTGCTGAGTGTCCTTGCCTTGATCCTGTAGTGCACTTAAAGGTGTGTAAGCAAGTGAGTAGGCTCCAGTGGGATGACTTGTGTACTTGATATGAAGCACACAACCTGGCACTGGTGCAAATTTGGCTTCAAAAGACTTTGCTACTGAGGAATATAGGCTTAGGGGTGAACCTTCTTGCAGTCTTGAGCTTGTTCATCAATTCTTTATGGCATCATATTACACTGCAGTTTCACAAATCTTGGCTTTCTTTTCTAAAAGGTCTGTCCCACCTCTTTGTGCTCTGGTTTTAAGTGTTTTCTGTTTCACTAGTAATCAGCAAAGATTTTGGTTGCTCATTGAACAAATTTTTTTTTATTACTGATGATACTGCTGTGAAAGTGATAGCGAGTTTGAAACAGTACAGCTGCTTCTGTAATTCCTTTAGTTGAGCTGTAGCTTGGCATCTCTGAGATGTATCTTTATCTTCTTTATCAGCTTTTACTGCTGAATTGACTGTTGCCTTTAAAGTTTCTCAGAACACATAGCTTACACATAGACATGCTGTAGTCCAGAAAACTGAGAAGTTCCGTTATTTCAGCTTCAGGTAGGGAAAGGCTTCAGGTATTTAATGCTGTAATTACACAGTGGAATAGCTATGTTGTTCCAAACATTGCTCAAAATGCTGGGGAAGGAAAAAATAACCAAAATAAGCAGCAACTTGGTGATCAGGAAACTGAACAGTATCAAAAATTTTTGCTAATTCACAGCACTAAGAAGAATATAATAGCAACTAGGTGTTGCATAAATACAGGGATTTAACTCCTGGGAGGATCAAACTTAGGTTGACAAGAAATAAGTAATTTAAGGACATGCTATTGTACCAGCCTGATCCAGTAAAATACTTCAATTAAGGGGCATGCTTGCCCAACTCGTGTTTAACCAAATAAATTTGTGAGAATTCAGCATTTCACATTACTAGTCCTTTAGTGATTTTATTATGAAGTTTCAGGATGACAATTGTTTCTGGTTTATGTCAACACCATGTTCTGGCTAATCCTGATGAGGGACACATTATGATTCCTTTAATATCAATGAATTCTGTGTCTGTCCACTTTTAGAGGAAACAGGGTACACAGCACTCTGCTCATGTTTTCGTATTTTAACTTGAGCCAGCAATGGTCTGGTTTAGACACTTTTCAGCTCATGATAATTTTGAGGTCCCAAAAGAAGCTTCAGATACTTGGGTTTTATTCATGTTAATACCTATTTGGTTGGACAACACAAGGGATAAATTTTCTCAGCAGTGTAATGGATTCCAGTTCAAGTAAGAATCAACATGAGAGGTCTCAATACTAAATTTGAACTTGATTCTGTACAGAGATCAAATTTGGTATCAAAACTCTCAAGATTTCATGTCAACTTGACTGAATTTCTAAGTGGGCTGCTGGACATGTTTCAATTTAAACCATATTCCTGTAGATCTGTAGTTTCATTTAAAGGGGAAGGGGGGAAAAAAACAAAACCAAACCAAAAAACAACAGAATCCTTGTGAGGGGAAGCCAGGGAGCTCTGAAACCAGTCTTTGAGCTTGTACCTGCAATAAAATTAGTGCAAACTTTGTTAGAAGAATTGAGAGACATTAAGCTGATTAAGTTCTTCAAACTGCCCCACAGAAACTACTCACCTGATATCACACAGAAGACTAACGTAACCCAAAATTTCTAGGTCAAGTGTCTACTTATCTCACAGGTAAGAGAAAAACTTCAAAGTATTCTTAGCATTTGCAGAAAATGCAGACTCAGTTCTGGAACTCTTGGCTTGGCTTTGCCTTCAAGTATTAGCGCAAATATTGTATTAAGTAAGAAATGAAACAGGGAAGTGCTTTTGGAGTTAGAGCAGTGGGTGGCAAGAAAAGGTAAGCCTCTCACAAGTATTTGTAAGAGTAGAATGATAAATAATGTGTTAGTCTCTGAAAGGAGAGGTGTCGTCTTATTCCTGACACTTCCACTGTCAAGAAGATGTTTTACTGATTTGACTTTGTGTTGAAGAACACAGAACAGTTACTTAGTAAATCGTTCTGTAGAGAATCTCACCCATGTTACAATAAACTGAGCTCAAAGATAACCTATCTTTTATGCTTTTACGCTTTTTGGATGATAACTGTGAAAAATTATCTAGTGAAGGTTAGCAAGCTGTATCTGTGGCCATTTTCTCATGACTCTTGAGTGATAAAGTTTACTCTCTTGGATCATGATGTGTTGTCAAATGACAGGTTTGCCTGTCTGGCCAACAAAAAGTAATTGAGGAGTGTTATAGTTCTACAATTCATGTTTCACTGAATTTGTAGCTTTTTGAGCTGTTAGACCTGAACAAAATAGGTCAATGTTGACAGACTAAGGTTGGCTCTTATTTTTCTTCAGTTCTTGACTACTTTTGTGTGTGTGCCTTGTACTTAAAAGCACAATATAGGAAGCATGTTGTTTTCTGGAGGTATTGCCATTATAACTTCTCTTATAGTTTGAGTTTAGATTTTTTGATCATATGGTATATGGTATTTTTTGGTTGCTGTTCTAAAAATCTGTGTCTTGAATCCCAGATCAGCATGAATTTAAACAAGCAATTTGATAGACTTCTGTAACTGGGGAATCGGGAAATCCCCACCAGCTGGAACCACTTAATAGTGGAAGCTTTGCTGACCTTAGGTTAGCTGTCCACAAGCCATTTATTTTTGTAGGTATGGAGCCAAGATGTGGAGCAGTAAAATAGCTTGTCTCTTGCTTTACTTCTC
The DNA here is from genome assembly GCA_013400055.1 of Nycticryphes semicollaris. Taxonomy (NCBI): domain Eukaryota; kingdom Metazoa; phylum Chordata; class Aves; order Charadriiformes; family Rostratulidae; genus Nycticryphes; species Nycticryphes semicollaris. The sequence goes on from VXBJ01002340.1 coordinate 564,908, forward strand.
ACCCCTCTTCCCTTCAGTAGTGGTTTCATCTGTTGCATCCATGTTGAGTCCTGAAATGCATGAGTAATTGCAAAAAAAAAAACCCCAAAACGCTCCAAACCAAATGTGGGGGTTCTGTATTTTATTTATTTTTTTTAAATACTCTTTTGGGTTTTGCGGCAGCAGTATCTGTGTAAATGGATCCTTATGGGTCAGTTTCTCTGAAGCTGTTCAATACCTGCTGACTGACTAGCTCAGTGATTTTTAGACAGCTTCATCCTTGGATACCTTAGTCTGCATGAAATGGCTTATTTTGCCACTTTGAATTTTTATTAGTCTAATAATAAATGTGTAGCAAAGTATAAAATCAAAGACAGGCTGGTTTATATCCATTACACTTTTCCAGGCAAGCTATGTCTAGAAACAGGAAACATTAAAGAAAAAAGGCTGCTTTGGCTACAGAAGATGACTTCCTTAAAATCCTGTAAGGACTTAATAGTGGCACCAAACACAAAAGATAATTGTGTTAGTTGGAAAAGGATCTGTATGTGGCACTGTACTAACTAGCATAATGTGCAAGATGCTCTGTTTTGAATTACGCTCTGACATTAGGTTATGGGGCTTGACAGAGAATTGTGGGTGAGGAGGGAGAAGTGAGATATTTTTTACTTGGTGAACGGCCACTTCTCTGTGCTTTTGGATGATCTCATGGATCTCAGAAATATATTCTTCAGGAAACAGCCTGCAGTGTCCTTCCTTCCATGTGCTGCATTGGAGATGGATAGGTGTATTTACTCTTTCAAGTCCTGTTTGTCTGTTACAGGGTACCGAAACCATCACTAGGAAACAGTATGTGATACCATGCTGGTGGCAAAAGGAAAGCTAATTATTCAGAACTTTCTGTGAGAAGAAGGTATTTCTTAACTTTTTCAGAAGTTTGGCTTCTACAGACGGACTTCTAGAAGTCTTGTGTTAGGGAACATTTTTAGACACATTCATTTTTTGCTGACTGGAAAACAAAGGCTTATATTAGTCAAATGCTTTGATACCGATGTAGTGGCTGTCTGTTTCAGACAAACTATTTGGTAAATGGACTTCACTGTAACCCCACAACAGCACAAGCACTTAAAAACCTTACACTTCCATGTACTGGAGAAAACAGATGTGTATTTGTGCTATAGGAATAAGGTATTTCTTGATCAAATACAAAGGAGGGAAAGCTTTCATTTAAGATGATGGATGAACTGAAAGACCCCAAGATGAAAATATCTCTTTCAAGTTAGATGTAGTGTAACTGTGGTAGTACAGCTGAGATGATGCTCAATATACATAAAACAGTAGGAAAGGTGTTAAATGAGCTGGAGAAATTAGGAATCATGGAACTGGTATGGAGACCAAATGGTTCTCCTTCACATGAAGTACCTGAACTCCTCAGTACAGACTCTGTGTAAATATGTTAAGGACAAATGAAGCAATTACAATATCATAGGAATGATAACGTAAATTAAGTGCTTAAGTATATGGAAGAAATTAAAATAGTGTTACGTTGGCACTGGTCTTCTCCAGAGCACATGCTAGACTAAAGCAGCTTTGTAAAGGAAAACACTCATGGGAGAAAAATGTAATGAACAAAATTTGAGCTTATACCTGGTGCTTGAATGCTTTGGTGTGAAATAAAAGCTAGATTTTTTTTTCTTGAAAAATGTTTTACTGTAGTGAGCAGAAAATAAGTCCTTTTCTGTGTTTGATACTAGGAAAGGGTTTTTACAGCATACTAAGGCATACTTTTTTTTTTTTCAGCCTGCAGTTATGGATTTTCTTAAAGAAAAAACCACAACCACAAAACTAAAAAAAAAAAAAAAAAACCAACTTGAAGCAGGTCTGACAGATTTGCAAGCATATTATTTTGCCCTAAGGCAGGATCAATTTTACCTGTTATTCAAGACAGAAGTTTGTCTGGCTTCCCTTTAAAAAAATTATGATAAAGACTAAGTCTTCCTGCTTTCATTTGTTCATGTTTGACTGTCTTTACCTCATGTAAGTTCATTATTTTGTGTCATCTTTATGCTGAATAATTAGAGAATCTTTGCAGCAGCCTTTCCCATAATGGAAAGCTGTTACTGCATCTCCTCAAATGGGCTTTGTTTCACAAATCAACTTTGCTAAAGGCAGTCAGATATAGCACAATAAAAAAAAATGTAGGAAAGACAAAGATGATACTAGAGTCAAATGCAAATACCACTGTAGAAACACTCACCCTGTTTGCTTCTCAAATCTTTCCCTCTTGATACAAGAGTATTTTCTTCTAAATATCCTCTTAAAGGACAGGAATAATTTGTGGCTTTGCAGCACTAGCCTTATTTGTTACAGGGTACAGCTTCCTCCATGATGTGTGTATTTTTATTTTTTTATTTTTTTTTTTTCAAAGTTTGTAGCAAGTGGCTTTTTGCTGTGGTCTGTATTGGACAGGATACAATCCTATGTGTATTTGGTTTTTGCATTATAGAGGGGAGGGACTAGATAAGTTGTTTCATGAACCGCTCTGTCAAATAGCCTGAGAGACACCTAGCCTCCCATAAGACTTTGCACATTTGAATCTCATCTATCAAAGCAAAGTCTGATATTTTCTAGGATGCCACAATTTGTGGAAATGAATGAGCTTAATTAAGCTCATGGGAAGCTCTCACAAATGGCTAGAGATAAATATCAAATGGGGTCAATACACTGTCATGAGACTTTTGGCTTGTTACTGGATGTTCCCATCCCTTTGGGATGGCCTAGAGGGCAAGGACTTGTGAGAAGATTGGGGTTGGCCATGATTAAAGCTATATTTAGAAACTTTTTTAATTGCATAGACTTCAGGCACATTAGAGCTGGCTGACTTTTTTTTTTTTTTATGGAACAGTTTTCTGTTAGAAAATGTAGTTTAGTGGAAATCGGAATGTTTCATGGGACTAAGTCAATCTGACTAGCTTTTGACAGGAAGAGAGAAAATTAACTCAATTTTTCAGTGTTTTAGTAATATGCGAAAGTTCAATAAGGCATACATCGTCCAAATGACACAGTTTGACATGGTTTCATGTTGAAACTCAAATCAGAACGGAAGTAGTCATACTAATCTATCAGGATATGAGTTCAACTATATAATTATCCACTGCACAATAATTTGTTGCCTATAATTCATATTAAAACAGAATATGTAGGTAGCCACAATTTTTATTTTTTTTTTGCCAATGTAATTTCCATAGAATGTTATTTGGGCTTTTTTTTCCTAGGTTGGAATAAAAGAAAAAACTTAAAATGCTGGGATTTCTTGGAAAACAGAAGTTCTGCTCAGTTTGAGGGACAGAACAAAATAAAAATGCCAATATAAATCAAATCTATCAGTGGAAGAGGTATTGGCCGGTCCTATGAGTCTAGAAAGAAAGTGGTGGACCCAGATTTTACACTGGCTACACAGAAACATTGGAAACTACCTACTGAACTCCAAAAGTGACCAAACTGTAGAAATCATAGGTCTGGGAAAAGATCCTGTAGAAACAAGGAGACTGGATGAAATAATTTGGAAAGCCAGCCACAGGTAGGACCTGTTCCTGGCCTGCTGTTCCTTACGGATGGCTGGAAATAGGGACCACAATAGGAATAGCACTGCAACATGAGGAAACAACCATGGGCAAAAGCAATATCTCGGTTCTGCATGTACCCTAATGTTTTTCGTATAGGTAAATCTGACGAAGAAATTCCTTGAGTAAATTTAACACCTGTACTTACAACTTGCCTCACTGGATCCATTGCCCAGAAGCACTGAGAAATGGGATCAGCTCTTGGATTTACTGTTCACAACTTGCCAGCTACTACAATGGGTTGATTGGCACCATGTATTTATTTGTGCTGTTTCACTGGGGAAAGAAGGGGGCTTGCTGCCTATCAATTTTGAGTTCTTAAATGGTACATGAACAGTTTAAGATTAAAAATGAAAGAATTAGTTCACAATTGTAGTGCTAGAAAAGCAGTTAGAAAAGGAAAGCATGAAAACATAGTACAAGATCTGAGAGTATCTTGCACTGGTCTCTAGTTTTAGCTTGTACTTGGGATCTCTCCTGAGGTATTTGTTACAAACAGCTAAGGATGTGCTTGCTAGTGTTTTTTGGTTTTGGTTTGGTGGTGGTTTTTTTTTTTGTTTTCTTGAATGCCACATCTATGTTTGATTCCTGTTTGGATTGTGTGGATGCTTCTGAATTTGCATAGCATGTTATAGTTTTGGACATGTGTGGTCTTGCTTCTAGCAGGATGGCATAAGGGAGGGTGCTAATGTGATATACTCAGCATGGCTTGGAAGTGAATTGCATATTTAAGCACACTAAGTGCAAGGAAGACACTGCAGAGTGAGTGTTTCTGCCTACATTCTTCCAGAAAACCACCGCATTGCAGTTACAAATTTAGTTTAGTATTTTGTAAGCTATCTATCAGAAGAGGTATGTTTAGCATTATGGCTTACTTTTGTATTTCCCTTTCTTGGTGGCCTGATTGTTGCATTCGTGGCTTGAGTGTTTTCTAATGACTTGCCAACACTAATGCCATCAAGTCTAGCTTGGAGTTTCAGAATTCTAGCTTAGTTCTCCAGTCTCTACATCACACTACACAGTAGTGGCCATAGAAGTAATAACACAGAAATAAAGTATACTTGTGTAATAAACTTAGCTTGGTTTTTCAGCATTTTCACAGCTTTTTGCTTTTGTGCAAACAGTAAAGTGTTCTGGTGACTTTTCTGAAACATGCAGGAAATGCGAACAAAACCACCTGCTGCAGTACACTCCTTGATAACTTGTATGCACCAGTCTTATGCATAGCTGTGTCAGCAGCAGCAGATTGCAAACGCTGGTATTTCCATTCTCAGATCTACCTATCAAGACACACTCCCCCCTCCCAGAGCAGTTCCAGGTTAGTAACCTTGCTTCTACTGCTACATCTGGGAGAGTGGCAGAGCCTCAGCCAACATTTCCTGATCTGGCCTTGGTAATTATTAGTTCCTCATGCATTTCACTGAGAAGCAGAACCATACGCTGGACCTGCAAGTTAAGTCTTAAGGGGTACTGTTGATAGAGGAATCATTGTTTTTTTGCATTATGTGGGTACACAGGAGGTTTATTTTTAATACTTTTTTCACATTAAAAATCCATAGCAAAAAATTATATATTACAACTTAATATATGCTACTGTATCCCATCTTGGAGGATGAGTATGTCATTCCACATGCTGTAGCTAAACATAAATGAACTGTTATTAATGATTGCCATAATGTTTTCTAGCAGTTAGCTGGCTGTGATTCTAGGAAATTTTTTTCCACTGTGTTTTGAAGGGTTAGGTTATTTAAACTTACTATCAAATAGAATCAGATCAAAGTGAGCTAATTTTTCTTAAACACTAATCATTTTAAGGCTATTGAACTAAATATAGAGACAGTTCATTAAATCATTAAAACAGCCTGCAATAATGCTCACAAAGTCATTATAGTGCTATTCCCCAGCCAGAGAGGTGGTGTTGCCTTAAGCACAGTTTAATCAAATTAGATGGTGGGCTATGTCCTGGGGTTTCTCCTATTGATATTCATTAAAAATACATGATTTATCACTAATCTCTGTAAGGTATATCCTACTCCTCCAAATGAATTTTGTAAATGTCAGGGGGAAGAAAACAGAATAGTTTATTGTTATAAGAATTTAAGTGTGGTGTGATCACATTTACATTTATATACTATGTAATTTAGTGATAGATAACAATTTTAATGTGCCTTTAAAATTTTTGTTCTTAGTTAAAAAGTTAACAAAAATGGAAAACCCTCAGGAGCAGCCACTTTATATTTCAGTACTGTATAGGCATATGAATTAGCTTTAGAATTAATTATTTCATAGATCATTATAAGGTTTGCTCTTATAATTTGTCTGTAAAAGTTCACTGTTTAATTTCATGTACTCCTTTTAGTACAACTTTCCATTTTTTAATTGAAAGATTTTAGTGTTGTAACTTCCCCCTGACCCCTCCCCTTCCTCCTTTACTCTTGATTTTCTTTTAAATATTTTCTTTTAAATTGTTAGGAAACATTAATGAGAAGACCACACACAAACATTCCCCCTGCTGTCACCACTACTTTTTTTTTTGGTGATAATTTCTTCATTTATATAATGCTTTTAGTCCTGTAACACTACAAATGGGATAGATTCTCACCTAACACCTAAACATACAGCTGATTGATGGTGCAGGGTGAGGCTCTACCATCCTTCAGACCAGGAAGAAACACATTACTGATTACAATGGTAATTTGGAAACAGTACATTCTAATTACTCAAGCTGGAATTTGCCTGAATTATCCTGACTCTTGTTAAGAGCCCTGTAAAATTACATCATCATGTTGTTGCTTATGAATCTTTGATAGTACTTGGAACCTCAGCTGAACATCCCTAGTGATACCTCTGTTCTGAGAATTTCTTGGTATTGTGTTGGGGTGTTTTTGTTGCAGGAAAAAGCCACCTACTGAAGTTAGTTATGGCTGCATGCACCACTTACCCAGGAGCAGAGTTCATTTGGCTTCAGTTTAAAAACAAAACCAAAGAAACCCCAAAACAAAACAAGCCCCCTCATGAACTCTCCAAGACTTCTGGGGTATGTGTATCAAGTTCTCAGTGTCCTGAAAATCTTTTGTCAGAGCTCACTCAGTGCTGCTTAGCTTATGGGCTTTGCTATGCTCACACAGATTAGTAAAAATCTATTTACTTGATTGTTGAGTATTAATCATGTTACCACAGAATTGCCACTTCACTGAGACTGACTTGAATAAAAAAATGTAATAGTTTTGTTGTAATTACTGAGGTGGTGCTGTAATTACTGAGATGCTCACATAACATTCCTTGCACCAGGAACTTCAGATGCGGTTTGAAAACACCGTCCCACTTGCATCTGTCAGATGTGCCAAAAGCTATTCGCAATTACACTGAGGTAAATTTAAACAGATTGCTGCCACTGGCTCTGCTGCTGATTTACACTGGCATGTCTGAAAGAAGACCTTATTTCTGAGCATTTTAGAAATTGAAAACATTCTTCAAGGTAAATAATTACTCTGCTGGACATTTGAATACAGGTTGCTTCAGTTTCAGTGGGCTGTACCTAAAATGTAACTGTGATTGCAGTTGAAGCCACCCTAACCAGGTGCTGTTTAAGTTCTACCCCGCCTCCCTTACACTGGCACAGGAATCTGTCTCATGCTAATATAAGCAGGATTAAGAACCTAAACATGCAGAAAAGTTTTCACTTTGTCAGCTGAATTCTTAATGTGTTGTTGTGGTTTAACTCCAGCCAGCATCTAAGCACCATGCAGCTGCTTGCTCACTCACCCTCAGTGGGATGGAGGAGACAATCGGAAAAGGAAACATGAGAAAATTTATTGGTGGAGGTAAAGACAATTTAATAGCAATGCAAAAGTTGTGCACAAGCAAAGAAAAACAAGAAAATAATTCACTACTTCCCATCAGCAAGAAGTTGTTCAGACATCTTCATGACAGCAGGGCTCCATCACTGTTACTGTGAAGACAAACATCACTCTGAACATCTCCCCTCTCTTCCTTCTTCCCTCAGCTTTATATACTGAGCCTGATGTCATATGGCATGGAACATCCTTTCAGTCAGTTGGGGTCACCTGTTCTGGCTGTGTGCCCTCCCATCTTCTTGTGCCCTCCGTGCCTGCCTGATGGGCAGAGCAGTGTGAGGAGCAGAAAAGGCCTTGATTCTGTGTAAGCGCTGCTCAGCAATAACTGAAATATCCCTGTATTATCAATGCTGTTTTAAGCACAAATCCAAAACATAGCCCTGTACGAGCTAATATGAAGAAAATTAACTCTATCCCAGGCAAAACCAGCACAGGTGTCCTAGTATGGAGTTTGACAATTTCTGGTTCTTAGTGCAAGGAGAAGGACTGAGATATACAACATGATGAGAAGAAAGGGAGGCCAGAGCAGTGTCAACTGAGAGGATCTGGAAAGGTCACAGAGCTGTAGTTGGAGCTGTAGAAGAATAGTAGCAATTTCATTCATGATCTTATTTCCAAACACATGTAGGATTTTTGTTTGGTTGGATTTTTGTGTTTGTTTTTTGTTTTTCTTTTCATGCTAAGGTTCTTAGGACAGTGAGGTTTCTGAAAATTAGCTTTTGTTCCAAACTTTCTAGTCCTGCTGGTGTTGTGAAGGAAAGCTTGAACATGTGTCCTAAACACAATGTGGTTCCATTGAGAGACTTCACAAAAGTTCAAGAGATACAGTTCAAGTAGAAAAAAGAACCTTTTTTTTCTAATTTGCTGCTGATGTTGTGTTTAAACCAATCCCTTGAGATTTTTTGCAAAGTGAGTTGTGACTTTTTTTTTTTTTTTTAAATATCCTGTACTGGCTATAATGGAGTAGAGGAAGCAACCACAGAGGCAGCCAAATGGCACAAAAGATTTTTATCACTGTATGTACGGCTTCTGCAAGGTGCAGTGTGTGTGTGAGCAGCTCTGGCTGCACGCAACCCCAGTGGAGCTTTAGTGTAGGTCTGGCAATCAGCCCACAAGCCTTAATCCTGCACATATACATCACATGCTGAATTTTATACTCGTGAGAAGCTCAACCTAAATGAATTCCTATTAAAGTTGTGGATATTGAGCTAATTAAACATCTGCCTTTCAGTGATTTTTTTATTATTATTATTAGTGAGATTATGTATAGTGTATAAGTACATACCTGTAGGAGTGGTTCTATCAATTTTTTTAAAAACAATAAACAAAACATGTGTTGTGTTTTGCTAGAATAGATCAGCATAATAAAGTGCTGACACCATCTAATTTACCTAGTTCTGTTTGAAAACTTTTCAAAGCAAAGTGAGAGGCACAATAGGGCAGATGGCTATTATCCATAGGCTCTTCAGCTCCAAAGCCTTGAAGGTGAGAATGTGAGCAAGACTGTGCCTTAATTATTGGCGACAACTAGCTTTGCTTTTCAAAGTAATAAATGGGGGTCCTTACAAAGTCTCTTCATAAGTAGCTAAATGCATAATCCACTTGGGATATTGTTTTAAAACTCATTTCATCTTCAGTAATTTGATCAGAGAAAGAGTTGTACTGGTCATTTCTCTTGTGTAAGAACTGTGTCGCACCTAGGGGCAAGGAACATTTATTTTCATGATTAATACCTGTGAGTTTCATGGCCTAATGAGAAAGCCCTAGATGTATTTGAGATGAAACTGCCATTTTCCCTATCCTTCTTTCAATTTATGTAAACACTTTGACTTACTAGCCTTCTCCGTTTGGGTTCAAAGATCCTGTATTACGCACTGACACAGGCAATACTATTTGTTTGTATATGTAGTTGCAATATTAAGGTACCTCAGTTCTGAAACAAGGAATTTTAGGTAGATACCTGTATGCATTTGTGTAACTTACTACACTTCCTGTAGGTTAATAGCCCCAGAATTATGAAAATGAAATATTTTGCCCTACTTTTCCTGGCACCCATCTAACCTAAGAAATCTAGTGCTAGGTTTTGCATTGCTATAGTAAGTCTACCAGTCTTTTCACTGCAACCTTCTATTTGTTAAGTTCAGTCCAAAATGAGTGTACCTAAAAAAACCAAAACCTTGGAAATGGTGCAGGTAGGAATATAGTACCTCATGCAACACTTCAGCTTGAAAGTATTTTGAATGGATTTTAAATGTCCTAGTCTTTCCCCTGCCCCTGTGTAAAGGCAGCATTAATGCATGTCATAATTTCTCACTGCAGTGTCCTCTTGCCTTTCTCTTATGTTGACTCTTACCTCGCATACTGTAGCTTGTCTGCATCAAATTGAAGATCCTTGGGGTGAAGAATAGGTGTTAATTCCCCCAAGCCCCCTATATGCTTACAGCCCCGCATAGATACTAAAATGTTGATGCTTTATTTGTCTGTGTGTTTTTACATTTGTTTTACTTCCTCCCTCCCCTTCCTGCAAAGTCATCCTCTAAAAGTGCAACTTGTTGGCTTGTTGAGTGAGTCATGAAGGAGTGAAGGGAATGCATTGGGTGGGGGGAGTAGGCCATGGAGCCCTTGTTATGATAACCAGGAAAAGGGTGAAGGATAGGTTCACCTGTTGTTAGAGCTACCAGTATCATGAAGTATTTATCCTATGTTGCCCAGAAGCTTAAGTGGCTAGCTGGAATGCCACTGTGTTAGGCAATCAAAGAATACAAAACAATAAAATGACTGACTCTTTATGAATTGGCAGCCTAAGCAGTGCTGGTAGGTAATGTAGCATGTAGTTGACTTTTTTTGGTTGGTTGGTTTTGTATTAGCATGGTTTTATATGATGCATTTGTGTTTCTGTCTTAGCATCTGTGGTGGTGAATATAATCTTCAAAAATAGGAAGTGATTGTGCTTGTTCAGTAGAGATGTCCTGAGAAAGGCTTTGCAGTGGCCCACCTCATTCACCTCTCCTAGGTGTGCACATCAGAACATGCAGGAACACAGGTCTGCAGAGAGCAAGAGCCAGAGCGAAAACTAAGGGTCAGAATATTGGTGAGCAGCCTTGGATGGCACTATGTGGCATGGGTCAGTGCCTTGTAGGAAGACTTGAGCTAATTTTGAGTAGGTAATGTAGCCATCAGAGGATAATCTGTGTTAGTTCCTCAAGTTGATAGGTATTCAGTGAGGAGCAGGCTGTGACAATGCAGCTGTATTTTCACCTTGGATAATGGCATCCTGCTGTGCAGTATACAATTTGTTTCTGGACTGAAGGTAGCTGGTTTCTGTTTGGGCCAAATGCCATTAACTTTAAGATGCTGAGCTTGGTTAAACAAGTGTTACGTTAAAACATAATTGAGCTAAATAACTCCAGTGCAAACTATGACTTAGAAGATATACCATACCTGTCATGGATGCTTAGAAGCAGATGTACGTCAGCATAGCTATGCCGCTATGAAAGCAATGCTGGTGGAGACAGTGCCCCTTATTTTCATTTGAGATACTGCTGTTACAATTCATTTAAACGCTTAATTTTTCCTTGCGCAGAAGAGGAAGCAATTTAAAGACTGCAGTTGTTTACACTTACTGTGCCTCAAAAGGACAGAGCAGCAGAAAGAAGCAGAAGCTTTATTTTACCAGAGAAGAGGAAGTAGTAATTTTGGGTGGGTCTCTGAGGACTTTTGGCATGAGATCAAAACCCGAGTCTGGAAGTTTAGTGTAGGGTGGAGTTCCCCTCTTGTCTCAGCGTATGAAACCTGTTTCTTGTGGCCTATCATGTAAGCACAGTCTGCTACTTACCTTTTTTTTTTTTTTAAAAAAACTTTTGCAAACGGAATAAAAACATTATTTCATGATGATGCAAAAAGCGTAACTATTTAACAAATGTACTAATACTTCAGTTGACAACTTGTGTGGCAGATTTACCACCTACCCACCCACCCCAAAATAGAGTGGTGTTTCCACTAATTATATGATGATTACTTTCCAGCAGGATAAATTAGCCTCAGTTGAGCTTCAGGCTATACCAGCTAGTCTCTGCCTCAATTTAGTACTTTATAGCTTACTTCAATGTTTCTTTCACAAGTAGTACCTGTGTCTGAAGGTTCCTAGACATGACCATAGACACGTATAATTTCAGTAGAATGTCTGCCTTCTGGGCAAGTATGAATCACCTCATTTCTGTTGTATTTCTCTGAGATAAAAAGTAAAAATGCTTAGAGAACTTTCTTATTGTATTTCCATAAGGTTTGTAATATTGTGTGTGTGGGTATACATCTGAATGCATCAACATATAAAGCAAGTGCAGCTTTTTCTAAAACATCTGTTTATTTGATTGATAAATTACATATTTACCTATGAGGTTTGTCCTGACTTTATTTTGCTGGGGATTTTGAAAGAGCATCCAGATATTCATGAGCTTATTGGCTCATGGTGATTTTTGTTCCACGAATTCAGCTGGAGCGAGTATTTTATCCTTTTACACATTTGTGTGCATCTGATGTGTATGATGTATGAGAACATATATGCCATTTCAGTGAGGCAGATGCAACCAGAGCCATGCTCTGTGAATGAAACTTTATCTGTTCAAAGCACTACTTAGGAGTGCACTATTTGGCAAAGAAAGTAATTTTATTATAACAGTGGTATCTGATTTTTAGTTCCAATTACTATCTTTTCAGACTAGGTAGGCTTTGACTGTTGCACATTTTTGTTGACTTCTTTCATCCATAGTTCTTTTTGCCACTGGTCTTTGGGAAAGCAGCACTGGGGGTGATGTGCACTAGAGGAGAAATTTGTACTTGGCTGCTCTCAGTGCCTTGCCAGATATTCCCTGGGCTGGAATGACTAACCTATCGTTGCTGTTCATAACTTCAGAGCTTATGAGTTTGGTTTGACCTTTAGATGCATGTGGGGTGTGATGGCGCTGTGGTGGGGCTGAATTCTCTTTTCTTGGTAACTGAAAAATTGTTTTCTGAGTTTACACTGTTTGGGACACCATATGTACAGAAATATTTTTTATGGTGACTATTGTGGTAGTGAAAGACTACCTGTTTAGTTCTCTGAAGTCATTCTAGTAACTTAGAATAATGATGACATTTAAAATACAATGAGGTCAGTAGTTCCATTTCTGTTTTACTTCATGGTCTCTTATCTATATTCATAGCTACTTTTTGTTGCTTTGCTTGCACTTCCTCATGTGTGCTGATGTTATTTGAACATATCTGGCCAGCATACAGCATCTGTTACTTTCTACGCTCTGGCCTCTACTCCAGAACAGTAGAAAGAGAAGGATTCCTTCTTTTTAATGACCTGCGTGTTGTGATTTGGCTGCCTTCATATACAACTTCATGCCTGCTCAATTTGCACAGTATTTACACTGTTCCTGGGAAGCACATTCTGAGTATCTCTATGAGTAGCCATCCTGAGAAAAAGGATGGAAACGCTTGTAGAACTTTTTTCTTGTAGGATTTTTTCTTGTATTCTTTCCATCCCAGCCTTGAGAGTAGCATATGAAGTATCCTGAGCCTATTACTTTCTCAATTCCATTTTCCATTTGTTTGAAGATCTTGTCTAGGTACTGTATCTTCATGTTGCCACACTGCTGTCAGGAGCTAAGTATGATCCTTTTATCAATTTATTTTATTGCCTGGATTTTAAAGCTATGACATTGTAATTATTGTGTTGCAAGTGAAAGTATTTTGGGTACCCATTTCTATTTAATTGTATGTAATGGGAATGGAAAAAAGAAATGCTTTGAAGTGTATTGACCTGGAGTTGAGTTGTACTGACAGGCATGACCATGCATGGGAGCCCGGGGTGCTGAGCCCAGGTTGTAAGCTTCTAAAAGTGTAGTTTTGTGACTTCTGGTTCCTTCTTCCACTCCTGGACTACAAGTAGCTGAACTTTCACATTAAAGCAGTGTTGCAGGAGTTGCCCATTCAATTTGGATGGATGCTTTTTCTGACATCAGTACTGTCCAGGTCTTGGCAAAGAACTGAGAGAGCCTGCATTCTACTTCACTGAACCACCCCTTTTTCACATGGCAGCATCCTGAAGTTGATCTCCTTTATCACCAGCTCCTTAGGAAGGCTGTGCTGCACTGAACTCACAACGTCTGTATTGCAGTTTTGTCTGTTGTTCACACCAGTAGTTTACCCGTATCTGAGAGGCTCAAAAAAAAATGGCGTCAATAAACTCTAATAACCACTGACCCCAGCTGCATTTTTAGCTGTGGTATCTTCTGAGTTGCTTTTCTGGTTCAGCTTGTACCTCCTGCAATAAATGTAAGGGTGGGCTGTGTGTAGTTTTGCAGCTGTTTCCAGTTTCAACTTGTTAAACTTTACCATGTTGATGCTTTCTAGTAAACACCTGAAGATACAGCTGTGCTCTGATACCTCTTCTCGTATATGGGGCACAGGAGACAGTATGGCAGAATATCGTCATTTTGATTCTGTATCTTAGTCTTGTTGGTTGCTTTTGCTGATGACATTTGACATTGCTATTCCTTTGTGGCAGACTGAGTCCTGCACAACTATCCGTGTCCACCTACTGGTGTTCACCATTTGGTGAGGTAACTTATTCCTCCCCAATAACTTGTGCCTGTATCTGTCTTTGGCAATGAGTACTGAGACTGTTTGCTCCTGCCAAATCAGGTAGTATTTCTTGATGAATGCTTTTTCAATGGCTGTGTGAAATTTCTGGGCCTACGCAGTACAATTTACCTAGCTTTTTGATAGCCTCATGTTTTTGGGTGTTGCAACGCTGAGCATTGCAAAATCAGAAGGCTTTGGAGAATGATGAATGCAGGACTTCACTTGTTTAGGTGGAACAGTGGCTTCTGTGTTACATGTTGTTTTTTTAACAAGGTATTCTTATCCCTTAGTCTGCTTGCAGAGTGTGTTCTGCTGCTGCAATGTTTCAGTTTTGTTTTTGTGGATACAGTGCTGCTTTCTTCTTCAGTGTATTGTTGAGGAAGTTCTTGTAGTTTAGCACTTTCACTGATGACCTATAAGCAATTTAGTGCCGCTTTCTTTTTGTGCATTTGCATTGTTGGTTTGTCCTTGACTAATATACTATTTCAAGCTTTACAAATCACTTAGCCTTGCTGTTTTGCATTGCACTAATATCTCATATGCCCAAAAGTTAAAACCAGATGTTTAAAGAGTTTAGGAAAGCTGTAAGGCCTCCAAAAGCAGGAAAAAAAGCCAGAGTCAAAACTGCTTGGAGAACTGTAGTTAGTAACACGTGCGATGCAACTTTTCATTAAAGTTACATATTGTGACTTCTCCTTGCCATTGCACCCACCTAATTCCTTTCTACAGGTAGATAAAATATATACAACGATAATTTTGTGAACATATATAAACACTCCAATCTTGTTGTGCTGTTACTACAAGTTGCCTAACATAACAGAATAACTCTGTGGTAAATTCAGAATAGTATCCCGTTTTCAGGGCAGCATTAATTGACCTTAATCATGTGGAAGGGTGGAAGAACCTTAAGCTTTGAAACCACACTTTGCTTCCGCAGCTCATGAATAAAAGAGAAATCAGATGGTGGAGATAGAATAGTATGTGGTCACGTAATTAAAGACTGTTTCAGAATGCCCCAAAGGGCACAACACAAGGAACTGCTGGTAATCTTCATCTTAAGTTTTCTTAACATTTCAAAGCTTAAAGTTGTCAAGCTCGTGTAGGTTTTGGTGAGTAACTTCCCATGTTTTGAAGATGATGGAAGACAGACTTTTTAGGTCTGCCTTATGGATATTCACTCTTTGAATTAATGGAATAATTGGAAGCTGCAGCAAGCTGTCTGACAGACTAGAAGCAGGATGGGATGCTCTGTTTGCAGGAGTTTTTTATAGATACTTTCTGACACTGTAGGTAGGGCTTAAAGGTATTGAAGTCCATTCCAAAGTCCAGATGCAAAATGTGCAGGTACTGTAGTCCCCACCCAAAGAAAGGATGCTGACGAGAGGGGCAGGATACAGTGACCGTTCCCTTTGTAAAACGAGTGATCAGTATGTGTTAGCAGCTTCTTTCATAACTGGGAAGGCCTCTGTTCAAGTGCTTGCCTACCAGATTGCAGGTAAGAGTATTGTTCTCCAGCTGGGAACACTAAGAAAAGCTCTTTGTGGATTTTAATCTGCAATTGGGATCTCTTAAACCAGTGGTTAAAAAATTAAGGCAATTGGTTTGCAACTTGAGTTCAATTATGTTTCTTTCATCTAGATACATCAGGTTCAGTAAGCCATATCAGTATGACAAAAACGGGAAGTAAATTATCATGGGCCCTAAAACTATTCTTGGGGAAGGAAAAGATTTGTAGATGCTAGTTAACATACTTTGACAACTGTTTGCCAAAGCCATTCATTACATCTGCCTCTGCATTAGAAAGGGCACAATATTTCATTCTCTCTTTCCTTTCACAAATAGAAAATTAATTGCATAGACTTGCAGAAAGTGCAGATATAACTTGTTATGTATTGTTAAGGCTGTCTGTGATAAATTTATCAAGCTTAGACAAAAAGTACTCTGAAATCACAATGGATCCATCTTAATTAACATTCTTTAAGTGACAGCTACACCTGTTTGGAAATGGGAGGTAAAAGCAGGCAAGTTTTCCAGAAGCATGGTAATAGTGGTCTCTGATTATAGAGGAAGCTGGGAAATATAAACTATGCTTTGATTTGAGCCCTGTTTTACTACTCTTCAAAAAACAAAGTCCTGTTTTGCAAATGGATTATTCCAGTTTATCTGTAAAAAACGATACTGTACTGTTCTGTCCACAAGATAATTGTTATCTCACTGTTCACTAGTGATGTAATCAAGCAGTTAATAAGTTCACCTTACTCCGTATAAAGTCCATCTCTGTAATACAGTGATGACATATTCTGTTTATAGAACTCTCTAGTCATAAAACTGTCTTATAATTGTTATCCATCCTTTGTTGTATTTGATGATACAGCTTATCTTTGCTGGTGCCATGCTGTGCACGGGGGTGGTGCTGTGGAGGCAGTCCTTAATGACAGTAGAAAGCAGAAGGTGGACAGAAAATGTGACACAGTGTACAAAAATAAACACCAAGCAGGAAAATGTCAGAGACAAGTGGACATGTTACTGCAGCGTCCTGTGTTGCCTTGGCAAGTATATACCAAAAGACAGAACGATAAGCAAGAAAATGGAAGGTACTGCACTTGAAGGCAGTTGGACTTGCTGATGGATACCTGAGCACCGAAAAGAGTTTTCAACAAGCTTGTATTTCACTCTGGTTTCCTGTAGATTCAGGTTGCATCCTGGCCATAGGCTCCATAGGGGAAGAGGGCTAATCAACTAGCAGCTGGAGACTCTTTCAGACTGAGACCTTAACTGGCTTCTTCCCAAGGACTGAGCAAGGTTTAGGTGAAGGGAGAGCTGATGAGCACCAGAGTGTCCATCACTGTCAACCTACAGTAAAGCACTTCCCATAAAGACATGCTTGATCTGTATTTTAAGATCTACAGTTGTTAAATTGTAATTTAGTTGTTACCCGCAGTCTCAGCTGCTACTGGAGCACTAGAAAAGGCTTCAGAGACTGCCTGCTTTTTAGACCTACTTGTTACAGGCCTCACTTTCAACTGTTAGGTTATAAACACTGTTAAACTTCTGCTTTTCCCATGTGCTTTTCAGACACCATCCTCTGACCTACATTTCACCCTTTCCCGCACTCCTTTTTCCCACCTCTCTGAATTTTTGCAGTGCTGAGATCAGCCCTTTATTTTTGCCAGTACCTTTTAGGTTTAAATTCTAATAACAGGAAATAGAACTGTTGAATGCAGTTTCTTTCTATTTTTCTTGATGTGTTTGCCAAGAAGCTCAAGCTTACAAAGAAAAGCAACCTGCAATAGTCAGTATCAATCTACTTCTTTAGTTCAGAGTTTCTTGAGTTTTTCTGCTAAGCTATGCAGGTATGAAACACTCCTCCCTCAGTCTGAGCATGTACAGGCCTCTCAGTGGTGGAGCATGATGGAATTTCTGTGATGCACAGTAACTCATTTTAGTCACAAGTGTCATTAACAGTAAAAGTATGTTAAAATTTTCACCAGATAAGCCTCAAACAGTTTAAACTTTGAAACATAGATGTTTTGGTTTGTTTTCCTGAAATGGCATCTGTTTTATTTTGTTCCCCAGATTCTCATGGGTTTAGTAACGCAGAGATCTGTCTAAATTGGTGAGACAAAAGTAACATGGTGTAGAATGCCTAGTTGTACTTGTTTTGGTCTTTAGGTTAATGTATCAGTGTAAAACTATTCTTCCTTCGGTCTGCAGTGGTACTGCCACTGATGTCAGTGGAAGAAGTTCACAAAGAATAATTGTCTTAGTGCACTATTTTAGTGATAATCCTATTTCCTCTCTACCTACAGCCTCCTTACAGCCTGTTCTGTAGGAAAATATGCCCTCTTTTTGGATCACTGTGCTACCCTTTCTTCTGTTTCTTTTCTTTCTTTCCCTGCAGCAGCTCCAAATCCTACTCTTTGCTATTCACTGTTTTCCCGTTTTATCTGTTAAAATGCTCTCAGCAGAACAGCAGATGCTGACCTCTTATGTGTCACTGTTATACTTTGGTGCTAATATCCCAAGGTAGGTGAGAGTTTTCACTTCTTGGCTGTTATTTGAGATTCTAACTCAAGTAGGTTTCACTGTCTTGGTTAAAACTCTGGGCATGAACTGAAGGTTCTCTTTTACAGTCAAGCAACAATACCAAAATAGTTCAGACACCATAAAATTGGAATCTGCTGTTCAGGCTCAAAAAATACATCAGGTAGGAAGAATGGAGCTCCTGGCTTTGAATTTAGCCCATGAGTGGTGCGTGGGCTTAGACTTATGATGAATCCGCCTTATTATTCTCCTGCACTTTTTGGTAATGGTCATGTTACTACTCTTTGGATCTTATTGATAGAAGAGCTTGAAATTCAGTCACATGTGACTTTGACCTCTGCTAGGGTTGTTCCTAGATTAGATATTAACTTTGTTATCTTTTTATTCCATACTTCTCCTGGCTCCAGGTATTTGGGTCTACTGACTGCCCACCTCTTTGAGATCAATTTCAAATCTACTGTGTTCAGCAAAGACAAACCTGTGGCTGATTCTGTGTCATCTGAGCAGTTGCTCTGAGTCAACAATTACTCAGAATTTTCTGGGATATACATCCCTGTCTATTCCAAAATGCTCAACCCTTTCCCTTTCAGCCACTTCAAAGACAGTGGAAGGTGAGTGGAAAAAAAGAAATGTGTGAGATCCCTGAGAAGCTGAATATTTTTGTCAGATGCTGTAGAGCTGTTTCCTCATACTGGGTTTCTAAATCAGTTTCCCAGATCTTTGGCCTAAACCTTCACTTACATCCAAGAAACAAATTTTCAATGTCAGTTACGTTATGATAAATCTGAATTCCCCTTTCTCGTGCCCAGCCTTCAAAACCTTGATTCTTCATGAAGAATACTTAGAAAACAGAAGAATGACCTGCTCGACTAGTATGTATGCCTCTGGCTTTTGTTGCTTGCATTTGTAGATGAAAAATGTGGGTCTGGATCATAGCAACTAGATGCAAGGATACAAGACTCAGTTTATTAATAGGGTTGGTATGTACTGTACAACAAGGTGAGCTCACGTAAGCCATGATTCGGTGTAGTGCATGAAACTATCTAGATAACCTTAAGCAACAGACTGATTTCAATTAGGTCGTTATCAGAGTTATATTAGTCCATTTAAAGAGTAGAAGCAACACCATGTAACTCCTGTGACATAGCTTTCACAAACTCAATAATTCATAATTAATATTATGCAGAATTTTAAGAAGTATCACAGTGTACAGATAATCTATTTCTGTGCCTGAAATACTGCTTACAGTGAGGCTTTGATTGGCCCATATCCGACAAATGTTTAAGTGAAACTGTAAAAGATTCAAAGAAATGGTGAATTTTATTAACTACCTACAGAATGAAATAGGTTGCTTAAGTAAGATTTGGTGTTTTCTATTAGTTATCTCAAAGATGTTATCTTAGGCTGGTGTGTGTGTATAAGTGTGTGAGATATTACGAAAGTTTAAGATTAAATTTAGTGCAATTTTCTTTTTTTTTTCTTTTATCCAAATAACAGATACAAACCTTTATGTGGAGGTAGAGAAGTGCCTTGTTTCCACATTGCCCATCCTTACTCCTTCATAGGAGTAGCTAGAGGGATTACATCCCTGAGCATTGTAAAATGATGGTGAGGTGCCCTCTCCTGGCTCCCTCCATGCTGACCAAAGGCAATACTTGCCCTCATCTGCTGATCGCTGCTGGAAGTCACTGGCAGAGTTGTAAAGGCAGCAAAGGCATCGGCAGGACCAGTCTTTAATCTACTTCAAGCAAAAGTAGCCAGTTTAGCTTAACCAGTTCAAACAGCTGGCTTGAACTCACTTAGCTGATATCTTTGTTGTTGTCTGACATGCATTAGAAAGTGAACATCTGTTCTCCTCTGCTGGCAAAAGAGTAGATGGGGAGGAACAATTCAGAGCAGCACTGTCCTCAGTTGGGTCAGGAAGAATTTGTCTGTCAATGACCTAACTGTCTTCACACGGTCTTTTGTGATATCATTAAAGCCCTACCTATTGTGTGTGGACATGGCTGAACACAGAGAAATAATCTGCATCAGCCATAGCCACATCTGTAGGGAGAAAGAAATTTCTGCCATGGACAACTAGACTATAAAAAA
>VXBJ01002340.1:585149-607374 GCA_013400055.1 Nycticryphes semicollaris
AAAAAAAAACCCAAACCAAAAACCAAGTGAGAGCTCGCTTCTTCTCACTCTAGTTAACCATTCTTTCCCACCCCCTGCAACTAACTGATTCAAGCTGTTTTTCAGTAGATTATCTGCAGAGTCCCTGCATAAATTCCTTTCTCTTCTGTGGTTAGCTTTCAGCTTCACAAATAGCACTGAGAAACAAGCCATCATAAGAGTAGAGGGGCTCAGGAATTTTTCTGATGTCCTGGTATGTTCCAAGTCAGCTTATACTAGATATGCAGAGAACAGAGGAGGCCACCAAACTACGTATTTTTGCAGTGGAGGAGGACACAAGATTTCTCAAAATCTTTTCCCTTTTGAAGACAGCAGGAGTGTGCAAGAGGCTTCTCATTTGGGGAATTACCAGCCCACCATGGTTTGCTTGCCCCTAGAGATGACCAGAATGAAGGGGGAATCTGGTGAAGGTTTACTTATCACAAAGGACAGAGCAAGCTCCCTCTGTTTCACAACCCATCATGATTCATCCAGTCGTGTTTGCTTCCTTCTGTTTCAGAGAATAGTTGTATTTCACACTAAATGATATTCTGAACTAAGTTCAAAGCAACTAAATTTGATGGGATTTAATATTTATAAAAAATATTTTCTGTTCCACAACTAAAGCTCTGAATGTCAGAAAATTATTGCTCTTTCATTTTGGAAAGACCACCTCTTCTTTTTCTTTTTTTGTCTGGTAGAAAACAAAAGCTTATGGTACAGAACATGTTTCTTGAAACATCAACTCTATAACTCATGTGCAGAGCACCTAAAATACATCAAAATACGAAGTCTAATATGAGCCATGGAGGAAGTCTCTGTGGAGCTACTTACTAATTTGGAATTTGTGTCAGTGCTCAGTGTGCTGCTTTCACAGCACACTTTTAATTGCAGAGTGACTGCACCTGTGCATTCTTAATATTGCTGTGTTTGCAGCAGGACTGGGGTTGTATGTTTGCATCTGGGTTCAGAGAGGAGCGTTAGCCTTTCTAGATATGTACCTCCACTGAAGTTCCAGCAAAAGGTGGAATACAACACGGTATTAGTATGCTGGACTTGGAGGAAAAAAATATATCTATATCAATATACCTTAGCCACTAGGATAACTGAAGTTGTGTTCTAGTTGGTGCATGTAGCAGCATCCTGTTGCGAAGAGAAGTGGTGAACATACTTCTCTGCCTTTTGGGCTAGCTGCCTTCAGGTATTTTCAATCAAAACCCATCTTCAAAATGCTTCTTGTCTTCCAGCCTCTTCTGAAGTCTCCTTTGTCTCCAGGTTAGTTACTCTTTATGAAGCTCTTCTACAAATTCCAGTAAAAGTCTAGGGGGCAGCTGGCAACCCACTGGAACTGAGGAAAGCTGAAACCATGACTTTGCAGTCTATTTTTGAGGTACTGACCGTAAGGGCTTATTCATTCCTGCTGCATGTAAGCATATGACATACAAGCAACGGAGGAAAGGTTGTACCCCGAAGAAGTGCATTCTTTTTTCCTTTTTTAAAAATAGTTGCTGTAACTGACACTTTTAAAAACCATTGTGGAGTCACTTTGTATGTTTTAGGTGTCCAGATATATATATTTTTTTTTAAAAGCTTAATTTTTCAGAAGATAGAGGCTTAGTGCAGGTTGGTTGTTTTTTCCTTGGCTCAGAAAAATGAGACATTCTAAATCACTTGTCACTGTGTTCAGTTGCACTTTTTGTTTTACATGTTGTGTATAAACTTTGTGTAATATGGAATGATTGTACAGAAATAATCTATAACATAATTATCAGCTTCATTATCAGTTTCTTGTGGATGTCACAAAAACAAGAGTCCTGTATTATGTTGTAAAGGAAGAACAAGGTTTTACAAACAGGTTTATGGAGAGGACAAAAGTGAGGGAGGACCTTCTGGGCATGTGACTGTGTGTGACACTGATGACAGCTTAGTAGCAGAACTGAGGGTGCTGGGGGTGTATGGTAAGTAACGAAGATGAGTAAGTGGGAAGTAGAAGCTGGAAGCTCGGAACTAGGCACTTGAAGATGATTTGATGAAGCTGTGGGGCATGTACGAAGTATTCAAAGTGCAGAGTAAAATGACTGGAGCAAAAGGCAAGGAATGTTACCTTCATAATCTGTGTGGGGTGGAAAGGATCAAGAAGAGCCTGAAAGGAAAAGGTGGGTAGAAAGAAGGGTTATTGTCACATGCTGCCTGGAAATAGGTAATGAATATTTTATTCCCTGAAACCAATTACCTTAGAAGGGCCTGAAAGGATGGGAGTCACTTGAGTAAATGTGGACACCTGCCTTATAGACATTGATAAATCGGCTTATTATCTAAATTTCCTGTATAGTAGGAGGGAGGGGGAAGTACTTCTATAGCATGCTACGTGTTTTCTTCAATTAGACTGAGCTACATTTCCAAGAGGTGGTGTTTTTTTCCTTGGTCTCTGAAGTAGACAGTAGCTCAGAAGTGGGCAGGCTACTTACTTGTATGTACACACTCCCATAAAAATGTGTGTAAGTGTATATTATAAACATGTGTATATGAGTATCTGAAGGGTGGTGAGGTGAAGCCCTCAATCCTACCTGTGAAAAGAAGGCAGTATGAGTCCTGTGATAATGTTTGCTTTAGCACCTTTGTGCGCTGGCTGCAACTCCAAATGTTACTATGGGCTGAAAGTACTTGTGCCCTGTGTGCCAATAGCCCTGACTAGTGTAAAACCCAATCAGGGTAAGTGTACAGAGTGACATATTTTGGCCAACCAGCCACTGTCATAAATGGATTTGATTCCTGAGGGCAGGGCCTTTACAAAACACTGTGGTAGTTCTGCAGTTGTTTAAGTTTCTCTTCATTCAGCGGGTTCTGTTACACACAAAATTCCTGTAAATTGCTGGTCAATTTATGGTACCAGGTTGTTTTGTTTGGCAGTGCTTCAATGTAAGCTGAGTTCTTCTGAAAATGGGACAAGGTTTACCTAGAACCTTTAAGGAGATGGCTACTCAGATCCAAATTTCACTGGAAGCCTGCAGTGTACCTAAAAATTAGAAAGTAAGTGTCTCTAACTGGAGAGACACAACACTGTCTTGTAGTCACTAGTGACTATAATAGTATATTGTGTAATAACTATAATAGTGACAGCATCTGAAAGTGTAACCTTTAATTACTCTGCCTGTTTCTCCAAACTACCTAAGAAGAAAAAATAGCACCCACTTCACACACGTTGTGAACACTGAATTTCCCAAATGACAAGTATAGGAACGTCTCCACAATGTCAAACCAAACTCCCTTCTAACCTAATATTTTTTTCTCCAAAGGTGACCAACAGTAGATGCGTAAGGTAGAAAAGATAAAATGTGGCAAGCAGAGAGTGACACTATAGATTATAAATTCCTTCCTTCACCAGTCTGCAGATTAGAAATTTCCTCAGTCTGAGGTTGCATTCAAAGTATTTTACACTAGCCTAGAATGGCTCTTTCTTATTAATGCATTTATATGCTTTAAGATTATTTCTTTACTCTGGCATCCAGTCCTTCCTATTCAGTTAGGTGTTGTGTAGTGCATTCCAGTTGATTTAGGACCCTAACACCCAGAAACTAGATCTTTTAAGAATCACTGGCTATTGTTGATAATGCAAGTTGAGTTCTGAAGTGATTTAGAAAAATGTTGCCAGAATCTGTGCAGGGTTTTCGAAGAGAAGGTAGTGAATCAATCTGAATGTGAACCTTTCCAAATATTAGGGGAGGAGGGAAAAAAAAAAAGACAGAAGAAATGAGATATCTTTAACTTAGTTATCCAGGATTTTAGTAGATAATTTGACAGGTGACACTAGAGAGCTGATGGTGGGTAAGTTCTCACCTTGATGCAGAAGGTGTTTGAAAGTGCCACCTTCCAGAACTTTCTTATCAAAATCTGCAACAAATATTTGACCTGGAAGAAAGAGTCCTGCTACCTCCAGGAGAGATGGGGTGGGGGAGGGGATGGAGGTGCATAATCTGATGAACAAGATAACATAACTTGCTGGTTTGTTCTATCATAACCTCCTTATTCCAAAGGAAAAAGTGCAGCCAATGCATTAGCAGCATGCATATTTTACATGAGCTGAGTTACCACTAACTTCTGGCATGGACAGTATCCTGATTGATGATCAAACTCAGACTTATCTGCCCTACATAGAAGCTGGGGAAGGGTTTGGGTTTTTTTTGCCAGAGGGCAGCCAACGGACTACCTGAGTGAGTATAACAGGTATTAGATACTCTCCCCAGCAACTTGTCCTGACCAAACTTTTTTGGTGGTTTTTTTCCCCCTGATCATCATTGCTGCTGGTAGCAGATATTTGTGAAAAGCTTATGTGTTGGAGTACTAAAGTACCCCTCTTATGTGAGAAGTAAGCAAATGGAAACCTGTATCCTCTATGGCTGGTACACAAGAACATAGTACCTTAAAAGACTTATTTATCGGCCCAAACTCTGGCCTGCAGTACCGCTGCCTCTTATAGGTAGAAATGTTAGTTTCTTTAACTTTTGTAGGTGGCCCTTGTCTAAGGGGTGCGGGGCAGGATCCTTGCTGTTCCCTTTTTTGTAATGACTTCTCTCTCAGTACTGGCTAAAAGTAGCACTGAAATCAGTCCAGGTCTCTCAACTTCTCCCATGGTGGGATGTGGAGAAAGGTGAAAGTGTCTACCACAAATACATAATTTTCTTTTCACTTCATTGTTCTCTCTCCATCTGACTTGGCAGGTGTGCTGAGCAATAATGGTCTGCTGATCGATCCCAAGGCAATCAATGACATGGCAGCTGGCCAGAGCTGAACACCAATGCGTTGATCGCCTCCAAATCAATTCACACACTGTTCTTGTTCAGGTTACCTGCCATTTCAGAAGAAGGGAGGGATGGGGAAGTGAGAAGAAAATTGCACAAGAAGTATTTTGGGACCTTTCTAAATAGGCCAATTACTTGCAACCTTTCCTCTCTTGTATGTACGTTTACACTAGATATAAGTATGTGATAAGGTTACAATGCAATGCCTTGTTTGATGACTTAAGACACTGCTCAAAGGGAGCAGAGCAGGGCACTGGGGAACGACTGGCAAATTGTGTGAAAGAGAGCAGTCCTGCATATCTTCACTGTTTTCCACCTTGCACATTAAGTATTTAAACTAGTCAAGCATTGCTGTTTGGATGTGTGCAAGCTTAAATAATCAAGCAGGGCACTGTGCCACAGGGAACTGTGGCTCCTAATTTCTGAACACTCCTCAAGGTGAACAGTTTTTGTTTTGCTTTAATAAGCCAGAAGTTGTGCATGTCGAAAGTGCCTTTTGTACAAAGATCTCAATTTACTTGGCAAACTTCCATGCATTAAGTCTCCCTGCTTTGCTGTCAAGGAGTGAGGTATTGTTATCTCCATTAAGAGCAAGTGAGCCAGGAATAAATGCCTAGTCTCTTCATCTTGCTACTGCTTCCTTTTTTCTTTTTTTCTTTTTTTTTCCTTTCTTTCTTTCTTTCTTCAGATAGATAGTAGCCCTTAATTTAGAGTGTAGATTGTTGGGGCCAGAGATGGTTCTGGCCCCAACAGAACAGGGAAGGCACCTCATCCCCGTGCCAAAATAAGGGCCTCTCCCTTTTTCTTCTCCTGCAAGTGGCTGTCTGTGACCCAGTTCTGTGCCATCCTTAAGGATTCTCTTGTCTGTGCCACAGTTGCTATAGTCCCTAGGGAAGCAGTCAGTGAAATATTTAGGGGTAGGACCACCCAGAAGCCCTTTTCCCTGCCTGTCACTGATATAACTGCCTTTTGCCAGGGTCTCTTGTATGGTAGCATGGATACCTATGGTCACAGGATAATCTAGCAGGGAACCCTGTCCTAGGCAAAGGTAGCAATGAATCAAGTTCTCTGGCTTCGTACATGGTATATGTCCATTTTGAGGGGATGGGGAGAATAAGTGCAGCTGGCTGAGTGAATTGCTAAAGGCAATGCTGAAAGGCAGTGGCAGATCTGCAAAAGGAATATCATACACTCCAGCTCATGCTTCTTACAGTAACACTAGTGCTGGATCATTAAATACACTCAGAAGCTGTCACTGTGCAGAGCTCTCTGTGTATCCTTTTACAGTTTAGGGTACCACAATCACTTATGTGGGAGCTACAGCCCTCTTAGAGCAGAAAGTAGTAACAGCATGCTCAGAATAGGTAAGGCCACGTCAATAAGGAAGAACTAGCATTCATTTATTTTGTTTATTACCCATTAATTTTAAGGAGTGGTGCTTGCCTATTTTTCAGTAGTCTGCAGCTAATACTAATGGGAAGTAAATATTGGCTCCTGCTTTAGGAACATGTTTGTAACGAAAGTTGTCTTTTTGCTTGGCACCTGATGTGATGAGGTCTTATTTCTAACTGGGGAAAAAGAGTTCATAGGTCGATTGTCTCATGTCCTCTCCTACCCTGAAATAAAGCTGGCAAGTGGAGTCAGGCAAGTGACTGTATGGCAGCACCCAATAGTGAGCTTTGCCAATTGCAAAGTATTTGCTGAGTGCAACAAGGGAGATCCAGGAAAAATTAAGTGTCTGCAACGGCATAAGCACAATATTTCTTGCTGTTCCCCTAAAGGATGGCATATTCTGTTGCTTTATGTAAATCCTGAGAGGATACAAGATAATCTGCTGTTTGTAATCCAGAGTTATGGTGGGGTTTTTTTGTGTGTTTTGTTTGCTTTTTTTAAAATTACATTTGGTCATCTTCCATATGCCCTTGAAGTTTAAAATTTGTCCATGGGACATATTTAAGGCAGGCGTTGCTTTGAATTGGTAGGCTGCATTAGAAACGGGCCATCTTAACAAACACTGCATGGGTAGTTTCAAAATTTGTGACTTGCAAAGATTTTCAAGAGTCCCAATGCTGTAGCTGCACAATGTGTAGGAGTGATGCCTGGTCTGTGGAGTTGAAGTGAAGGAGATGGAGCAAGGTCATGGAGTGCTTTGTTCATCTGGTATTTGTGATGGTGATTTTCACGTGTAACAGACATCTCTGAATCCCAGATGGATGGTTCTTGTGTACTCAGCATAGACACTAGCTGGCTATGCAAAGGATTAGTGATGGGCTGTTGAGTTTTGAGCCATCTTTTTTGCATGCTGGCTTTCGGGAGAGAATCCTGTCTATCATGACTACATCTCAGTGCAGGGCTGGCTGACAGCATTTGGAGAGGGCTACTGTAGGGATGCTTTGAATTATGTGTCAAACTTAGTGTTCACTATAGATAAGGAAAGTATACCACAGCTATATTCATGGCTTAGTCTTACAGAGCCTCCCAGCCCTTGGACCACTCATGTAAATAGCCCCTTTGGATCTGGAGTTGCAAAGAGGTTGAAAATGGATGATTGTCTTACTAGGCTGAGAGTCTAGAGATGACGATCACCCACCTCAAACTAGGAAGGGTGGCAAGACTAAAGGTTCTCGCAATCACCTAGTTAATGGTACTATTGTTTAATGTGCCAATGTACTTCACATGTTGCTTTGTTTGTTTAACATCTTGAGAATAGTTCTTGAGGATTCTTGTGTTATGAGACTTGCCTGCATCTGGCTTTCACCCAGATCATTCAGGCTTTAGGGCGTGTGTCCATGTTGAAGTGTAAACTGAATCATTATCACTCTGAGTTGCCCAGCTGTGGTCTCTCAGAAAAGCCTGTGGGGCTTAACGGAGCAAGCCTAGTGTTGTCTGAAATTGGGCCAAGGTCAGAGCAAGTAGAAATCTTGTCTTCTTGCCATCTCTGACTCTCCTGGGCTTGAGCTGCTCTCCTGAGGCCTGAACACTGGAACTGAGGAACAGCTCACCCAGAAATAGTTCTATTAACTGTAACCCTAGCAGCTGCAAACTGGCATGGGACACCCGTCAGAAATGAGCGACTCCTGTAGATGCTTAATCTAAGTGGTGGAGATGTTGTCATGGGGACAAAAAAGCACTGTCATTTAGGCAAAATGGGCACGGTGCTTTTCTACTAGAGATACTGATGGTTTCTTATCCTATATTGGTTTTGTGAGCTATAACTCTTTAGAATAATCTTCTAAGATAGCTGAAGTCTCTCTTGAACCTGAGCCTTACAGTTATGGGGTTTTTGGGCTCAGAAGGTCTGTTTGGTGTATTTTCCATCTCTAGGGTGTGGGATGGATGATAATGAGACCTACTGATTGCTACCCTCTGATTACATCCTTTAAAATGTTCCATGGCTGTTGCTTGGAAGTAAAAACAGAGATTAGGACTATTTTCTTGTCTTGGAGAATAAAATCTATTTCTTCCCTCTTGAATGTGGTTCCTCTGCTGTTCCACTAATGCACTTGGCTCTGACCTGGAAATGTGGCTGTATTCTTTTGTACCTCCTCTATGGCCTGATGGAGTCTCTCCTGCAGACCTTTAGTGAACTACTGAGGGAGGCAGGCGGGGAAGAAATGAAAGGAGAAGGCTGGGGGGAGTATGGGGGGTGGAGAATCCGGTAAACTTACAGTGTTCAAGTCTGACTTTGGCCTCTGCTTTCTCCAGCTGAGAGCTGGTCCTTGCACCCTCATAGGAGACCTCTGTACCTCCTGGATTCTCATTATTTCCCCTCCAGGGCCTCTCAGCTTGAATTGCCACATTTTCTTGTTCTCACTCGATCTGAGCACTGACACAGAACAGAAATGCAATGCCACCTGTCCTGGATGACTGATAATAGCTGGGGAAATTTGTATATTCACAGCCATAATCAGACGTAAGAGATGCAAGGAAATAAAACTTAATCTGCCACAATCCCAATTATTTCTCAGTCTAGTAATCTTATAGCCTGGCATGGGAGGGTACACTGATAAATTTAATAGTCTTGCACAACAAATGCAGTGTTTCACACATGCTGAAATGTGAGGACTGCCAGGATAAATACCGATGGCCTAGCAAGTGCCTTGCATGGATTCTGTGCAGGTGACCTTGATGAGCGTTTCTAGGGTCATCTCCCTTGTAGGCAGATTCTCAGTGAGATGTGCCCAAGTGTGCTGTGTTGGGGACGGAGGACTGGCTTTGGGTACCTCTTCCCTGCAGCACCAAGCTTTGAACCACAGCAAAGTTATGACTGCAGAGCCTGAGACAGTTGTTTGATCTACTATCATCTACTTTGAGAGAGGCTGTGAACCTAAAACCCAGGGTGAGAAATGTCCCAGAGCTCCCTGTGAGCCCACCATGAGATACACCCCTCTTCTGCAGAGTTCC
Source organism: Nycticryphes semicollaris (assembly GCA_013400055.1). NCBI lineage: Eukaryota > Metazoa > Chordata > Aves > Charadriiformes > Rostratulidae > Nycticryphes > Nycticryphes semicollaris. The sequence goes on from VXBJ01002340.1 coordinate 594,371, forward strand.
TCTGGGAAAGGAGGCGATGCACTGAAGGGGGGTGAAACCGCTTGTAACTGAGCGCTGTCCGTCCAGCCTCCAGATCTGCTAAAGGCGGCGGTGGAAGGACGTTCCTCGTTCAGCTCCAGAGGACTTCAGTTTGTCTCGCCGAGGCGGCCTCGCAGCTTTGCGCGGGCCCGGGCCGGCGGTGTCGCGCTGCAGCCGCACGGGGGCGCCGCCGTCCCGCGGACGCGGCGGCTCCTCCGGGACAAAAGGCGGCGGGCCCGGCGGCACCGCCCCGGGCTGGGGGCCGGGCGGGAAGGGCCGGGGAGGAAGGCGAGAAGCGGGGAGCGTTCCTCGCGGTGGCGGAGGCTGCTCGGTGACTCATGGCCAGCCTTTGCAGCTCGCCGGTTATGTTATTGAACCTTCGCGCCGGAGGAAAACCCCGAGAGGGACGGAATTTTTTCAAGAGCAAATGAGCGTGATGCTTTCGGGCAGGATCCCAGCAGTTGCTTTGCCAGGCCGGAGTGGGCCGGGGCGGGAAATCACTTGTACTTACGTTCCCCTCTTTGATCCCAGCCGATATGTAAAAGCATTGCAATTACACTTAGGACTTAAGCAGCGCCTTTTACCCCACAGCATCCAAATTCAAATACAAACCAGAAGATCAGCTTTTCTTTTCTTTTTCTTTCTTNCCTTCAAAAAGTTATCGAGTAGAGCGCTCTGGCTCTTCCCTGGTTTTTCCTTTGCGAGCTCCCTTTTGTTGGTTGTACGGGCTGAAGTCCCCTGGGTGGCAGCCCGAGCTACTCATTCATCATCATAACAACCGTTTAGTGTAAAATTAACAACAACTTAACTACTACAGCAATAAACATGGTCCTGCATTACCACAGATTGATGAGGATTACTTAGTTACAATCAGCTGGGGCACAGACAGGAGAGGAGAAAGGCTGCCGAATCAATAGCTTTCCCAAAGTTTAAAACTTAACCTCCCTTTAGTGCTGCTGATGCTCTGGGGCTTGTGGCTGGGTCGGGAGGAGGAAAAAGGAGGGAGAGGAATTTCCTGCCCCTCACCCCGAAAGTTGGCACTTAGTATTTGCTTTGTGGGAAGAAGAGGACAAAGTCTAGTTTTTACCGTGTGTATCTGTTCGCACATCTGATTTCTTCAGCTTGTATCTTGAAAAAGGTACGATCGGTTGTTTATCTAAATGTGTTTTGCCTTTAACTCATTCACTGTTTAAATGTGCAGCTTAACCTTCTAAAAGGCAGCAGCGGACCCCTAAACGAGCTGACAATCGATCCCAAAACAACAATGCATGAGAAAGGCACTCTCGGGCAAATCGGTTCGGACTCTGCCTAATACAGTATGTTGAGTATCTGGCTCTCATTTCCCATGTAAACTCAGGAACGGCTCATCCATCGCGGGAAACAAAGGACAAGGGGAAAACAGTTAAGTACACCTAGAGCTGCATCCAAACAAAAGAAGAAAAAGCCTAAACAAACCCAAGGTTTTCTGTTTCTCCCTGAGCCAAGTAATCCCTTTGATTACATCTAATACCTGCCAAAACCCAGATGGTATGCCCACCCATCTCACAGTGTGATAATGCCACATTGTGAAATCTACCCATTAATATTAATTGTCAGATAGAGAATCTGTCTGAACTACTAAAGCTCGAGGTTGCCTTGAGAAAGCAGGGCATGATTTAGCAGGGATTTTAGGATAATTCTTATTCTTTCATTCTCTATCTAACATACATAGAATGTTAAACAACAGCCCTAGAATGCGATTCCAATTTCTGCCTTTCACAAATCTCGTCTTAAAACACTGTGTATTTGGGGTCTCCACCTACTGACCAGAACATTACCTTAAATTGCTGGGGGTGTGTAGGCTCCACACAGGTACACTGTACTGCACTGACTGAATCCTGACTCCTTGATCAAAAAAGATGTGCCTTACCATGCACATGTGACTTCTTTCTTTCCATTGCTTCCCAAATACCCTCTCAATAATGGGCTCGGTAATCCTTGGGAATTGCGAGAGAAGTCTTTTGTAAACTTTTTTCCCCCAGTTTATTACATATGTTGTAAACTCAGTGGTTGAAGACAGTAGGGAAGGAGAGGAGAAAAGAAGTTTAGGGGGGGAAAAAGTGATAGTGGAGTGATGGAGCTGCTCTTTTCAAATTTTGAGGAGCTATAGCTGAGGTTGAGACAAAAAGGTCCCCATAAAAGAGAAATAGAAATAAGTGTGCGTGAAAAGAGGTAGAATTAATATCTATCAGCATACATCATATTAACTCTTGCTGGCTCATTTCCAGCCCTCTTTTCAGAATAATAGTAGTCATTATTTATTATAATACCTGGCTGTTGTCATTCATCTGTAGGCCTAAAATACTCTCAGTTTTAGACTGACTGTAGCTCTATTGGTGTGCAAAAAGGTAACCATACCATCCTGCTGCGTCCCAGACACTATGCCACAGAGGCAGGTTCTGGTCTCAGACAGCACTGAACTGTCTGGGAAAGCGGTGAAAAAAATCTGATGTATGCTTGTCACTGTTTCAGCTGGGATGGAGTCCTCAAAACAGCAGCAGCTCACGGCCTGTCACTAGATATCACCGATTCTACCTGTATGAGGGATGAGCTCTAAATATTGGACCTGAAAAAATAAACATTTGTTTTTCAGTGCCTAGTCAAGATGCTTTGTTACCAGTCTCTAGCACAGATGCTATATGTACTAGTGGCTTGATGTAGGCTGGCACTTCTAGGATAGAGTAAAAAACTTATGCAAACAAGACTGCAACAAATCTACTAGGGCCTGGAAATTCAGGTTCCAAAGTCTGCTGTTCCATTCTTCCCTCATTCCTTTGCATCTGGCCATTCTGCAGCAATTTAGGTAATAAGGCTCTTTGAAATGGGAACAGTCAGATATATAAATATATGAATACGTAAATCAGATTTGTATTATCAGAGGTTCGTATCAGTATAGATGTGCATGAGGATGTGTTTCTTTCTTTGTCATTTTTCTTCCCACCGAAAACCTTTGTGGCTCGTTTGTCTTCTTGGAGCAGGACCTGGGTGTCTCAGGACCCTACCAAAAGAGGTTTTTGGTTATTTTTTGGCGGTCATGGCTCTTTGGAAAGATACAAACTGCACTTACCCAACATCAAGAAAACACATTGACGTGGACTTCATAGAATGCCTGAAAATCTGCATTGATTTCCCAAGAAGGTGCCACCACCAGCTCTTATGTCATGAACAGCCAGCCTGGGCCTGCTCTGTGTTACTTTCGCATCCTCTCTCTGGTATCAGCTGAGGGACACCAGGAAGAAAGAGATGTGAAATAAAAAGTGGAACAAAGCACCCCTTTCCTGCCACTGCTGAAGCTGGTGGCAGGAGTCCTGCTGACTTCAGCAACACTAATGTTGTTAAGAATAGGTCTATACTAAATTCACTGTGTGTCTGCAGCTCGTGTAAACTTATCTTGACTTACAACGTGTGTGCACATGTACGGTGAGGGGAAATGTACAGTTTTGGGCAATTGAAAGTTTAATCAAAAGGCCACTTTTCTCGTCTGTTATTTTTGGGCCCAGCCTCCCGAGGGTCAGCCTGATGACATTTCACGCTGCTTCTAATCAATTTTGTACTAGGAAGCAGTGTGAGAGCTGACTACCAGAGAGCTGGAGTGGCATGGAGCTCAGCACTGGGAACAGAGCTGGAAAAATATGTTGGGGATTTTGGGGCATAAACAAATGTTTCCTAATCTGGACTGCAACTCTGTCAGGCATGTACTGACAAGCAAATGTCGATTGGAGCTGAAAACCAGCAGGTTCTACTACAGTGTAACCTGTAAATCCACATCTTGACAGACATGTTGTGGTACGCAGAGTTATAGTCTTCGGGAAATAAGGTAACACAGAAATCAGATCATGGAATCAAATAGTGTGATTATCACTGCTTTTTTGCTTTGTAGAGCCAAAGGAAGTAGGTAGTAGTTTGTACTCGTTATTTCCTTTGTGACAGTTTAGATCAGACTTGATTATTTTTGGAGCTTGCAGCCCCGGAGTATTAAATTATTTTGAAGACAGACCTTTTTTGCCCTGGCCTGTATCTCCCCAATATCCTTTCCATGCTGTGACTGTCTCTTCCATGGCTGGGCAAACACAGATGTGTATGTACTCACTCCTGAGCGCTTTGTTCCTTGCTCCACATGCTGTATGGAGAAACACACGAGAACCACATATAAGAACAGGAAGAACTAAGAATAGTGGGGTCAGAGCTGGAGCAAGGCTTAGCAGCAGGGCTGGCAAGACTGAATTTTGCTACCCCAGCCATGAGATCTCAGGACCAGGCTTGGTGATCTTGGAGCTGTTAGAGATTAGACAGTGGGGAATGACTGCTGCTGTCAGAAGGGAGCTGCTTTTCCAAGTGAGCTGAAGCAGCCACCCCAAGCACTCATTCTGTGGCAGCAACAAAAACAGTAACCCTGGCTTCAGGGGACTTGGCAGACCCTGACTGGTTACTGTTGTAGTCAATTGCTCGTCCTGTCCCTTGAAATACAGGAAACTGTATTTATCTGGAAGATCCTCAAAATATCAAGAAGAATCTGCAGGAAATACGGTTGAGCTTGGTGCTCATGCTCTGCTGTGTGCTTTTGGCACGTGTGAAATTTCTGTTTACGGGTATTTCTAGCACATTTGCAGTCATAACATACAAACAGCACAGTTCCATGGGCTGCACTGATTTCTGCCTTTCAGGTAGATTATCCCTACGCTGTTCTCAGTACAACCTGGAGGCTTGTAAGCTGAAGAAGCCCCATTAAAATAGCAACATATAGTATTCCACTGTATGCAGTTGTGACTCTTTCTATGTCCAGGGCCTGTGCTTTTGACCAACAATTCTTAACTTTCTGAGGGCAAGTTTCCCTCAGCACAGGCTATTAGGAACACTTACTGCCTGTATCAGCAGTGAGGGATCTGCACAATGCCAAGTGGCTGACTTGATCCCAGAGCTCGTTTCTGATATAAGGAGTGAGCTTCTTGAAGAGTTAATAGTGGGCAGTTTGGAATGGAGCTTGCCATGCTGCATCTATTTTTAAAATAAGCTATTTAATCTGGCAGGGCAGAGGTGAAAGATTATTTTTTATTTTAGCATATAATGCTGCTCTTAACAGTAAATCTGGAGTGTTATCATTGTAGCCCACCCTGAAGGGGGCAGCTCTATAGTGATGCAAATAGCAGCGTTCTGATAATTTGGATTTGGGCTTTTCTCAGTTTAAGAAATTACTGAGTTGCCCGTTCCTCTTGCAGAGCAAAGCTGGGAGAAAGCATTGTGTTCCTGCATTTCAAGCTGCTGTAGTGCCAAGTATTAGACCAAACTTAACTTTCATCAGCAATTTAATCTAATGGTGTGGTTCTGTAGCTGATTTAAATCAGTACTGCACTGGTTTGCTCTCTTCTCCGCCCTGCAGCTGTGTGCTCTTGTTTGCTGCTTCTGGTGCTCACCTCTCCCTTTACTTGCTCAGTACAGTTTGCTGCTGCTGAAGCCAGCAGAAAAACATCTTGGCAAATGGGAGCAAATTTTTTTTTCCCCCTTGGCTTTGAGAGCTGAATGAGGTCAGCAAGGTGGCAGTGCCAAGCCTGGGCTGGAAGCATCTCTTGTGTGGACAGGTGTGATTCCACAAGATGGGTGAGCCACCCTAATAACTCACCACTGCTGGGAAAAGTGTTCCCAGAAGTGGTGTGGTTGCCACCCCTGTGGATGGTGGACTTGGCCACACTGTAGAGTCACAACTTTCCATCTGGAGATTCCTAGAGGATTCTCTGTCATGAGCCTCGGTAACTTGCCCAAGGTTATAAAGACAGATGGTGCTAGAGCCAAAATCCCAAACTAACTGCAGAGGAACAGAACCTCATTCCTTTCTGTAGTTTAAATGAAAAGTTTATTTCGATTAACAGAAGACAAAAAGAAACTCCATGCACCTTAGAATAAACGTACTTGGAAAGTGACATCCTGGACTAAGGTCTTTTTTTCCAAGCATCTTTTGTTCAGGTTAAAGTGCAACAGTAAACCACAAAACACAGACTTTTAGCCCATGGGAAAGGATGCAGTTCTCCTGAACTTCCACTGGGCTCCTCTGCTGTTACAGTCAAGAGAAGTGCCAATTAAACGCTTCCTAGTCTGAAAAGAGCTAGTTTCCAGTTGAGATCCCAGCCTGCAGGCTCGGTATTGTTTCTGTCCAGAGGTCTGTATTACCAAAACTGACAGGTGTCATGGGGGTTACTCTGTTCTTAGTACTGTTTTGGATTTTAAAAAATCCTGAAATATTAAAAATATCTGAGAAGAAAAGGTGTTTCTTATACATTGGAAATCCTGTTACATGGCACCGTTCTGTTTTCCAGGCTGTCCAGATGATAGGTTATGGATGATACTGAAGCTCAGAATTATACAATGACTATTGTGTTAGGCTTTTACAATGAATACATTGCCCTCTGGTCGAAGCAGGTTTCTTTTCCTATTTGTGTTTATTTTACGCCTAAGTGAAGTAAGACCTTAGGTTTATATATTCTCTCTATATAAATATTTCTCTATTTTTCTAAGTGTTCATGAAAAATGTGACAAGATGTCCACTAAGGTCACAAACGAAAGCATAAATAGCTGCAATTTACCATCAGTAGTTAGCAAACATGATACCCTCGAGGTAAGGAGACTGATAAAAAGAGGGCAGAGATGTATTAAAGATGCATTATTTGGGGGTCTATGGATATAATTTAGGCTTCACAACAAGGTCAGACTGATTTAATTCTCTCTGCAAAGGTCAGTCTGAGGCCTGGCTGTACTAACCTCTGTGCTCTCCATCTGTCTACACTCCAAGCCAGACACTTTCAATAGGTGATTGTGTGTTCATGACTGGATACAAACACATTGAAATTACCTCCAGGTCTGGGCCTCTGAAAGTGTTTGCTTGGAGCCACCGCTGACCCCAGAGTAGCTGATACCTATGGAACTTTATACTTGGCTGCTGCTTTGAAGTGTTGTGAAGAACATCTGACATTCGCCGTTTCCTAACGTTGCAAGTGCTGATGAGTATTCAGCTTTATAAATGCGTCACTGTAGTGTCATAAACTTCTTATGCAGGTTTATTCTATGACCCTTGAAACATTTTGGGGTTGGGGTTTTTTTGTTTGTTTTTTTTTTTTTGTTTGGTTGGTTGGGTTTTTTGTTTGTTTGTTTGTTTTTTTTTAGTACTGGTAAAAGTATAATAAAGTAAAAGCGGGGAAAAAAATCAAAACCTTGCAGTATTCACTTTCTCCAAAATGAGGAAAAATGAAGAAACCAGTATTTGTGAACACCTTTATTTGATAGTCCAGGTCTTTTAAAAATCTTCCTCCATAAGCAAGGAATTCTTTAAAAATAATTGACAGGACAAAATAAATATGCAATGTGCTGGTATCTGTTAGTCATTTTCTTGCTTCTTTTTTTCACTTCATGCTAAACATTTCTGAATTCTCTTTTCATTTTAAGTAGGAAAAGGGTTTCTTAATCTGAATGCAGCAACTAGAGAAAATAAGGCTATTGAATGCCTTGAGCTTTCAATAAATATTTAGCTCACCGAAATAGCCACACACAGTAAATGTCACTTGCTTTAATGAAAAAAGACCTGCAAGTTTAGTGGAAGATACACTTAATTTTAAAATGAGTAAAAGACCTAATTTTTACCTGTGTGATTTTGACTAGAAGGAGGTTAGGAATTGATATTGCTTTCAGTTTAGGTAGAGGGTGTAAAAGTAAAATTTATAAAATGGCATGAAATAATTGATTGTACTATGCTAAAACCCAAAACAAACAAAAAGGGTTCCACACAGTGCTCTTTCTCTCTGAGGTACTATAAGTGTTCCTTAGGTGCAATGCTTATATGCACCTGATTTCAGTAATTATTTTACATTCATACAGTAAACAGTTTTAAAAGTAAAGAAGGAAGATCAGTTCTTGAACCAACAAAATCCAAATCAAGGATGCAATTCTCCACAGAGTGTCTCATCCTGCATTCTCAAGCCTGCCTACTGTAGAGTCACCTAAAAAGAGAGAGCTGCGATGATACAGATCATAACAAAGTAATTTTAAGTCACATTTTCAGATTTCTGCCTGTATTTTTCAGATTAAATAACACCTCTGGTAAACAAATTCTGATCTTAAACGATAAAGACGTTTTTTTTCCCCCAGGTATCTTATGAAATCAGCTATTGCTCTTGTGCATGATGTGTGCTGATCAATCAGAGATAGTATTTGGCTCGTATGGCTGTTTCAGTGGCCCAGCTTTCTTAAATTAGATGAAGGCAGGGAAAGAATATGTGCAGAGATCACAAAAATATTTAGGAAAGTGGTACAGTGTAGAACCCTATTTTTTTGGAATGCTTGATGCCTGACCCAGATGCCCGAGTGCACAAGCGAGGCTGCACATATACCCACATACACGCTTCCATTTACTTTCCAAGAGACTGTACTGGTGGCCAGCTCATCTTTTCACTGGGTTCAAGGGTTGCTGGAACACCACCTCTTTTGAAAAGTGTGCTGCTGTGCTTAGATTAACCATGTGGAAACGAGACAAGGAGTCACCCCCCTGTGAGGGAACACACAGCCTCTGTGGGGTCCTGTCTCCCGCTGTCTGAAGGAGCTGGTACGTGAACTTGGGCTCTTCCCACTAAGTGGGTATTTTTAGAGCAATTATTATTTGTGGTATTGTTGTCTAGCTACAGGAGTATTAAGGTATTCATTACACCAACTGTTTGCTTTAAAATACTTTGCAGGTGAGCTTTTATTGCTCAGGAATGGTGCCAGATGGACAGTCCTGAGGAACAAAGTCCTCATGCTATCTGCAGAACAGGTATGGTGCAAACAATGGCACATTAGGTTTTCCTCCTCTATCTCCCTCTGCTACCAGCCTTATCCCAGGAAGGACAAGCTCAGGAGGAAGAGGGCACCCCAGAGTCTGTGCCTCTTCAGGGAAATGAATATTAATTAGATCCACTTGTCAAGGTGGCAGATTTGGAGACATATTTGATGCACCTCCCTGGGGCTTTTCTCAGAGGCTACTTGGGATCAGGCTCTTAGCAACTTCTTAAGGCATCCCTCCTAGAAGAGGAGACAATTTCTGGAGCATTTTTTGTCTATTGGATGAACCCACACCAAGCAGGCTTTACAAATGTTTCTGACTCCAGCACCTAAAGCTTTAACATACCTTTTTGAATCAGTTCTATCCCTTCAGTTAGGGGAGGGATGCACTTTCCAGTAGTGACTGAGCACTGGTGAGGAGCTGGTAATGTCCATCCTTGTGTCAATACTATAAGCAGAACAAACTAACCTGTTGTGCGTGATTCCTTAATGACGGTCCCTGTGCTTTGTTTGCATCTCTCTTACAGATGTCTGGTTTAGACTGCTTTGTAACACAGAGGTGCTGTCCTACATGTTTTCCATCCTAAAATCAGTCTGGCTTCATGCTTTCCTGAAAAAGCAAGCTCCAGAAAGGCTGAAAATGCCACCAGCCCTGTCAGCTCTCAGGAGATGTGTTCATCTACCTGGCTGATGCACCGTTTTCCAGAAAGCCTTAGTAGAGTCTAGGCCTTAGGCTAAGAATGGCTTAAGTTTAGAATGGAAACACTGTCAAACCCTTAATATGACAATATTGGTAATTTCTACCGTAGGGTGATGTTTTGCTGTGGCGACCTCTTAACCGGGGAAGGACCACTTAAAGTACAGTGCTGCTTCTTGTGTTCCACACACTCAAAAAGGAAAACAAAACTGGGGAGTCTCATAAGAACATCTGTTTTTTTCCTCAGTGTATCAGAGTGTTCTGAGTTGGCCTCACACTGCACTCTTAGGGGCTGTAGGAGTTTAAGGGCTCAGGCTTGCCTCATCTCAAAGTGCACATTTTACCCTGTGAAACAGGAAAATCTTATGCCACAAAAATGCGCAGCTACTTTTTGATTGTGCAGACATAGTATTTTTCATGTGTGAGACACAACATGCTCTGTCAAGCCACTGTATTCAAACTTCCCCAAATATATTTCATTTTTATTAGTGACAAAGGACAGGTGATTTGAATCTTAATACTACAGCGTGATCTGTATGTGAGGTGTAGAACACCTAGGTGTGCGGTATGATACAGCTATTGCAATGAGCTCACAGGCTTTGCATGTAAATCTCAAGGCGGTTTGCTGTACCCAGCCGTACTAGGAGCATCGGTGGAAATTAAAATGTGAGAGGTGCAGGCCACTTCAATGCCATCATATCTCCCTTTCCTATTGTTAAGTTTTAGATTCTCTTCTCCCCTTACTGTGTATTTGTACTCCTGCTAATTTCCAAGGGAGCAGAAAAGCTGCGCCTTGTATTCTTAATTATTTTTAAGCGGTGCTTTTGAGAAGTCAGTCTTTCAGGGAGGAGAAAGCATCAGGCATTAGGAAGATGAAGACAATTTCTCCATTGAAGAATTACCATCTAACACGTGCTTGTCCTGTGGGATGGAACTGCAACAATTCACAGCTCTCCTGTCCTTGTGCTCCTTGCGAAACTCACTCCAAGTCAAGATCTTCCGGTTCATGTCTTCCACATGCCTGAATCTGGCTATTTGGTTTGAATGGCTCCCTGCACTCCAGAAATGCTCTCCCTTCTGATCTGTAGCTGGTGGGAGCTTTGGTGCAGGTTAGCTGAGCTGCTGCTAGGCAAGAAATGGAATAAACAGGTTAAAAAAAAGTCTGGGTTCCCGAGTGTATAAAAGGTGCATAAAGCTGAAGGACAGCAAAGAAACAACTCTAGCATAGTAGGAAAAAAATTAAAAATGTTATTTTGTTCTTTGCATTGCAGTGCTTGTGTGGTGAGACGAGTGTTGGGGAGCAGAAGCTGTCAGTATGGATGGTTCCCTAAGTGCTTGCAGGGAGTCCTGCTCCCGGCATAGACCAGGGCAGGCACTGCCCTGCTGTGGGGCCTTTCTCCTGGGATGAGCAGAGGCTTTCCTGCACTCCCTCCGGAAGCTGAATTCAGAGCGTGGCCTCCACAGCACTTAGGGAGGTCACCGAGTTTGCAGGCACCGAAGGAATGTGCTTTCGGCATTGGCAAAGCTTGATGCCAGAGGAAGCAGCCCTGTTTGGTTCCTCAGTTTTTCTGTGCAAAAAGAGGGCAAAAAGAGGACAAAGATTAATTTCTCTTTTGGTGGACTCTAGCGATGCAAAGTGCTGCATAAAAGCTCGGTAACATAAACTCTTGCCTCTTCCCCTCCCACGCAGAGAACCAGAGCAAGTTGTATACGCTGCTTTACCCATATTTTGATGTCTGAAGGCATGCATGGATCTCAGGCTAGCTCTCTATAAGGGACAGTTTCCAGAGTGTGGTGTGGGAAGCTGGATCAATTTTTTAATCCCTAAAATTAAAAAGGACATCTTGTTTAATGGGGGGAAAACTTTGAGATATTTGCAGATAATTAAAAGAAACAGCATTTTAACAATGCAGACAAAGGCCTGACCTGAAGTGTGATGATCTGTACAAACACCTTTCGTACAGCTAGAAGTTTATAGTGTTCTGCAGAGTGGTTTATGTTACTATAAAAAAAGGTGAGAAAATATATTCAGTTACTTTCTGTTTCCCCCCATTGAGCAGATGGCAATTTATAGCTCAAATTGGTTTTTAAGCCATTTCACATTTTACTAATAAGTACAATATGCTTTTCAACAACAAACCACACTTAGGCACTTCTGCAGAGTGTACATGATTGCTCAGGTAGCTCAAAAAGCAAAGAATTTATGAATCCTGTTGCATTCTAAGGGTGAATGTTCTCCAGTTAACTTCTCACATGGTGGAAAACACAAACTAAAAACTCCCCTTGTTTCAAATTATTTCTAATTTTGGAGGCCGCAAATAATATAGCATACTTACTTTAACCACCTAGATTTGAGAGTGTTTCCACCAGCTATGTTCCTGGTAGAACAAGCCGTGTTTTTTAAGGAGTTGAGTATTCTTAATATTTGAAATGTATAATTGTATGTGTAGATGGCCATTAGGAACAGCAAAGAAATATTCAGCAGTTCTATTTCGGGAAGTTTTGGTGCTTTAGAATGAAAACTGTTAATACGGCGCATATTGGAAAATTCTCACTGTTGCATCCATGGTTTTATCAAAACCTGTTCAATTATTTGAGTGCAGAAATAAGGAAGAGTGTTTTTATTATTAATTGACACTCATTTTTAGCTGGCATGTGGTGGCAGGTCCTTCAAACAAACGTGAGACACAGATTAGAGCTGAAAGTTTTGGAAATGTTCTAAATCTTTGTAGTATTGCAGGAAGGAAGTGTAATATTAAACTGACAAATTGAATATATCTATTTTTTTCACTGTAATTCACAGTTTTTTCCTATTATTTTTTACTACCCGTGGAGATAAAGCAAAACAAATTCCTCAAAACAGATAGAAATATATTTCCAGGTACCTTTTCCCATTAAGTAATATATCTCTTTTATATATATGTACTGTCAAATATCTATCCATTCCTTTTCTACACTGCATCTACAGACAGAAGTGTTGGCTATGCAAATATTGCAGAACCGACTCTTACCATATGTGCTGTGTGCCTGGCTATAGATACGCAGGAAACTCTATATAATAATTAGAGTCTGCATATATTATTTTGTAATTATAATTTTACATAATCTGTTATATAATTTCAAAGCTGGTATGCGANAGAATTCTTAGGAAGAAAAATAAAATTATTGCTTGTATGCGTCCTGGCAATGGAGGAGCACGCAAGGGTATGAAAGCCCGGAGTATCTATCAACGATAAAAGCCACACTAGCTGTTACTAAAAAATTTAACTCGCACCCTAGGAGAGAAAAAGAATGCCTCGGCAGCATCGCTTCTGCTCCAGCTCCCTGCTCCGGAGGGAGTAAGAGGGGGCTTGGAGCGCTCCGGCCCCACAGCCCGGCGGGGGCTGGCTCCCTAAACACCCCCCCAATTAAAAAATAATCATCCTGGTAGTGGCAGCCGGGCAAAGCCGCC
>VXBJ01002340.1:607845-620277 GCA_013400055.1 Nycticryphes semicollaris
GCAGTGAGTTCCAAATAAAGGGGGGGGGGAAGGAGGGGGGGGGGCGGCGAAGCTCAACCCCCCCCCCCCCTCACAAAGTAAATCGGATGAAATCGCCAGGCATTCATTCCCGCTAAACAGCAAGCTTTATAATTTCCAGGTGTTGGGGAAAGCCGTTGTTTTATAGTTTATAAATGCCTCCTGGGGGGAGGGAAGGGGAGAACGTTTGGAGGTGAATGAAATACCAAATCACGAGGCTCTATGTAGATTTATGATTGCATAAGAGGCTCGATCATTTCCATATATTGAAATGTGCTGTCCTTTCCACAACTGCCCAGCCCTTGGAGGGAGAGAGACGCTCGATTCCGCCTTGATCAATGCTGACTGTGAAGCAAGGAGGAGGAGAAGGGGGGGACCAGGCTGGCACCAGATGGAGCAGGGTCTAGGGAAAGGTCAAGGTTAGCTCAGGCTGCTATTGAATCGGTTGCAGCCTCACAGATAGATCTCTGCCTCGGAGGCACCCACTGGGGCTTCTCAGAATCAAATCTAATAGAAAAGGCAGTCACAGAATGAAATCGCTTCATCTGAATGCTAAAATTGTTATTAGGCTACATTAGAGAGATACTGAGCACGTGATTACCAAAAAAGGAAGCATGCCTAGCAGTTTGCAACTGAAATAAAAGCTGTGAATATGTTGATACCATCGGCAATGTGCAAGGATAATAGATAACAGGAGAGAGGGGTAGAGAGAGATGTGTGTGTGTGTAATGAACAGATTAACTATCCATGTGTATGTATATGTCTGTATACAATTACGTGTATTCCTGTCTGTGTGAGGGTGTATTTGTGTGTATGTGGATCGCAGCACTTGACTTGTTGTGAGTCCTGCAGCGGCCGTGGTCCTCGGCGCTCTGAGGATGTTTGCTAATTGATTTGGATGGCAGCTACCAACAAAGAAGAGGGAACTGACTTGGAGGGGAAGTTTGTTGGTGGGTCCTGGCTGGATTTCACCCGCAAACACCCTCGACTTGTGTCGTGGTGGTGTGCCATCACTTTTTTTTTTAATTTTATTTTTTATTTTAAGTCCTTGTGGAGGCGTGGAGCTGAGGTGTTGTTTGAGACCTCTCTTTTCCTGTCTTGTCTCAGGCAAAACTCTTTCTGGGTAAAATGCAATGAGGTGCACACACATGTGCACACACTGGACACAGGAATGTGATGCAAGCATACATGTTTAGAGCAGTGATGCTGTCAGCTGGCCTTCAGAGATCAAAGTGAGCTCTTCCCAGTTACCGTCTCCTTCACATTAATGATTCTTTAACCTACAGCACAGCAGTATCTTAAAGAAAGATTTAGTCCTGTAAAATAAATGCCGGCTACACTAGATTAAACATGATGACTGCACTCTAAGGGTTAATAAATTTAGAATTAACAGATCATCCCAGCTTGATACAGCTACTATAGATGATTTAATATGCAGCCTAAGCAGGTTGACAGTCAGCTCACAGATGCAGATAAGATCAAACAGTCTCTTGATTCAATAGATTGAATGGTTGTACTGAGTGTCTGGAAGGTGAGTGACAGTACGTATATGGCAGGGGTTCTGGTAAAGAACAGCGTCGATTCCCCACCGCTGTGCACTGCACTGGTTTTCCTTTTCTAGCAGTCAACCTTTTCCAGCAATCAAACCTGGAGTTAACATGAAAAAAAAAAAAAAAGTCTCAAATATAGTTCAGGAAAGTTATTTGAAGTTTTCAGTAATGAAAAGCTGTACGCTTTCATAGTAATCACCATTACTGTTAGCAGTCTGCACTTCACATTCCTTCTCCGCAGACAAGGCCATCACCACCCACTCTGTCCCACAGGGAGTCTCATCTATCCACAGGCTCTGTCTCTCTGTCCATGCTAGTCCCCTTTGCTGGCAGACCTAAATCCACGGAAAGAAGGTATTTCAGAGGCTGAATGGCGAAACCTTGCCCAAGTCAGCCCCTAGGGCTTGGTAAGGGCAACCTTGTCCTAACATGCTCTGCTGGCCAGAGGCTTCAACCATAGGCAACCTCAACAGGTGCGCCATGACGAAGACAATTCCTCCACTTTTGTTCTCAGCTCTCTTGCCTTTCTGGCTTAAAAGTTTATGCCTGTAGTAACTCTTCTGTGGTTTATGTTTTCCTTCTTGTTCTCCTGTCCTATTTAAGTGGGAATGTAAAACAATTCTCGCGGAAGCTGTTGAGCAATGAGATGACAGAGTGGTTTCTAACAATTTTTATTATTTGATCAAGAGTAAAAGCTCCGTCTGAACCATTAGATTTTACTGTATGAGTACGTTTTCAAGCAATTTTAAAAATGCATGTTACGTATTCAATAGACCATCACAGGTCTGAATTGTGTCTTATTATGGTATATGAGGCCACCATCATACCAATAGGAATATTTGCATCAGTTACTGCAGGTCTGAATGCTTATAAATTAGCTGTGTTGTTTACTTTGGTGGGGTTGGTTTGTTTGTTGAATACTCAACTGCCCAGTCCATAGTTTTGATAAATGCCTCACAAAGTGTTGGTGCAATAAGCAACATTGCTTTGAATTTAACAGCAGAGCAAACCCCATATCCATGCGATTGCTTTTTCTCTTTGTGATTTTTAAAACATCCTCATGTACTTTTGCAAATGTTTAAATGTGAATTATACTTTAATCTGGAAACCGGTGGTTCCTTTTAATCCCTCAAAGGCTGAGTTAGGAAAGAGAGGACGTTCGTATGACTTTCAGACTACAGATCCGTATGTGAGTGTCCCCAGGTTTTCCTGAGTCGGTCTGCAACACTGCACGAAGAAGAGCCAGTCCTTTCCCCACCTTGCACCTAGGAGATCCTCTCGGAGCACCTCTCAGGTGAGCTGATGGAGACAGGAAAATCTTGACCTTGTCATTAGAAAGAGGTGGTATCAAACTGCCAGTGCTTCTTAGGGCGAACGCAGAGGACTCAAAGACCCCTTGCAAGAGAAATTAAGAAGGAGAAAAGCCCACAAGCACACACGAAAAGACCGTGTGAGTGAGAGCAAACGCAGGCAGGAGTTAGAGAATTAGTGGGAATCCGAGGAGCGCTTTCCTCGCCGCGGTGCCCTTCGCCAAGCCCTGCTCCGGAGCCCTGCCGAGGCTGAGCCGCGGAAGGGCGCGGAGGGGCGGCCGGGCCCCGCGGATCCCCCCCCGCGGCGGCGATCCCACTTCCCAAGGCGGAACCAGCGAAACCAGTTATCTGGCAGCAATTTGCATATTTATGGTGCCTCCTGCCGTTCGCCGTGATTGCTTTACAGGCAGGAAAGGTAACAGAAAAATATATAACCCCCTCTAAAAAAAATGGCAAAAAGGCTTATACGTGCACAGGGGCTCTGATATCTTCTATAAACCTTGTAAAGCCCGTGGCAGGGAATTTGTTTGCCAAAAAGGTTTTGTCTCAGGATTTGAAGGCAGTTGTGGTTTTGTTTTGTTTTTTATTTTTAAGTTCCAAGGCTGAAGATGTGAGGTCCGTGCTTCTGTGTGAGCTGCTAGAGACAAGCACTGATCATTTCAGGGAAAAATAATTAGCCTCATCATATTCGCTGAATGTATACATCTAAGGAGGAGGCAATCCTTGGAGAATGGGAATAGACACTTTATAAAGTATAGTGTCATGGTACATATATTTTTTAGTCCCACTCATAAGCAATGTACAAATGTGTAGTACGGCTTTGAATATAAAAGCTAATTAGGTCTCAATAGAGAATAGTTTCATTTTTATTGGCTCTGAGTACGGGGGCTGTCTGAGATTACACCTCAGCTTCCAGATGCTTTTGGCCTGCCTTGTAGGAACTGCCGTGGCTGCGCCCCCATATATCCCTGGATGTTCAGATACCTTCAGTTCTGAGTAGCACGAACCAGGGTGCCAGGCAGTCTGTAGCTCACCTGTCCTTCAGAGCTCTTCAGGAGGGGGCATCGCTGTGCACGTTGCTCCAACCATACCTAGACCAGACTTCTCCCTGCTGCCGGTGGGGAATAGCACTTAAAACTGGTGCTATGATATGGCCTGTATTTACCCTGCGTTTATCTGGAGTGCCTATCACTGTAAGGTCTGAGGATGGGTTATTCCAGCGTAGTCAGTCTATGAACCTCTCTCCTTGTGTTTACATCTATTTTTCTCTCTTTCTAGGCACTCAGATGCTGTGAAACGTAATACGATAGGGCAAATTAAAGTCTAAATTGTGAATACATTAATTTCAGTATGGTAATATCAAACATTGAATGTATTTCTGATTTCTGTATTTAATTTCCCAGGCTTTTTTTTTTTTTTTNAGCATTAGTACAATAACTTCCCCCAACCCCAGCATTCATACTTAATGCACATCAGCTTTCTATGTAACACTATACAATATACTTGCATGTTATTTTAATTGAGTGAAATCTTATTCATACTGGTGGTGGAAGGCATTCTTTTCACTGCAGTCGGAATTCATACGGTACTGTAAAAGTTATATGTGCTGACAATAACAAATGGTGGCAAAACTATCCAAACTGCTCAAAGAAGTGGGCTCTTATCACAGGTTATTTGCCACCACTCCTGCTACCTCTCAGCACTGCATCTTTCTGTGCAGCTTTGGGCTATATAATAATATATTCTTCTGACTACAGGAAGGTGCATTAAAATATTATTGTAAGCATTCTAACAATTAAGCTGAAATTTTGCACAGAACAAATATGGCAAGGAAGAAAATCCACAGTAAAGCTGTCCTTATTTTTAAATGCAGAAACAGATCTCTGCTATCTTAACAATTAATTCTTTTTCATCTATATCCTTACACAAACTATGTCACGTTCTGCAAAGCATGTGCATTTTTTCTTTGCTAAAGCTAAAAGCTAAACCTAAATGTCATCTGAAATAGTAATATAAAATGAATATAGAGAATGATTGTGTATGTTAAATTTCAGCTCAATGCCTTCTCAGTCACTAAAAGTTGAAGCTCTAAAAAGCAATGTGATAGAAGTTATTTACAAAAGATGTTAAGGCACCGATCTAACAGCATGCTTGAGTACATGCCTACTTTAAGCATGTAAGTACAGCTGATGTGCCCAAAGATAAGTATGTGCTTAAGAATTTCGCAGTACCCAAGGCCAAGCAGATTCCTCTGGTAGGGGAGATAGCAAGCAGAGTTAGAGGAGGAAAATCCTTTTTTATTGCACCGTCCTTCTCTATTGAAAGCAACTAAATCTTTCCTCATCCTGCGCAGCAAAACTAATTTCTCAATGGAAATAGTTTCTTTTTTGTTGCCGATATTGAGTTTCTCAGATTAGTGAATTATTTTTGTTATCCTACTTTTTTTTTGTTTGTCTGTTTTAATCAATTTGAGATACAGTTGGATTTATTCTTCAAGACAAAATGTTTGCAATTCCTCTTTTTCCCACCTGCCACACCCAGAGTGGGGCTTTCCAGATTTCCTTATAGGGAGAGTTTGAGCCCCTTGGGTCTAATCGTGCATGGAAGTGTGAAAAGCTTCTCCTTATGATCCTGAGAAGATCGTATTCATAAACAACTGCTGTGCTAGAAGATCAGTAGTTGCCCCACATTATTTCACTTGCTCAGGATCAAACCAAGCCTGTCTAGCTCTCCCGCCCTTCACTGATGAACAAATAGTTTGGAGATGAAGCGTGACTATACCGTTGTGGGACATGCTGCTATTTTAAACCTTGTGTTACATGCTGTTTGTTCCTGGTTTGAACCTCACCAAGAGTTTGCCCCTGCAGGGCTGGGAGCTTGGCTTAGCCTTTCCTATCCACGAAGCTTGCTCACCGCTTCTGAGTTCAGCTGCCTCTAGGTTAGTGGGTGCCGTCTTCCTGTGGTCTGAATTGGCTGTAATTCTTTACCTTGTCCTAGCTAGGAATCTCCCCAAACCGAGCAGCTAAAGTCAGAAAACAAAGCAAAAAAATGCTTGTGTCAGTGATCTGTCTTCCTGCTGCTCATAGGCTTGAAGACAGTGACCTGCTTAGGTAAATTACTTGGGATCTTAGCAGTGACTCATAGGAACAACTTCTCTGTGCTTCTGCCACCAACAGTTTCTGTGGGGCCAAATAGAGTAGCCCTGATGAACGGGGATTTGGATGCGTGGAACACCTTGCTGAGGGATTCTTGTGGGGCTCTGTTTCAGCCCAACCTGCACATAGTAAAGTTTCAGTGAGAGAGCCCAATACTGCAGTCTGGCTTGGTCAAATCTCTTCCTGAAACCAAGGGAAATGCTGCTCATGAGTTCAGGTGTTCCAGCTCTGTAACCATCTGGTAAGGTGGGCATGGAAACTTTGTGGGGTCTAGCTCTGAGAACAATCCGTTCAAGGCCTGTGGTTCATCTTTCTGGCGCTGGGTTTGTCATTGTTTTCTGTTAGGGTCAAGGAGAATTCCAAGACCACATCTTAACCAACCATGCATGCTCTGCTTTAGCATGATTTGAGGTGATAAAAAACATCTCTGATAAACAAAAGTTTAAAACTTGTGAAAACTGTTATGGAGAGCAATTCTCAGTACAATTATTTGTAAAACATGGATACTTAAACTTACACTCAGTGTTGAAAGTCAAACAGCTCCTTCCTTTCAAAGTGATGCCAATGCACAGGTGGGTCTCACTTCCACACAGTTTGGAGGAAGAAAAAGCCCAAGAAGGTGAAAAGATTCCAAGAAACTGTTAGTAAAGATAACAGTGACCAATGCTCTCACAGATGTTTTTCTGTCTCTAGCTATGACCTCTGCATCTATAGGTAATTGAGTTGACTTGTATACTGTACTGTAATATGCCAGAGCTGCATTTTGGATTGCGGGTTCAGTGAGCACTTTCCCAGCATGATGGTTGGTATAAAGGGGCCTGCGAGATGTGCGACTGGCAGTGCATCGCGATACGGCTGATGTACAAAGCAGACACGTGTTATGAGCTTTATTTCCCTCCTGTTTGAGGCAATTATGTTCTCTTTACCTTACACATTTAGGACTCTCTTTTGAGATGGAGTTAAGTGTCATTTCTTGTTCATGGTCTCTTGTTGTTGTATAGGTATACGTAGGTGGAGAAGTGCGGTACACCCCATGAGATCCTCCTGGGAGCTGTAGCTTTTACTTGGGTACCTATATACATAAGCTATTCAGTATGGAGCCTCAGAAGAGCTAGAAGTACCAAATTCATACCCTAGATGTCAGTAAAAGAAAAAAACATTAAAACACATTAAAAATCGTTTTATAAAGGTCTGTGAATCAAGCAACGGGTTAGCCAATTATTCATAAGATAATTCCCTATATGGACTGACAGCTTGAGTCCCAAGTTTCAACTCAATCAAATTTACACAGCCCAAGTTATAACCTCTTCAAGATGGGGATTGTAACAGGAGCGCTGACAGACCTTAACTACTCTGCCTCTTTAGTAACAAAAGCTCAACTATTTCACTCGTGCGGTGGCTGCTGGTGCTGCTATAATTAAGACTGTATGGATTTGCATTATAGGTCAAGTTCTGGGAGGTTTTAAATACACATAGTTTAAATGATGTTGGCTTGAAACCCAGGATAGAAACTGTCAGGGGTATGTTACATGTTTACTTATAAAAAGATATATAAATATTAACCTTAGAAAATGACAGATAGCTAAGTAAGTACTACAGCAGTACAAAATAAAACCACTTTGGCGGAAATCAAACATTTGATTAAAAATGAGATTTCATGGGCATTTACTAATGCCATCCTCTGTCTGCCTATGCACAAGCAAAACTGTTTGTATGCTTCAAAGGAGGGTTTTTGTCATTTTAAAGTCTGTTTCCTGAGGGCTTTGTGCCATTTATGTTATAGTCATCTCCAGAAAGTCCAGTCAAAGTTCAGGGCTCTGTCATGCTAGGTGCTGTGCAAGCAGAGGCAGGCTGAAATCCCAAACCTTGTTGGAATTCCATGGAAAAAAGTCTCCCCACGTTCAGGGTTTTATTCTGGGTCCTGCCTAGGGCAACCTGATAACGAAATCTTGCTGTCACCTGGCACTCAGATGTTTGTGATCCTGCACGGACTCGCTGCTGTGTTTGCTAGTAAGCGCTTGCAAAATCAGAGTTTATTTTGAGCCTTTATTAAAAAGGGGGAGAAAAAAAAAAAAAAGAGGAAAGGAAAAGGAAAAGCAGTGTGCCCAAGTTTCTCATGCGGGAATACTAATGCAAATACTATTTCTAGAACGTGCAAGTCCTCTGCTCATTCACGGGGAGTCAGCCTGGTATGATAAGAGTTCCACCCACATTGCCTCCGCCTGATTGAGACTATCAAGACGGTGTCGGAAAGCACCCTGTGCGATCTGCCGTTACATAATGCAGCCCAGCTCCAGAGAACTGGCAGAATTTTGGAATGTGTATTTGGTCCTAATGTTCTGTACAGAATTGGCAAGTGAGATTCCTGCTCTGAATGACTGACAGTTGGAGCTTCAAGGCAAGAACATTTGCCCACCAAAGTTGCTGAACCTCACCCACTGCCAAGTCTGTCACTAAATTAGCAGATAGGCAGGGACACCAGTACACGGTATGAACTATGACACACTCCTTTGTGCCTCTGGTCCTGATCCTGTGTGGGTCCTGATCCTCCCCATATCTGCCTGAGAGATAGAGGAAGGCCACACTTCCCAATCTTAAGCAGTTTTATGTCCTGTTATACAGCAACCTCTGAGCACCCCAAAGATTGAATGGAGGGAGGATCACATTATTATTCAGAGAGCTGAGGCATAAGAAGAGGGATAGATACATTTTGGCAGATTTAAATATTAAGCTAACTTTTACAGTGTAAATGTTCTCACCTGGGCACTTTGCCCTGCTGCTGCAGGTTACTGTCCCTGCCCTGGGATGGCAGAGTAGGATGGGTGCCCACCTCTGCCCTCAGCTGCTCCAGCACATTGGCTGGATTCTCAGGGCTCTGGTTCATGTGGGGTAGATTGTGGTGGGACAGCTGCTCAGCTGACGAGGCAGACCCTTCTCTAAGGTTGGTCTCCCCTTGTAGGCAGCCTGAAAACCACCATGGCCCTGGTTTTCAGTGTGTACCTTGGAGTTTGCCCACAAACAGTGAAGATACAGGGTCACATTTCTTCCATCTGACTTCACTCTGGAGCTGGGAGTCTGTAGCCAAAGAGGAGCTGATAAGATGGCTGTGGGTGACAGCAGCTCAAACCGCTGCAATACGATTGAGGGGCATCCTCTGTGGCTTGGGCAAAGGAAGGTTGTGGAGGGAGAGAAGTTGAGGCACAAGTTTGTGTGAATCCTCAAAACCTGTCTTTCAGTGCTGGCTTGGGTTTGTTTTTACCTGCCCTTCTAACCTCTCAGCATTTCTAGGTGTTTGCAGTCAGTATTTGAGCATTTCTGTTTTTAACCACCACTTTCAACTAGCTTCAGTAGTATAACTAAGCAGAGCAACATCACCGTGTTGCAGGTAGAGACAAGGCTAAAGACGCTCTCTCCATGTGTCAGAGAGGTGCTGTGGTGGCGATTGTGCTGGAAGCAGGGAGTAGAGGGGACGATGCAGGAGGAATGGGGCATGGGGTGCAGCGGGGCAAGGGCTGTGGACAATTCCCTTGCTCCCACGGCTCTCCCGATCTGCTCTCGCCCCGAACTATGTACCCTGGCCCCTGCCTTTGCCGCCGGGGCGAGCTCGGAGGCCGCGCACATCCCGGACAAGCCAGGGACGGTCCCCTTGGGGCTGACCCCACCATCGCCAGACTCTCCGGCAGCGCCGGGGGCCATCCAACTCCCCCTTTCCCCACGGCATCCAGCAGCTTGCCGGGAAGACCTGGCGGGGCGCGGAGTCCCCCCCCTACCTCTCCGCGGCGCGGAACGGCGTTTCTGGGGTTACTGTGTCACGGGGGTGGGAGCCGGGGGAGTGTGGGGAGGGTGGTTAACTCGGTCCTGCGGCCGGGGGTGGTCCCGTAACCCTCCCCATCGCGAAGGCAGCGCCCCGGCGCTGGGGCTGAGGCTGTAGCAAACTCCCTCGCAAGAGCTGTTTGTTGACCACATTCACGTTCAGAGCCCTGAAGCTAAAAGCACTTTACACCATAAAATAAAAGCACTGTCTTTTTTTCTAAAAGGTTACGTCTGGAGGCCACGCTGCTCATACTTCATACAGAAAACTACTGAAAGGGCTATGAAATCCTCTATGATTTACACTCCCTCTCAGTGCATTAGGATATAGATCTACTCGACTCTAAAAATACTGTGGAGTTTCTAACCGACGTGAATATATGTGCATTATTTCAGAAAGTCTGTTAGAAAACTTGTCAACACATTATAAAGCATAAACCAGGACTTGGCCATTAAATACAGAGATCAGAGACAGAATATATACTGCAGGAAGTACTAAGAAAAGTCCCTCCATTCAAAAAAGGTCTATTAGCTAGAAGTTTACACACAATATACACCAAAGGGTTTAGAGAGAGCCCGTGGACCATAATTACAAGGCATAAATGGAATCAGTAAGGGCTTTACGGTCCCCAACGCAGTTAACTGGGCTGCCAGAAAATAATTTTAATACTGTCATAATTTATTATCCACCCAAAGCCACATCAAGGATTGTAAATATAGTTACTTTGTGTCCACGACTGCTCGTTAAACAGCCTCGTTCCCTTCCCCTAAAAATACAATAAAATACAAACCCACCTGCATTATTAATCTGCGGTTATGCCGTGTTAAAAATGTCTTCTGACTCCTTTTCTTTCTTGAGGTTTGTTATCTCCCTCCAATCACATGACAATGCGAAGCGCGGGGGGGGGTGTGGGGGGGACGGGACACGGGGACGGGACGGGACGGGGGGAGCACAGCAGCATTCCGATCAAATGCTAACATTAATAATTATCCAGACAGGATGAAATATTGTTTTTAAGGCTGCGAGTTTCCATTTAATTCGAGGCATTTTACGGTGCTGGAATTAAGGGCATGCTAATGGTAGGAACATCCTCGCTGCCATTCATGAAAGCATCTGTAAAATTAGCTCCTGACTGTAGGTTTTAAGATGTGGTCTGGGAAGTCACCTCTGGAATCTCAAACACGGTACGATAATAAAACAGATTTAGTTGTAACTAAGTGCTTAATTTGCTATGATTTTTTAAAGAAAATCAATGAAATGTTGCCTGATATTTATCGGGAATAACCACAGATAGGTATTCTGATGCAGGTTGGCTTCAGAGAGCGCACAACTGCGTAATGAATTGTAATTCAGAGGACTGTTAACTGCGAACCACAGAACCTTTCAGGGGTAATAAAGTCATTACTCTTTACATTGCAGCCACCTTGAAAAGCTTTATACGTGCTATTATATATAAATCAAACCCTATCTATCTATCTATCTATCTCCGGTACACATACATGCCCGTTTATACATACGTTTCGCACAGGAACGTATGTACACCAGGGTACAGCAGGCAGACCTGGAAGGCAGCGTGAGCCCCAAAGTCAGGAGCTGTTGTCACCTGCGGCTGGGTTCCCCCGGAAAGTCACCCAGGACTGGCATTTGCATTCCATACCTCCCCCAGCAGCCATCGGGCGCATCCCCAGGTGCCGCGGTGAGGGGCACGGCTGGGCTCATCCCTCACTGTATGGCAGGGAAGCGGCAGGGCTGCGGGCGGGACGCTGGAATCGTCCCACGCCGGTGCTCGCCCCGCCAACAGGTTCATGTTCCCCGTCCCCTCGGTTCCCCGGGCGGCGTCCGGGCGATGGCAGCTCGGCGCTTTCTGATTTTCTTACGGCGGCGGGCAGCTCCTCCGTCCCCCCGCGCCTCCCGTCCAGCTCTCTCCTCCCGCGGGGCCGCCCGGTCTCTCCGCCGCCGTACCGGGCACGGTTATCCCCCTCGCACTCCTTTCGCAGCCGCACTTTGCTTCGAACGCCAATTCGCCTACGGAGCTTATTTCTACCGCAACCTGATCCCTCCCCGCGCCGGCAGCCTCNTCCCCCCTTCCCCCCCGCTCTACTCCTGCGGCTTCTCCTCCCGTGCCTGGCCGCTTCCTCGCTCGCCAAACTCCGCTTGCTTCTCCCCTGGCCCGCCCCGGGGCAAGGCCCGACGTTCCCCGCCGAAGTTTCCCGCGGGCCGGGCCGAGCCCCCCGGCCGCTCTCCCGGCGACGGGCCGCAGCTCCCGGGAGGAGGGGAATCCGCGCGGCTTCGGGTG
This sequence comes from Nycticryphes semicollaris, assembly GCA_013400055.1. Classification (NCBI taxonomy): domain Eukaryota; kingdom Metazoa; phylum Chordata; class Aves; order Charadriiformes; family Rostratulidae; genus Nycticryphes; species Nycticryphes semicollaris. The sequence goes on from VXBJ01002340.1 coordinate 619,986, forward strand.
GGGGGAGTAGGGGGCAGCAGGGAAGCCAGCAGCCGGATGGCCCCCCCTAGCTTTTTGGGTGGTCTCCGCTCCTACCTGGCTTCCCCCAGCTCTCCCACCTCCTCGGCACCTCCCGAGCCCAGCCTGCCCTGCAGCCCCCTCTGCCTGGCCTTGGCTTCATTGATGCATTGGCTTTTCCAGCGGGGGTGTTCTGCCGCTGCCTGCCGGCTTTCTCACTCTCTTTTTCCTCCCTTCTTTCTCCGCCCGTGCGTGTTTCATTCCCCCTTCCTCACCCCTCTCCCGGCTCCCCTCC
>VXBJ01002340.1:623085-635532 GCA_013400055.1 Nycticryphes semicollaris
TACTCCCCAAGTCTACCCCCCACCCCCTTCTTTGCACCGTACCGATCCCAGGACACAAACTTGGGGATTATAGAGCCCTTTTCCATCCTTGTCCACGGCACGGTGCCGGGAAATGCCCCACCAGAGCATTTTCCAGCACCGTACCGTGACATTTACCCCTTCCCCATCCCTATCACCCTCCAGTACCTCCTTTCTCCCGATACTCCAAAATCCATCCCGCTTTTTTGTCAGAGAGACAGTGTGGTTGTTTTTGGTGACTGGGACCAGAGAAGAAAGGGGGAGTAGGAGGGTGAAGGGGGGAAGCTGAAAAAGACATGTTGGTGGAAGGGCAATTTGCATGAAAAATAGGGACAGATGATTAGGGACCCAGGCAGGGAATTTTGATTGCCCCAGAATTAAAAGACGCATCCTGCAAATCAGTAGCGAGACCAGGTGAATTGTATTTTGGTGTTTTCTTTGTAAACCTGATGTTTTATATTTTAAAAGTAGCAGTAATAATAAAAATAAATTTTTGCTGGCTCTGCCTCCATCAGGAGCCAAATGTTTTGCAGTGAACATGGTGCCAGCCGTATTTCATACATTAGTATATAATTCTTGTTAATTAGCAATAATTTACGTTAAGAGCATAGAAAATGTTGAGGTTACAGGTTTTATATCTGTACATTTGATCATCTTGTTATTTTCAAGAACTTTGCCTCCTATAAAATTAATTAGGTGAAATGTGGAGGTGTAATCAGCAACCTCTGAATTACCACTTCATTTCCTGGTTTTGATTGTAAATCAGCCCAGTCGGTACAGACTTTAGCAAAGTCTATTTTTGTTTAGCGCTACCTTTAACTGTCTGGTGTCGAAGCAGCGGGTTACCTTCCACTGCTAAATAGTACTGACAGCATCAGAAAGAAATCAGGCCACGGGAAAACATTATAATTGAGTAATGATTATGCAGAGCTCCTCACTAAGCCAGTTGTAAGCGGAGTATGGGGTATTTTGTGTCTTTTGCTGCGGAGAGTTGGTGAGCTAGAAGTTAGATTTGCAAAATACCTTTGTCTGCGGCGTGCAGTGAGCTACTGGTGGAATTAGTCCTGCAATAATTTACTCCCTCGGTCCGAACGCGAGGAACGGCTGGGGAGAAAAACGCCATGCCCAGCAATCCCGCAGAAACACCCTGCTCCTCTCCCGGCTTCCCGAGGAGTGTGAAATGTGCGTTGTGTGTCTTACCGTGTCGGTCTATAAGTTTAGAAGAAAACCCCTGCGATTAAGACATTGTTTTTATTAATGCGAATGTAACCTTCATATTCCTGTGGTTGACCTTACGTTAAATTAGAAGTAGTACTAGAGGCAAGAAATGATGGACTGGATCCCTGTGTCCTAGTTGGAGCTGAGGTACGGCAAGGTAGTGTGCTCTTTCAATATTATTTTACGCAGCACAACTGGGAGCTACTCCAGATCTTCCTCCTCAATATTCAGCCTAGGTAGGGTTGAAATAAATTTAACCTGAGTTCACTGGATTTTTGCACTTTATCAAAATCAGTTCCAATATCGTGCAGTCAAATTAAAATCTATTTTTTGATTCTCTGTGGCTTTAAGTTCATTAAATGTGAAATTGGCAGCCAGCTAAAGAAGGTCAGGCTGATTAACTGTTTAGGAGTTGTATTCTGTCTCACTTGTGTTACCTGGCAGTGTTTTGAGGTGGGTTCTATATGTAGTACCCTCTCCTGCTGCTTGCTGCTGTTAGCCTGCGTGCTGTACTGCGCAGGTAGAGAAATACCAACACGCTGCTGGTGTTTATTTTTTTGTTTCTTGTGAAAGGCAATAGTGGTGGCACACAGATTGCCAAGGTATTTCGCTGCAAACTTAACCAAAGAAAAAAAATGCAAAGAGAAGAGAGAGCTGCGTCTGCCTCGTTAGAGCATCCACTGACAATTCTGTGGGCAGAAATAGCCTCATAATGAAGCTTTTTGGAGCTTATTCAAGAAATTTGTCAACTTTGACAACATTAGGCAAGGTATTTTGAGTTTAAAGAAGACACTTCTCACGGTTGCGAGGAAATGTGGCAGTCGCTGATTTTTAGATGCTGGGGGCCACCAGTGCGAACACGTTCAAGATAATTTAGGCATTCCTTTATTTCAGGATGAAAAAGGAAAAATTACCAATTGCCTTGTTTCCTTAAGTAGTAAAAAATATCCCATCTAGCTAATACCTCTGGGTGGAATTGATAGTGAATTGGATTGATGGTGAATTGGGTATTTAGTTGAATCCTGAAGAGTAGCCGAAAAGTGAGAGGTGCCTCCCCCCACCCCGCAGGCATTGCTGCTGCCACTTGCTTTTTATCATTTCGGTTTCTGCCATTTATATATTTATTTGTTGGTCTCGTCCCCTCCCTCCCCCACAAATAACTCCTGGCTTTGGCATTTTTAAATTGGAAGCTGAGAACGGGCTGGTAGGGATAGTGGCACAGACACATGTGTATAGGTATGCACGTGCGTTATAAGGGCTATACGTGCCGCATGTGCTGGTGCCTGGCTGTGTGTGGCCACGCGGTCTGGCTACCCTTCTCTTTCCTTTTACACACACACACGCTACCTGCACGGCCTCTATAGGGGATATGCAATATCTGTATGTTGAAGCACCTTTTGTCTGCACCCGCACCCGTGCTCTTCGGACCTGTGAATTTTAGAAAGTAGGTCTGGCTGGTGGAAAATGTGTGAGAGAGTGTGCAGTGCTTTTAGCCTTGAATTCATATACATAAATAATACATCCGGCAATAAAACACCGTATTCACTTGTCTTCATAGTACCATGAGAGTTTTGCAGTGTATTCTCCCAGACTGTTCATTTACTTTTACCACCGTTTTGTTCAATCGAGTCAGAAATTTGTCCTCACGTAGGAACACGGAGACAGTTGCAGTGCTTGCTCTCCGAGTTCTGCATGCTACAGCTGCTTCTGCAAAATCCCTTTCCCTGTAACTGATGAATTCATCTTCTCGCTGCTGTGCTCACAGCCGTGTTGCATGGGTTAGGTTGGGGGGGAGCAGGCAGACATGGTGAGCAGGGTGTAATATTCATGAAGAGAGGGCTCCATGCGTTTCTCTCCCCTCCGCGATGCGTTCCTCTCCCCCCCGCGCCCGGTGCCTTTCCCTGAGACCTCTAATGATTCTCCTTTTGTTTCTCAAACTGCAGCCGAACCTCTTGAAGCCATTCTCACCGATGACGAACCTGAACATGGCACATTGGGAGCTCCGGAAGGGGACCACGACCTCCTCACTTGTGGCCAGTGTCAGATGAACTTCCCGTTGGGGGACATTCTTATTTTTATTGAGCACAAACGGAAACAATGCAATGGCAGTCTCTGCTTAGAGAAGGCTGTGGATAAGCCACCTTCACCCTCACCAAGTGAGCTGAAAAAAGCATCCAATCCTGTGGAGGTTGGCATCCAGGTTACGCCAGAGGATGACGATTGTTTATCAACGTCATCTAGAGGAATTTGCCCTAAACAGGAACATATAGCAGGTAAATTAAAAGCAAGGAGAAGTGTTTGTGAGTTTATTTCCGTTTCAGTTGCAACATAGCGTGTTCGCAGTCGTAAACTGCCATGTCTGTCCCTCTGTTCTGCTCGCCATGACGGCCGCCGTGTTAAATACCCAGCCTCCGGTTAGCGGTGAGCGCACGACCGGTATTTCCCAGTGCCTGCGCAGAGGCAGGATCAACAGGCACGTGCCGTGCCAGCCGGTATTTCTAACGGTATTGTTTGAGGCCGCTCTCGTGATTTGCCTGCATTGTAGTCACCGTCTCCCGGTGTCTCGCCTGCCGTAGCGCTGCAGGAGGAGATTTCAGAGCCGGCCGCGTGATAAAGCGAGGAGCTTTCGAGTCTTTGGCAAAGTCAGGGGGGAAAGAGTTAACCGAGCATCAGCCAGCCTTGGTTCCATATTGGCTGTCAGCGTATGGACTGTAATTAAACACAGCCCCATGGCAAAGTGACACCACCGACCTTGACTTTAAGATGCCATTTTCGACTGGCCAGGCCAGAGTAGAGAGGGCAGTTGCTGAAGCGCACAGACATGCTTATTCGAAAAGTTTAAGGGCATGTTGAAAATTTCAAAAGGTTGGTTTGACAGGAAAGGCCGCTCTCTGCTGCCTGCCTCCTCAGCCAAATGATAAATGCTTCGCTGTGCTCTCTCTTGTCTCTGATGTGGTTTTGACAGATGTATCTTGATTTTGTTTGCGGTTTACACAGCCACATGTCAGCCGTACAAATGTCCAAGGCAGAGTTCTGTTTTGTGCAACAAACAATATGAGATGTAATTTTTCTAAAAAAGGGTAAATAATTCCATTTCTTAGCATTTTTTTTCCCTTTTTCTTAAACCGGATAGCTGTTTGCCGTGCAGATATTTTAACGAGTGAGTTTAAAAAAATAAGTGTGCTGTATGAAAGGAAATCCCAGAGCCCTGGGAGCGTAACGAGGCACGCTCTGCTTTTAAAATCCTGCTAGTAAACAAGAGTACCACCCATTTGCAGCGACTCTTGCAAATCACTCCAAACTGTGCCAATGCCACTGGTTGAAAAAGGCGATACCATAGTGCATCGACACCAACAAATGCCAGAACGGGTTTCCAAAACCCCATTTTCAGCGGCGTTTGGGATGTGGTGCTGCCAGTACCTCACTTCCAGGAGCCCACAGGGTTGTCAGAGGCGCAGTATATCATCTCACCACGTGCTGAAGCTTGTCTTGGGCTTGCTTCGGCCACGGAGTTAAACCATAATAGGGCAGTAGGCACTGGGAAGTTCAGCGCAATGCTCCCGTAGCTTCCCTGGCCTCCAGACCGGCCAGCAAATCGCACTGGGGAGATGGAGTTTTGAAGGTTTTGTGGCAAAAGCAGATATGTGTGAGTGTGCATAGGTCTGTCTGTGCACATGTATATGTGCAAAGCCATGTGCACGCACATGCATATGTAATGTGAACGAATGTGCACTATTTCTGCCGAGTTATAGGTATTACTTTGAATGCATGGATATATGTATGTTTAACAGGAAACAGAGACTCAGCTACTGCTAAGCTACATTTTGAAAGAGACTCAAAAAAAAAACGTAGTAATTCTGCATATTGCCCTTCCAAGCCAGAGATGTTAAAGGTTTTTGTTTTTTTTCCCAGAGTGGTAGAGGGCAGTACCCATTTCCATGTGCTGCCTGCGATCTGACGGAAAATGAGCAGAAGCATAGGGCATGATTAATGAAGCGGGAGCCTGGCGGAAGGGATTTGTAGTCTTCCGAGCTCTGGAGCCATACTAAATCACCAAATATGGAGGAGCGGCGGAATGATGTAACACTGTATTTACGTACGGCGCCGCTCTGCTGAAAAGACAAAACACAGCATCTGTCAAGCAGGAATTAAACCCGGTCTCTTCTCTGTCGTCCCAAATAGGTCCCTCAGCTGGAGGGACAGCCACGCTGGGGAGTTCTGCGCACGGGGAAACTCCTCCTCAGCTGAGGGTTTTGCTCTGGCGCTCGTTGGGCGCAGGAGGCTTGGCCAGCCCTATCATGCTTCGGCGTGGCGCAGGTGTCGCGAAGCCAGCAGGATTTGACCTCGTGCGATGTCACGGGGCTGTTAATCCAGAAAAGGCTGTGGTTTTAACTGACTTTAAAGGGTTGGGTGAGCAGAGGGCAGTGGGTAAGGAGAGGTACGCATCGTCAGGGGCCTGATCCTGCTTGCTCTTAGATGTAGGGAGTGCCTTTGCTATGCAGGTGGGCCTGGCTCGGGTTGGTGGTGTGAGCCACAAGTGCTGCTGTGAGCAGAGACCAAGCTGTAGTTGTCGGGGTTATCTTCCATCTCTGGTTTTCTGCCTGGTGGTGCTCAGCTGTGCCCATGGATGGGAGGTCCAAGAGTGCAGGTCTTCTCCTGCGCCTTCCTGGCTGAAACAGAGCTGATGGGTGGTGCCGTCCCTTGGTTATTCCCAGTGATTGGAAATGCAGCCGGGCTGCTGAAGGCGGGGAAGGGGCACCAGGGTCTCACTTGAATGCGTTTAGCTCCTTTGTATCCCAAGGAAGCGTGGCAGTAGCTGGAGTGACCTGTGGCCAGGACTTTGTGGGGTCTGGCAGTAAAATTGCCAGCCAGGATCTTGGAATGAGCTGTGAAGTTCAGGTTTTTGGAAGACTGCTGGAGCAAACCTCAGGCTTTTTGAATTCTGACATTTTATAACTCATTTTTGTGCAAGGATGCAAAATGCAAAAAGATACGAGTGTGTAATTAAGGGAAGTAAAAAAAGATGCCTTTAGAAAAATAGACCGGAGTTGAGTGAACTGATTCTGGTAAAAGAGCAGAAAATGCATATTTAGTAGTATTGTGAAAATGTTCCCAGTTGTTAGGCTGAAAGAAGTGTTACAGGTTATGTGTGGATACAGAGGTGCTGTAGGTTAGCTCTGGATGCAGTATGTGCTCTGTCTGCTGTTTTATAGTCAGTAAGTTGGTGTGTTACAGTAAAAGATCGTCTTAGGCCAAGTAATGGTTAAGGATCGGCTCATCTAAAGACAAGGAAAGAGGCAGCGAGTCATTCAAATGCAGGGAGAAATGATGTCTATTTTAACTGTCGATAGGCTGCTCTTTATCCTCACCGTTTTTCCAGAGATGGGGATGATTACAAGAGCTTATATGTATGCGTGCAACCTGTGCAGGAGCTGTGAGATCCATATAGGTGCAGGCAGGCATGCGTACCTGTCTCTATTCCGTGTGGTGTCTGCCTGTGCGTAGCTTTGACTTGCTATAAAATTTTGAGTGATGCTGATCCAGCGCTATAGCTGAAATGTCATAAATTTAACTGAAAATTAATAGGATATGTTGTGTGGGTCCAATGAGGCAGCTTTCATCAATATGTATGTCAAAGCCTCACCACCAGATACCGGCAGCCTGTGATTTGCAGTGAGTGCTACGGCAGGGCTTTAGTTATCCGCTCTCATATTTTACAATAGGGGGAAATATTAACTGAAGTATCTAGAGATCAGTGAATGTAAAATTGCTGTTCACTTATTGAAAAGGCTGAAGAAATAGTTATCGTCTGCCGGTGTCAGGTTTTAGCGGTTTGTTTGTTGAATGTATAAATCCGAGGGAATTAATAAAAGGTAGTTTTTTGGGTGAGGAAGGATCTTAAATGTTACTTGGATTCAGTTGGAGGAACACTTTGGAGTGCTGCTGCATATTCCCCTTTATAATGCCGAGTGTATATCTGCAGATGCCGTATTTACTGTACAAAGAGGGAAGGAGGAGGGGAGGAGGTCATTTTTACTGCTTGAATCCTTTATTCTCAAGCTGCTTGTGGCATTCAAATAAAATACGAGGAAAAATAACATAAGAAAAACCTCTGCAGTAATCGGGGGAAGGTGGACATAATTTGGTACTAAATTTTAGATCAAGTGCATTTGATTATTACAGTTCTCAGGAGGTAATGTCTTTGAGTAGTCATTACACCACAGAAATTTTCTTGGGCTGTTATTAGTAGTTGTCATTATAATTCTGTAGGTTGTAAATTGCTATTCCTTATTATTTTGTTTTGTTCCCGAGACAAAAAATCATTGCTGTCTGCACTGAACAGTTAGCATTGCATCTGGACAATAAGATGAAAGCTTAAAAAGCGGGGGGCAGGGGGAAGGGGCTATGGAAATATTTTGGAGTCAAATTCTGTCTGCTTTCTCCATATAAAGAAGCAGCACAGGCTGGGTAAAACAGTCGCAGGCAGGAAAAATAGCGAGGGGGCTACCCAAAGGCTCCTGCTTCTGAGATTCGGAGCCCTCCGTACAAGCTGTATTTGTAAATAAGACAGAGAAAGGTTGTGAACCGGCAGCTTGGCTGTTTTGTCAAAGTACAATGTCAGAGAAACTCTTTCTAAGACAAATTGTAAATAGAAGTGTCACGATGATTGCATGATTGAGCTCCAGAAGTGTCTTGCAATTGTTGGCATTGTCAGAAGACTTTTGAAAGCTTAATTAAAGGCGGTGGCCTGTGTGGCTGTGAAATTTACTTCTTGGGGGGCAAAAATGTAAAAAATGTGGGTGATCAAAAAGTTGCTCTAATGCTAGTCGTGCGGGGATACAGGGCAGAGTCAGTAGTTTCTCAGCTTGCCTTGTTGCCTTTTATAAATAACATTTTTTGAAGAAGCAAACACGTGATACCAATATCATCCTTTGTACAAGGTAAAGATTGTGTTCGTTTTCCTATTCCCTGCTGTTACAGACAGTTAATGTAAAAATGGCTCTTTATTGGAAACACAAATACGAGTTCACTTGAAGCACAGAAGCAGGGTAGAAAGTTTTCCTCTGCCTCGGAGTGATTCTTCTAGGGGAGCATCGGAGTGTTGCAGTGCCCTGAATCTTTCTGCTTTATTGTTTCCTGCAAATCAGATCTTCTGGTTTAGAGGATGAGAAATGTGTTTTGCATTCTTTCTCCTATTGTATGGGACGTTTAATGGTGGAGCTCACCATGGGCTGAAGCATCGCTGCATCCAAAATGCTTGTGGTTGAAGAGGCAGCCTGGCATGCATTAAGCATCGTATAGATCTGAAAAAGTGCACGTTAGCATCACGTGCCAGAAGCTTTGAAAATAATGCGCACAGTAAAGGTAAAGCTCTGTGCAGTGAGTTCCAACAACGAATGCCGGATGATGGAAACTGAGGCAGGGAGTATATTAAACACCCTCTAATTAGCCCGGTGGGAGAAATAAAGTCTTCCCTAAACATTCCCGTAATTTCATGATGCCTTTTTTAAGGAGGAAGAGGCCTATTAGCATCACCCCATTTTGGATATGCAACCCTCAGCCCATGAGCTCTTTCTTATTTCACTCAAATAATAAAGACGATTAAAGAGGCTTGCGAGGCAGTGTCAGGCAATGGGAGTTCAGCCTCCAGTTGTTTGCCTGCATGCATCCTCATTACGGAAATTTTTTAGACAAAATTCCCTTCAAGCTTCGGTCTGTTTTTATATCCAATAGTACCAGCTTAGTGCAATAAAAGGCGTTTAGCATCAAGCTGGACATGGCCTGGCACATTGCCACTTGTTTTTTTTTTTCCCCCCTTTTTTTTTTTTTTTCTTTTAGCTAATCGCTGAGGATCTCTCGTTACCTTCATGCTTGTTGTGATTTTGTTCGGGTTGTGGTGCTGCCAGTGTCCCTTTGGGCTCAAGGAAGTTGTCTTCTCAGCCTGGCAGGTGTCTGAATGCAGCTTCCGTCCGGGAGGGCTCTATTTTATGTGTCAGCTTCTGGGATATTGCCACAAGTTCATAAAATACACTGAGCTCACATATTTTTACACATTAAAACCTATATTCATATTGATAGCATGGTCCTAAAATTAATCTTTGGTTGCTTGGGTTGTTTGTTTTTTTTTTTCCCTTTGGGCTAATGAACTTCTTTAATCTCACTTTGTACAAAGGAAGTAGCTCCAGCCTGCCTCCTGGTAATGTAGCAGTTTTGGGACCACGATGGTTGATAACTGTATATGGATTGCTGTGATTTATTGCAGACTTTTAAAAATAACAGGCACGTTATAATAGGCCCACAAAAACCGCCTGAGCAGTTGGGATGATCTCTTTTCATTTTGTAATGAATTTACATGAAACGTGGTTTGCTCTTCAGGGTCCCCATCCTGGGTGCGCTTTGCCCTGCCAGACAGGGACTGAACATCACCTGCGCGTTAAACGCTTGCAGGAATGGGACCGGTGACTGCGGACCCTTGTGGACGGGCAGACCAAGCGATCACATTATTCACACCCTCCTGTGTTAATGCCAAACCCATTTTGAAGCCCATAAACATCCTCCCTGTCTTTCTAATCAGGTTTAGTATGCAACGCATCCCGCGCGGGATTCAGCGAGTTTGTTTCCCAACCTTTATTGGCCAGCTGCACTCGCTGTGCATCTCTAAAATATTTCAGCGAGGCTTTTCGCTCTTCTTCTGTGAGGACTGGTAACTTGGTGGCTGCTCCCTGGCTCATTCTTCATTCGGAGGTGGCATTGCCTCGGGTTGGCAAGGGAAAGGTTTGCGGTGTGGGGTGTGGTGAGGTCAGCCCCGATCCCAGCAGGGAATTTGTGTTCTTCATTTGCCTTTACAATCGGAGCACAGCTACTGTACCTTGGAGCAGCTCTCAGGTGTGAGCTCAGATGGGCGCATGTAAATGTCCTGTCAGATGCAACACAGGAATATTAATGTTTTTCTCGCCACCGTGCTATAATAAAGCTGTACACAGCCAGCTTAATATGCAGCCGGGCTGGGGAATTGTATAAAACTTCGATAGCCTAGTGTGAATGACAGCAGTGGAAAAAAATATTCAATATGCCACAGTTTGCGTTCTTGTTTTCCTTTGATCTAAAGCAAAATGAAAACATCCACTTCTTTCCCTCCTCGTTTTGCATAGGTATTCTTCCTCTGAAAAAATGGCTAGTAAGTAAGGAAAGAAAATTAAGTATGGGACGCTGCAGCATTATTTGAAGCACATTAATGCCAGCCTGCTGGGGATGTATTTTTTCCAAGTATTAGCAAACATTTATTTTTTACAATTGGGGTTGTTTGCTTTGCTTTTCATTCTTTTTTAGTATCTGGGTTTGGTCAAAACAAAGAAAATAGAGTCACCACAAAGAGGGGCTGGAGCCCTCTTTGGCCCCCAGCTGCGGGCACAGCCCAGGCCATGCATCCTCTTCACAGAGGTTTCATTTCCATTTTCTTCTGGGTTAAAATCTTCTGATCTGTCCAAAGGTGTCTGTTTTTCAGCATGGGGATGTTGGAGGATTTTTAATAATGCGCTCATTTAACTGAATCAACAGCTGTCAGGAGCGGTTGTAGTAAATCCACAAAACGTACAAAGAAAAATACATACGTTTCCTGAAACAAAACACTTGAAACAAATTGGCTGCCAAAAAAAGCTGCTGAATTCTGGGTTTGCAGACAGTGCACCAAAGTGTTTCTTCTCGCTGCTCTCCCCGGAGACCTTTCCCCACTTGCTTGCTGCAATTCTGCTGGAACTTTTTTTGCTGGAACATGTTGCTGTTAAAACCCCCACCACTTTTCCCCTACTTGATGGGTACGGAGCTCAGCTCGAGCTTAGATTTTTGTGTCGCGCCTTAAATTGCTAAAACACCCAAGAGTGAAGCAAGAAGGAAAACCCAAATAACTGCATTACCATCAAGGAAATGAGGCTTAATATCCCTGTGAAATAGCAGTTGAGGAGAAGCGGTGCTTCAGCTCTGCCCTGCCAGGTGGTCGCTCTCGGGGTGCTGTTGAGGTCTGACGCAGCTTCAGGGGGTGCTGCATCCACACCCCAGCGGGTGCTGGTGCAAGGAGACTTGGGGAGCTTTGGTCACTCAAAACCGTGGACTTCCTGGTCCCATCCTCCCCCTGCTTTGCGTAAGTGCTGCGCAATTACACCTACAATTTGATCTTAGCTTCAGATAGAAAAACCTCTGCCTAAATAAACAATGGAATTACTGCTGAACAACAAAGGCTTAAAAAAAGAGTGCTGCCTTCAGTGGTGTTATTATTGTTGTTGTGGATATTATTATTATTATTATTACTACTACTATTACTACAACTATTACCTTTTTAAAATAAACACACATTACAATTCCTGACTCCTTAGGAAGTAAGGACTTTAATTTTGCATTCATTGCTCACTTAATTGATTTAGCAGGCAGCAGAATATAAAATGCAAAAATAAAAATGTTGCCCCCCCCCTTCAAATTTGCACTAATTAATTTGTCACCCGGTGTTACTTTTCTACAGCATCACAGCTGGGTTTTTTTCGGACATAGCATGAATCATCTGGGTTTCGTTGCATTTTAGCTACCGAGTTTATTCTTTCTAGAGAATGTAACAGTAAAACTGTCATGCTTCAGCCAGGGCATCGCAAGTGCATGGAGCATTTACTGTATGAGGGTGGCCAGGGGATTTTCACTGTGTTTTCTGTATTATTGATAGTGATTTTCGTATTTAGGAAATTGTTGTGCGTAGAGAAACAGTAGTTGAGGAGCCTTGTTGTCTATGAGGAGGCAAAACACAGTGGGATGCTTTTGGAAAAAAGAGTATTACCCCCTGAAAGATTATTTGGAGGCTGTATTATTTTGTAATAAACTATAAACTGTCCTGTGTTAAATTTGTGTTATGTTAGAAAAAATCAATAAGGAAAAATTAAATTCTGATAAAGATACTCTTGGATCTTTGAAAACAACTGCTGTCCTTTTAACTAAAACATTTGAGGAGCTTCAAAGAGTATGTATTTCTTCTGATCTTAGAGCTGTGTGACTGGTAGCAGGGAAAAAAAAATCTTATTCTACATACAAGTGGATTGCTTAACAAGTCAGCACAGACACATACTTGTTTGTACAATAGAGATAAAAATTCCTGTATAAAAATAATTCAGTTGCTGACAGCAGGCATTGTGCTGGGGCTGCCTCTTTTGTGTTGGCCGGGGGTCAGGGACC
>VXBJ01002340.1:645685-690193 GCA_013400055.1 Nycticryphes semicollaris
CCAGGCCTTTTGGCTAAAGGGAAGGGGTGGGGGGGAGCGAGGAGAGAAAGACACAGCTCCGTTTTTTCACTCTGAACCAGTTGAGACCAGTCCCTTGGCCACGCATGCAGGTTCTATCATCTTTCCTGGCTTGCTGTTGGGGAAAAAAGAGTTGTCGCCGTGCCAGTAACCTGAGGGCCCAGGACAAAAAAAAAAAAAAAAAGGGTTTGGTGTTCTGAGAGGCAAATTAAACTCTGAGAGTGTGTGAGAGCAAGAGGGGCTTGCGTGAGTCTGGGAGATTTCAGATTTAGGAGCAGTTAAATTCAGGGGTTAAAAGCATCTGTGAGGCAAATCCGTGCCTGGCTGGGGAGGGTGAACCTGGGGGACGGACCGAGTGCAGGTCCAGAGCCTGTGAACGATAGCACCTTTACATGGTTGTTCCCACCCATTAAAATAACTTTATGAGGAAAAAACATCAAATTGACACCCCCCACCCAGTGCAGACCTGCACGTGGTGTGAAGGTGGCTGTGCTTCCAGCCTTCACACAGCCTTCTTTACTGGGTAACTGTTGGGTTTTTTTTCTTGAAGTTACTTGCTTTGTACGAGGCGGGTTTGGCAGGGCGGCCGGAAATGGGGCTGTGGTGGATGCTACCTGGGAGCTTGCAGGCTGAGCTGCGGTTGGAGCTTCCCAAGGGCACCTGGTTGGGGGCATAGGTGGCCCCAGCACATTTGCAACTCAGCAACATAGTCTGAATTTAGGGTTGTCTTGGCTTTGGGTTAGGGTTGTCTTGGCTTTGGGGGGTTTTGTTTCTTTTTTTTTTTTTTTTTTTTTTTTTTTTTTTTTTTTTTCCTTCTGATTATGCTGTCTGTTTCTGACAGTTGTTCAGCTACTTACCAGTCTTGGCAGGAGGCTGAGCCTGTAACATCCTGACATTTTTGCTTTTTAACAGGCCAGTCTCATCGTGCTGGAACAAACAGCAGCTTAACTGCATTTCACTCTGCCTGATTTGGATAACGTGTACTCTGGTCAAACAAGAAACTCCTCAAAGGAAGATCTTGGCGCCTTGTTTTCTGTCCTGCCGACACCAGGTGGATTTCAAAGTGCACAGAAAGGGCAGAGCCAGAAAAACACTGGCTCCCCGCTGCTGCAAAGGGTCAGAGACACAGGGTGGGTAGGAGCGGGTCATTTGCCTGTCCTGTCACCCTTCAGTGGGCTCCCAGCACCATGCCTTGCTGGGAATTAAGAGGTTTTGCTTGGTGCTTGTGGCTCTATCTCACCCACCTTCCTTACTGGAAAGAGGGTAAGCGCAGGGATGGCCTTTGCTGGTGGAAGCTTCACCTGGCCACATTTCCTACATGTGGGTGTTGAGTCCTTGTTTTTGAGGAGGCTGGGATTTTCAAAACATGGTGGTTTGAAAATCGCAGCCTTGTTTCCTCTCCTGCACTGAGCTCTGCTCTGTGAGAGGAAAGCATAAAAGCTGGGAAGAGGCTGTGGGATATGGCTCTGTGGTCTGGAAGTCTCCCTCCTGAAACTGGTTCTTCCCTTGCTCTTTGTGTTGTGTGTCAAACCGTAACTGGTTTGATTGTGAACTTCCCAGTGACTTGGCAGCCCTATATTTTTTCCCAGGCATTTGCCTACACAGGTGCGTAGCTCCCCTGTGTAATGCCTCCACAGGACTCCCTGTTATCTGCTGATCATGGTATTTACCTCTGCGGCATCCATTACGTGTGGACCTGTGTGCCTCTGAGATGTTAATGGATACACCCTCACAATACTGTGGTGAGATAGGCAACTACTGGTTTACAGCATGGCAGAGGTGGGGTGACTCGTGCCAGGTAAGGCAGGAGAGCTGCTGCGGTGTGGGGAAAGGAACCCAATGCCATCTCTGCCACGCTGCAATTCCTCCCTGCCAGCAGCTGGGCAAAGCTGGGAAGTGAAGCAAAGGCATGGTCGCACCTCCAAACCAACCCAGTCTTTAGCAAGTCCTTTCTCCCTGCGAGGGGTCCGCCCTGCTTCTTTGGCCGCTCTCACCCCATGTCTGAGCTCTGTATAGGTGCAGGCACTTAGTCCGAGGGACACGTGCATGACTGCAGTCGTGCAACACCCCATCCCTCGGAGAAAAGTCACCCTGTGTGTCTTTGAGTAGGTAGCAGGCTTCGCGGGGGCTCCCTGCATTTGGGTAAACAGCATCGATAGGTTGTATGTCCAAGAGACAGAGGCAGTGACCTTTGGGTCAAGTACCTGTGTCTGGAGAGCCCGCGATAAATATTGTACAGTGGGAACAATGGGGCTTGTAACAGAGCTGCGACTGAAAAGGCTACGGCCGAGCAGCTGGCTGGCTAAGAGGCTGCTGGGGGAGTGGTGTAGTATTTCTACTTCAAACTGATTGAAACGTCGACTAAAAATCAATGTTGTTGACTAGCGATAATTTACAGTTTTCTCAGTGCTAAGTAGCTGCGTGTGTAAGGATGCGCTTGCGGCACCGGGATGAGCGCCGAGCGGTCCGGCTGCGGCGCTGAATCAGATGCGTTATAGGTCAGCCCTTTATTTGTTTCATCACGACTTTTACACAGTTGTCATGTAATTTATGGCTGCTTTCACGTTGTCAAACATTTTCATTGCGGCTTCTTCTTAACACACTCCTGACACAAACACGGCTGCTTTAAAGACACTGTATTGTTTCATAATCTGAGAGGAGGACTATAAAACATCAAATTACACTATCTTCAGGCTAATCTAAATGCACTACAGATTGAAATCAGAGCTCATTTGTCCCTGATGCAAATTATTAAGTTCTAATTATAAATATCCATTTAATTACCCCATACATTTTTATTCTGCAGACCCTTCTCAGCAATTCTGTCTGAAATACAGTAGATGTATAGGAGAAAATCTGCAGTAATTAATGTGCTTTTCCTAAATAATAAAGAACAAACATGAGCCACTTTGTTAATGGATGACATATCGGCGCACGCATTTTTAGCTATCCGTGTCATAGCGTCAGACACTGAATGCTAATTCAAAAATAAATGGAAAAGACAAAAATTAAAAGTTTGGTGGTTTATTTCCCTCGCCCGGGTTGTGGAGAGAGCTGGGGCCTTTAATGACTTGTGCCCTCCCCATGCAAGGGATGAAGGAGGCCTGGGGGAGCATGGTGTCATGTTTCCGGCCTCCCCCCTCCCAGTCTTATGGAGGTGCTGGTCCTGAAGCCCCTTTGTACTGGAAGCCCCCACAAACCCAGATGCATCTTGCAGTGAAACAAACTGAGGGAGCCACTTTATGCCATGTCAGCCTCTTCAACTTCTCGGTTTCATGGCCAAACTGCAGCTAAGCAGGTTACAAAAGCCTTTCTCCAGCAGCTGTAGAAGATGCTTGCAGTCCCCTCCCTGCTTCTGTGCTCGTGCAAAAATCTGAGGGCACAGGCAGGCATGGAGGAATGTGCCTGCTGGGGCAGATCCTGCTTGGAGTTACCCCAGGCATAAATCCCAGGCGGCTCCCCTGCAGCTGGGAGAGTCACTTAGCAGGCACAGTGGCGTAGAGGAGCTTGGGATCAACCCGTTATGGTCATTTATGTTCACATTAACAGTAAGTGTCATGTAACATCCACTGAAGTCTGGGAAAAACCTTGAAGCCCTGAAGTGGCGGGCGTTGACTCAAGCCCCCATGGAAGTGTGATGTCTGTCAAAAATTGCCAGAGCAGTGGGGGTGCATGTACCCATATACATATATGGGGTAAAAATCTGACTACACAGCAGTTAGTGTGAGCATTACCACAGGCTTCGTTGCACTCTCTATTTATACCCATCTGCTTTCTGGGTGATAGAGTAGGCTTTCTGGAAAAAATAAACTTGTATGGTATCAGTAATTATAAACAAAAATGAGCTTTGAATTTTCTCAGACATATATTCCACTAAAGGTCTATTAATTTCATCAGTTAAGGTGAGGGGCTGCAGCAGCATTCTCAATTCCCAAGTAACTTTGTCATTACTTATTTTAATCATTTTGTCTCAAACTTTGTCCTAGAGTCACAGAAGAAAATCATAAAAGTGAAAAAACTACTGGTCGGAGCCTAAGAGCCTTTATATAAAGAAATCATACCAAACCCAAGCCTGATTTCCAAAATAAGAGAATAATTATTTTAGCTTTTCTAAAGGCAATAGTGTTTTTGGAAAGATCAGCCTTTCTTTAGTTGTTTTTGCAGTGGTTTTGTTCCCCCCCCCTTTCCCTGCCCCCAACTTTCATCACAATTATTGCACTTGAGACACGGATTTTATTGTGATTTCTGTGTAGCGCAGTCACCGTGCAGAGGAGATTCTGTTTGAGTATTTGCATCTTGTCATACCTATTATGCAGAAATTTAAACTACGGCCTAACTGAGCAGTAGAATGGTGAGCAAGCCCTGCCGCAGGTGGGCCAGGGATTTAATTCCTGCCTGATCTGCTTTTACCTGAGCAGCTGAGTGTCTCTCTGCTCATGTAATTGTCCTGAGTAGAAAGTAAGCTACGTATCCCATCACCTTTACTAGCATTCCATCGCTCAATAGTCTTTATCTATTATTATTATTATTACTTTTATTATTATATGTTACAAATGCATTGGTCATTGTATTGCTAATGTATGGTAGGGTGCTCCGTCTCAGACAGGCTCTGCTCACTAATGTCAGGGTGAGATGTATGGATTATATTTATTGTGGCATGTGGCATGGGGAGGCGGGCAGATGATGAACGAAGACCCTCGATGGTTTCATGTTTGCCCCTGTGGTCACACGCTTCCAATACAATAAAGGTAGCTTCTTGTGATGGAGAGGTATTTATGTGCCCATATTAGACTTGAGGTCTCTGACTGAAGGTGAAGGTACGATAGTCCACTGCTTTGGTTAAAGCTCATGTGATGTGAATAAATGCTTGAGATTTGCTGTGAAAACCTTGGTACGTGTGTGAACCATACAGCTACATAATTTGCTTGATTGAAACATTGCTCTATTTTCCATCTCTGAGTATCTACACATCTTCTGGCTGGTCTTCATTGCCAAAACATGAACTGCTGAATTGGTGTGTGCATGGGGCTGTCGTGAACCCCAGTGATGATTGCCTTCAGAGGCCTTCCTTAGCCTCCAAGATACATGTAAAACATTAGTTCTCTTAAAAATCAAGGTTGCCCTAGTGCCTTCATGCCTCGACTGCGCAAGTGGGCTGCAGAGGTGGGAGTCACGGGCATGACAAGGATGGCCTTTGACCGCTGGGTGCCTGGCTTGTCACCGTGGCAGAGGGATGCTCAGAGCTTCACACTGGTCTCTCTCATGGGTCCTGCTTTCCCTTTTCCATGCCGTGCATCCACTTAAATGGATAACTCTGGTCTACATGTAGGTTCTTACTTATTTTATCTCCTGAAAGAGATGGAGTCCAACAAGCTTTTACCCACTGAGACTATAGAGAAAACGGCCAGGCAATTTTTGTTTCAATCTAGGTGTCTCTCCGGAGCGCTAGTTCCAGAGACTGATCAATAGGTTTTATTGTAGACCTCACTGTCTCTAAAAGCACCATGACCTTATACTGTCTAAAAATAGTGTTTGCTCTTGCTGCCTGCAGAACCTTGACCTGTGAAAACCCATTTGGAGCATAACTGACACGTGCAGTCAGCTGTGCATCCAAGACCTGTGCATGCTGCGGGAGAAAGCTCCCTGCACTCCTTGTAGCCCTTGTTGGGAGGAAGGAGAGAGGGAGTGGTGCAGTAATGGATGAGGTCCCCTGCTCCCAGGGAATCCCAAGATGGATGAAAGCTGGTCTTCCCAAGGTCCTGAGCAAGTGCTGCTCCAGCAGCTGTGGACAGCACCGGCAGTGGGAAGCGATCACCTCTGAGCATCCATCCCCTTCATTGGGAAGAGCTTTACATGCAAGCCCGAATTCACATTTGCACCAGCACCATCTGCCAAGAGCATCCTTTCTGTGAGACATGACTTTACTGTTTCTACTGGGAGAGTTGCTGAACTCTGGCAGCTTTGGGGCTCTGGACAACATGGTCTCCTTTTTCTTCTCAGTTGCTCTTCTTAAGATTGGACAAGGGAGGGTCACCTAAGTTAAAACCAGTACCTTGCTGTTGGTGAGTGGGTGCATTTTATTCATTAGGGCAGTTCCCAAAGAAAGAGAGAGGGAGGGAAGAGGGAGTGTGTAGGTTTTGGTGACCTAGTGATGCACCAGAGGGGCTTGAAGTAGCCACCAGGTACTTCCTGCCTGTGGCAACATCTGGCAGAGGAGAGCCCTGTTATGCATGTGTATCCTCCACCAGAAAGGGCTTCTTTGGTGTCTTCCATGCAAATGAAGAGATGTGGGAGAAGAGTAGCCTGGGGACCCTGCCACCCCTTCCTCCCCACTGCAGCAGGGCTGCCTGGCAAGGGTTAACCAGTCTCCCTGGTGAGGAAGGTCTGGTGCTGAGCCTCTGGGAGATGAAAAGGGAAGCAAGCTATGATTGCAGAGCTGTAAAAGGTGGCATTTTGTTCTCCTGCTAACAAAAGCCAGGACTATTGTTGCCTTCTAGCTTGAAAGAGAGGTCACCGGTGGTATTAGTGCAGCTAATCACATAAGAGGCCGGGTGGGCTCTGAGTTCAGCGCTGGGGCTGAGACCAGCCACCCCAGGCTGTTCCCAGGCACAGGTTCCTCTTTGGTTACACAAAATGTCCGCTCCCGATCTCCTAATGCGTAGGCTATTATTAGCTGGTGTCACTCAGTTATCTGAGAGTGGCGCTTTTAGCTGCCATCTAAGTGCCTGACACTTGGGTTTACAGCAGATTAAATTAAATTTTAGGCTGGTTTGGCTTTATGGGGTGTAGACAAAAGGAACAGCTGCTGTGGAAATGTAATCTGGCACCGACGAGGATGGGGAGCCCTATCTGGTCTTTCATTCTGCCCGGGCTTGGAAGGTCTCAACATGCAGGTGACTCTTGTGGGAGTGGGTACCTGAAACAACATCCACTGGAGTGTGGGCACCCGCATCTTCATCTCAATGCTGGGCCATGTCCCTACCAGCCAAAGCGTGTTGAGATGGAGGGTGCTTAGATGTGACCAGCTGGTGGGCAAGCATGCACACCAAACTGGTGCTTATCTTTAGAGTGTCTGTCCAAATGCTGTGGGGCAAAACTCATTATAAATATTATTTACTTATTGATGGGTCTGTTGGGTGCGATCCATTCCTTTCCCTGCTGGGCACATTTTTGTCTTATTTATTTTTGGCTAAAAAGGTAGCAGGCCTACAAGAAGATTCTGCATAAATTTATTATGCCCTAAAAGTGGATCAGGTCAAGGCCTGGTCCAGAAATTTGTCATGTGACCGCTTTAGTTGCCAACTGTCACTGTGAGTGGGTGACACAAGGGATGGTGATCCGAAGTGGAGGATTCCCAAGGAGGGAAAAGGAGTTCAAAAACAGGGTCCACGTCGGAGACCGGGTTCGTTTGGGCCAGCTACGGGTGGAAAAATTAGCTGACAGGAGACCTCTCCCCAGCATCTGCTGCTTGAAGGGCATTCTTAGACATCGGATCTAATATAGCCTCTATCTTTAAAGTTGGATTGATAGGGATCAAGGACACCTTGCAAGATCAAGATGTAGCTGGCCCTGCTCCAAAACTGCTTTCTCAGTAACCTTCCTCAAGAAAGGAAGGGTAGCGTCAGGCCAGTGGATGACAAGGCTGTTCACGTCAAGAGATTTTTTCTCTTTAGCACAACGTCGCTGTTCCAGGGTGGCTGGCACCTTGCCCTCCTGAAGTAAGGCATCATACTAGTCATCGCCCCAAAAACTTGAGGTGGTGGGCTTTGTGGGACAGGAGAGCAGTATTCAGCCCGGAGCTGGTAGAAGCAGCTGCTCCACACATTGCATTGAGTCAAACTGGGTGGAACTAGCAGAAAAAAGCAGATGTTACAAAAGGTAATTGCAGGGTTAAAATGCAGTCCCCCTCTTGACTTTATTGGCATATTTTCTTACAGCTTTGGGTTCAAAGACTGGCATAAGCAAATGTTGGTTTTCTTGTATATCTTGGCATCAACTGGTGTGCAGCTCTGTCAGGCTGGCCTGCTTCCTCTTGAATCCTGCACCCTGTTTGTCACCATCCTTCCCATTTAATTGCCTCCTGGCATGGGACTGTGTCTTTAGCTGTGGTTTATGTTTCGGATGCATTTCAGGGGAGCATGCACAGGTGTTGTAATGGGCATCCCTACACCCATGGAAGGAGGTATGGTCTCGGAGGCTCTGCAGCCAAAGTTTTCAAGGACAAAGGGCAAAGTGGAAATATCTCTTCGGTTTCTCTGCCCAATCCTGCTTTTGGGCTTGAGCTGGGCAACTCTGATTATCACACTGCATTCACCAAGTTTCAATATAAGGTTGGGATGGTGGTGGAAGAAGGGACGGAGCTGTGATGCAGGCAGCTGGGGAAGTCTTGGTGTGGGAGGCTTGTTGCCCCTTGCATGGGGTAAATTAAATTAAAGTAAATTAAAGACCTCATTGAGGAATCCATAGGGACATGCAGCGACTCTGGCCAGGTTTTGGTCCTAGTGCTTTCCCTCATTCCTTGAGGGACTTTGTGAGAGTCACAAATAATTCAGCTCAGCGTGGTGTTTGCTTGGTTGCAGGGGTAGGGTTTGGTCTCTTCATTTCAGCACAGGGTAGTGTGTTCATCTGAAAAATGAGATCTTTTTTTTGGTATGCAGTATATTTGCTGGAAAGTGTGATTGGGTGAATTCAGGTGCTACTTCAGCTGGCAAAAAAGAAGAGAAATTGAGAAAACTTTTGCTCACTGAACCAACATCTAAGCATCTTCTATTTAGTTTCCATGCAGTTTTCCCCTCTGAATTTTCTGTTTGGAAACTAAATGGAAATTCTATTTTATGTCTTGTGCTAATTATGATAAGGAACTCCTGTGAAGGGGGTTAAGTTTACATTATTAATGTCTATGCAATGGCTTGACAGCCTCCATTGGAAAATAGCTACCTGCTTACCTTGTCTTTTTTAGAGATTTGTCTAGTGTTTTGGAAAGATCAATTGCCCTGCGCAGATCTGAGATCTTGTATGGATTTCTGGGCACAACTGTAACTGTAGGTATACCTAACCTATACGTTTTGCCAATGAGAGTTTTGCAACAAGTGGATAATGCATTTTAATCATCTTGGCTGACCAATGATAGCATTGCTTTGAAATGTATGTTGTTAGCATTGAAAGTCCTCCTTCCCTTGGTATTTTGTGAGTTTGGGTTTTAGTAGGAGGATTTCACCACGTGCTAACCATGCCCTCTCCATCTGAATGGGGATTTGATTCCATAACTCTTGTATCTACATTAGTCACGGGGGCTACCATATGTAAATAACCCAGTCAAATTTGAATTGTGTTTGCATAATTCACACCTCATGTCTGATGGGAAAAAAAAGTGCTGTGTTTCCTTAAATTAACAAAAACCTGTAATTATTTTCTTCTACACGTTGAAAGTGGAGAGAAAGGCATCTCCTTGAATTTTATTCTTTGTATAATTTGTTTTCACTGTTGTTCCAGAATAATTTCATAATGTATTTGTTAGGAACTGGCAGCATCTGCTAATTTTCAGAGCTATCACGATGATGGCAACATAAAAACTTGAGGCCAAAAGTGGGGCCAACACCTTATTTTCAAGCATTCACATTTATTTTGGTGCTAACGTTGCTCTGCTAGTAGAGGCATATGGTGTTCAGCATAATAAGAGCATGAAAATTAGGTCCTAAGCAATCATTTCTGGTGCATTGGGGTCAGATTGTGGAGACTTTACTCATCCCGGTAAGTATTAACCTTCAGAGAACAATGGCTGTAATGAGATTACCTGGGTAAGTGCTTATCCAGTCTGGAAGGAAGTTGTGGTGTCTGGACCCACTTGTATTTTGGGAGAGATAAGGAGGGCTCTTTGCTCTGCAGGTCGCTTTCCTGTCTGTGCCAGCAAAGGGGAAGGTACCTGGCAAGGCAGGAAGGGAACACTGGGGACACCAGCCCGGGCTGGCTAGGAGTTAATGCTGACGCCTTTTGAAGCAGTGGTTTAGCTGTATGTTGTCTTTCCCGGATTAACCACGCTGAGAAGGGGAAAAAGAAAAAAAAAGTCAGTGTTTGAGTGACATGAACAAAGTAATTGACTATCAGTATCAAGAATTACTGCACAACCATGCAGGGGACAAGTCAGAACATAACTTGACAAAACCCTGCAACAAAGGGCTGCTCAAACACACCCTTGAGCCTAGGGAGCTGTAAATTGAGCTTCGATCCCAATGAAATACTTTTAGGCTTTGAGTGTGTTTTTATATCTACTCGCAGCAATTCAAGTGCCACACAGGAGGTGACTGAAGTCTCCAAAAAGAAGCAGCAAGCACCATGCTCTGCTGAGCACCAAGATCAGGGGTTTGTGTTGGTCCATGGCAAAGGGGCTTTAGTCTTCACAAATCACACAGGGGTTCTCTCATGCCCGTCTTGTTTTCCTTTCTGGCTGTGTGTACTTTTTAAACAAAATTTGGGGAGGTGAAAAAGCTCCTCAGCCATCTTTTAGTTGCTGTTTTTCTCACAAGGGAGAAACCTTGTATCCTGCCATGTGAGTGCAGTGATCTTTCTATGAGCAGCTCCACACCCATTTCTTCCTACAGGTTAGAGACACATTTTTGGCACTGGACACGGTAAGCGTTCCAACATGTTTTTAATCTGCAGCTCTCACATCTTTAAAGGTCTGATGTCGTGGCTCTGGTTGCGTGCGCATATTTCAAGGTACCTGAGTGTGCGCAAAGTGCAAAATGTAGGTAAAGTATGGTGACACAAATTTAATCTGTTGGTAGGAGTTTTTTCTGCCTGTCCTTTGGTGATGCTTTCTCTGTCCTCAGATTTTTCCTTGTGACACCAGATACCTTTTCTAGATTTTTAGGTGTCTATCAAAAGGCTGGTGACAGCACCCTGTGATACTTTCTGCATTTATTACTAAATGCTGAAACCTGTCGACTGTGTTTTCTAGGCATGCAAAGTCAAATGCCTTCAGTTGTTCACTTTCTAACCAGTGCACACTGAAATGATGAAACATGGTGCCAAAATCCACCAAACTCTTTTTGTTGACTTGCATTCTGGATCAGGCTCCAAATTCTGATTTCATTCCTTCCCCATTGCTGGAGATGGTGAGCATGCCAATTTATTTTTCCCTCCTCCTCTCTGGATGGCACAGCCACAGCCTGAATTCAAGCAGCCTCTTGATTTCTCAGATGCTTTCTTCTATGGGCAAAGCTGTAGGAGCAAATGCCCGGAGGGGACCTGCTAGGCCACTGTTTATGAGCTATGGCTGTCACACAATGCCTTTGACATCCAGAGATGCTGAGGTGGCTGCATCTCGCCTCATTTTTTGTTTAACTCAAATACTCTGAGAGGAGAACAGCGCCGGTGGTGGAGCGGCGGGTGGGGAGGAGGGAGGGAGGAGGAGATAGATGATCATTCTCTTGTTCTGGAAAGATTCAGCGGTTGCCCTTGGTCCTTTCACCTCTGTGGGGCTGTGTAAGGGTTACAGCATTTTAGACATTTCCCAAACTGCCCGTGTTTGGAGCACCATTAGGAAAAGACTAAAAAAATGTCTTACAAGTAAGGGGGAGGGAAATTCGTTAGTTCACAAGCTGCAAACAAGTAATCTGCAGGGAGTAACGAAAGCTTGCGGTTGCGAGGCAGTCCCTTCTCCTGCCCATTGCAGCAATGTTTATAAATCAGGATAACAAAATAGGAGCCCTTATTATTAGGCCTGTCTGACATGAAAGGTGCATTTAGCCACAAAGTATAGCACTGGCTACTATAACATCAGACGGATGCTTGAACTACTCGGCAGCTCGCTTGGAGATGCCAGCAATGCTGTGCCTTCGGGACTGGTTCAAACCCTCCTTGGGTATCATGTTTCCCATTCTCCAGAGAGGGGCTGGTTGGCTCCATAGGTTCAAGCCATGTTTTTCCCCATTTGTGTCTCTCTCTAGTTCTGCCTCCTGTGGCATTGCTTCTTCCTCCTCTCCCCGCCTAACATCCCCTGCCCTCCACTCCCTCTGGGATAGTGGCTGTGGTACCCAGCACATCCCCTTTGAACACTGACATCTCCTGTCCCACATCATCCTGTCTGTAGGGTCCCTGGCCTTGCTGAAACCCTCCTGGTTATCTGCTTCATCCTTTGCGTGCAGGGAAACCTAACTGGCTGGTGTAGGTGCTTGTAAGTGAGCGGTATTATATTACTCGACATAAATGTCACATTAATGGAGCATTATAACCAAAAGATGCTCATAGATCACTCTAAACCATTTTAGGCATCTGTTACGCTTCCACCACCTGCTCTTCACCCATTCATTTGTGTTTGGGATGGGAAGGACACTGTCAGGAGAGCCTGGAGACAACTTGGGGGCAGGGGAGACTAGAGCAGGATGGTGTGAGGGTGCAGCCCACTACCCTGCTGGGACCTCTACCGGTGTGAAACCTGGCTCCACTGGTATGTGTTGGCCGTGCCAGAAGAGGCGCAGCAGCAGGGCACCAAGAGGGTGCGCCGTGGCTTGACTTAGAAAGGGTGTTGATAGAAAGTGCTGACTTATCTGAGCTGGCTCAACGCCTTCTGAAAGTCCGGTGTAGGCAAGGGGGAAGCTTGAGCATTGGCGCTGCCGAAAGCCCACGGTGCCTCGTCTGTGACGCTTTCTAGATCACACCATGTAACGCAGCCCAACAAAGGGCCTTTAAATCCTAGTCAAGAAGACAGACAATAGAAGGTCAGAGTTTAAAAGAGAAAGTGTGCCTCAGACTGATGTAATTCCCCTTCTCCCCCCTTTTCTTAGTGTGAATCCTTTGATATTTGAGCAGGGAAATCCTCTTTATCAGGAAACTCCACCTCCTCTTATCACATACTCCCTCGAAAATGCTACCTGCTCTCCTGCCTTTCGTACTTACCAACCCAGTTTGTGGTGGAAGCCTTCCCGTGCGGGCATGCTGCCCTCCCATCCCTCTTGCCCAGTGGGTGCAGCAAGGCCTGGGGCTCGATGTGGGAACTCACTGTAAGTAAACACCCTCCAGCTAATGGCTCCCTCAGGGAGCCGTGCTCACCTGTCACGGTCAGCATCCTGGGAGCAGTGAGAGGTTGAACCTCCAGGTAACATTGTTGAGGTGCTCCAGCCAGTCATAGCAGTAGCTGGACTTGGGTCAATGTGGGAGTAACCTTAGAAATGGGGTGGGTTATTTTCCCAGTCAGACCCCTTTGCTCAGCCCACATTTAGGTGGATCGGAGCAGCTTCCTCCTTGGAGCTAGAGGAGCCCACAGGCACAGGCAAAGTGCAAAAACACATTTGCAGACCAAGCAAAGTGGTGCTGGAGCTTTGCAGGGTGTGGAGGACTGCAGTGTCTGGGGAGGCATGACACTGTGGGAGAGAAAACCCATTAGACATCGATCTGCCTTCCCCCACATCTCTACCTGTGCTACCTGGTTTGAGGGACACTTTGTCACCTACTTTGCATTTGCCATCTGATACATAGGCCACTCTCTTGAGTCTCAGGTGTGTCATCTTGGATCTTTGGTGGTCTGCAGATGAGACAACCGTAACCTGTTGTGATGCTGCCCTCACAGCAGTGGCAAGCAAATGACAAGGCAGGGGTGGTGAAGCCTGCCCTTGCAATCTTTTTCATTAAAAATACAAAACTAGCCATGTTAAGTCAGACCAGCGTCCTCTTTCTGGACTGGCCAGAGTGAGAGCCCTTGAAAGGAGCAGAAAACATAAAGCAGGCAGGGAATTACCTGTCCCCTGCTGTGCTCTCCTGTCTTTCCTCTCTGGCGTTGCGGGTTGGACTAGAGCATCCCTGACTCTCCCTTGAGCTTCTGCCTGTCCCCTCTGGTTACTCGCATATATTTTGCCTGAACTGGGATTTGAGAGGCTGTATTACATTGACGATTGCATCAGAAGAGTCATGTTTCTTAACCTCTGTGCAATGGGCTCCAGTAAGACTTGTTAGCGCTCTTAATTTGTTGTAATAAACAATTGCAAAGCTTGGAAAAGGGCACGCACTGTGTGTATGCTTAAAGCTACTGGGTGTCTCTGTGGGGCTGCAACAGCTCTGGACTAAAAAGAGCTTCTGTTCTTCTCCTGCTCCATGGAAAATCAGATCATGGCTCTGACTCGTGCTGTTAGTAGTCACAGAGGACCAAGCTCTTCCTTCACACAAGCAGGTTTTCACCTGGTGTAACTTGGTGGATGTCAATAGGAGTATTCTTAATATATGGTTATGTAAGGCAGCACACAGATGTGCCCAATGCATTTTTGACTATGGGAGACATTGGATACTGGGTATCTGTGAGATGTCCAGCTGGAGCCAGCGACTGCTAAAGTGATACCCGAGGAGTTTTGTTCTTTCTGCATCCAGAAGAGCCAGTGAATCATCTGTAGTCACACCTAGGGTGACCCTTGGGGTGTAAATCAGATGGGACTGGCCTGGCCAACTTGCACCAGACGATGTTCTAGCCCTGAAGGCTCATCCCTGAAGTTAGATGGGAATGACCACCAAATTTTTCTCCATAAGCTGTTAAAAGTGACTTTTTTGAGTATGTGTGATTTTGTCATTCACATTGCTCTCTCTCCCGTCCTGTCAGCCCTCAAACACGGGCAAGAATTTGTGGCGCTTTTCAGTAATGACTTACCATCTTTCCAGGCTACTTCTGTGCTCCTGCACTTCCAGCTTCTTACAGCCTAGAAAAAAAGCTTGGCTGTGCGAAGGCTGTGTCCATGAAATGGTGCAGAGTGGAAGGAAATGGTGTCATTAATTGTGCAGTTTATGCAGATTGTAATTCTTGCAGCCTTCAGGTCCAACCCAGATTAGCGCTCCCTAAGCTTAAAATAACAAAAAGAGAACTGTCAGAAACAGAGCAAAAGTATTAGCATGATGAAACATGTTAACAGGTAACCATTAGCACTTTATGTCTGCATGAATAGTGTCTTTAAGTGTTTTATTGGTAGCAGAGCAGGGAGGATGGGCAGAAAATGGTATTCATTTTCAAACTGGCATGTTGCTTTAATTGCATTTTTTTTTATTGTCATCACTTGTCAGGAAGGATATCTTCTCAGTTGGGGTAAGCTCTGGGCTGGGGAGGTGGCCTTGGGACAGGGTTGGGTTTCAAGTTTCTTCTGCTAGAAAAAGAGGAAAGGAGCAGGTTGTCTGGACAGGACCTGTTACTGCTCTTATTTTGCTGTTGTAATGTGTGAGAGGTAACTTGACTCTGAAAAAAAAGGATAGCTGTGGTGTGGAGCAAAATGTGTGTGTAATGTCCAGGGAGGTGCTAGTCAGTCCAGGTGCATGAGATGTTCCTGCTGCCAAATCACAGAAAAATCACAACTCTGAGTTCAGCTCATGGTTGCACTGATGCTTTGCTGGTTGCTGTTTGGCTGATCGTTGAAGGTAATTACCAAGCAGCAACATCCAGCAGTCGCTGCTTTAGGGAATGGTAGACATTTATTCGCAGAATTGGAAAAAAAAAAGAAAAAATAAGAAAAAAACCCCCAAACCAGAGGGGAACTGGCAAATATTTACACCAGAAATTAAAGAAAATCCTTTTGTCTTTGTTGATAGTGTTGAGGACTGTGGAGGCCATTGCTGCTCTCCACCAAGCGCTGGCACATGCCAGCTCTGACAGCTGGAAGTGATTTTCACATTGCTTGAGCTGTGTGGTTTTCCCAAATAACCCTGAGACCCGGCGCAGCCATGTCCATCTCTATTTCCATCCTCTTTTACCATACAGTTGGCGCTTCCTCCAGTGTGTGAAGCTCTCTGGCATCCTTCTCCTACCAATGTGGAGATCCTTGGAAAAAAATAAGATCCATGCCATTTCTGTTTCTTATGGACTCTTTGTGTTGCATCCCTTGAAAAATGTGCCTTGTGGGTGTTTTGTTTGTGTCTCAGCAACTGGTAGCCCATCTTGTTTCTGGAAATGTCAGACCCTGCCTCGTTATTGACCGTGTGGCTGAGTCTGTGTGTCTTGCTGCTGGCATGGAGCTGTCCTGGGGTGAAGCCTTTCTTCCACCCACCTCTGCCTCTTTTCGATCCGGTGTGTCGATGAATGTGAGTTGACTCTTATTTCCTATTTATATAAGGTTTTTTGGGGGAGACAGCCCACTGGCAGTGCACGCTGGCACTTGGTGTTCTAGGTTGGTTCTCCACAATGAAGAAGTGCTTAGCAGTTGCTCAACTACTTTTGTTGGTGATTTGGGATTTCTTGTGAGGTTTTGTTTGCAGGTACGTGTGTAGGCATGTGTCTGGCTATGGGAAGGCACGTGCATTGGTGCCCTCTGTCTGTGTAGCCTGAAAGCCTTGAAAATCTCTGCCCTGGGTGCAAAATGTGCCTTCCTTTTCTGCCTTCCTTCCTGGAGGAAATCTAACAGTGCTGGGAGTCTTAGCATATGCCGTGTTCTTTTCTTACGGGAGTGCTAGACTAATGGCAAAAACATGGCCTGGATGCTGCTCTACGGTCTTCAAAAATCTGTTTGTTTGTTTTTTCCCCCTCTGCTCTAGTGTGGCCGGCACAAGGATGATTCCCTCCTTTCTACCATATGTTTTCAGATGGCTGAATTCTTGCAAGACAGTAGCAGGGTTTGCACCTGGGCAGCTGAGGGTGGCTCCGTGGGTCCCACGCTGCCTCCCCTCCCAAAGCCATGCTGTGAGCTAAAATGACATTTTCCTGCCCACAGATTTTACAAGGTTTTTAACTCTGTGCACTTCACTAGGTTTCAACTTTTTCAGCTCAAATCTAAGCAGCTTTAATCAACATAAACACTTGTGGTGAGTGTACGTTGCTGCATTTAATAAAGGGTGAGCTCCCCCCCCCCCCCCCCCCCTTTTTTTTTTCACCCTACACTGGGAAAGCATATATTTTNCCCTTATTTTGCATTCTGCTGCGCTCAATGAGCGTTTAATCCCTGCCCTTCTGTCTGTTGAGATATTATGTTTTTTTAATAGTGCTTGTTTATGACTAAGGTCAAAGACAGTATTTCAGAACAAAAATTAGAGTTAGTTCATAATTGAGTACATATGTATGTTACTGTTTATTTTTATAGTTTGCTAATTTATTTTTAAACAGCTCGGTTGAGCCAACATGTTTATAGGTCTGTTTATCACATGTCTTGCCAGTCGGAGTGCTAAAAGACACATGCTTTTCAATAGCACAGATCTGAAGTTAAATTAGATAATACCGCCAGGTAGCAATTTAATTACATTAATTGAATGTTTAGGTTGAAATGTAGTTTTGCAAAGGCTATAATGGAATACATTTGTAAGTGTCTGCATATAAATCTTGGCATTTAAAATGTTACTCAAGCCTGCTGGCAGGGACATGAAACTCCACGGAGCATTTTTGAGGGAGAAAGAGGGTACTTTGACACGAGTACCAAAGCGTCTGCCTGTAGCAGGAACTCACTGGGAGTTACCTGGCTGGGCTGCTGCATGGCCTGATCCGGTACACTGGGGTCCAAACAACAACCGCCCCTGTGAGTCGTGATGGAGAGATAAGGGGTGAGCTGGCGCTTTGCAGTAGGGCAGAGAGGTGTGTGTTAGTCAACATGGAGAAAATGTTTGTCCTGCTGAAACCAAGCCCTCTCGGTCATGCAATTTCCCAAGCTTGCCAGCTGCCGTACCGGATTGTACCCGCAGGCTCTGGCCATGGGCTGCCTTCCCCAGCCAGGGATCTGCAAAACAGCCTTCCAAAGCCAGCTCGGAGGAAGCACCGCCGAAGAGCAGAAGCTGTGAATGAACCACGTTCTTGAGCCCGGATGGGGATTTAATCCTCAATGTAAACATTTTCAAATAACGTATTGTCAGGAGAAGGAGAGGGAAAATTCCTCAGTTTGATGGTGCCCAAGAATAGCAGGCTTGGTTTGGAAAGGTCAGGAGAAACTGCTCTGGTGCTGTTTGGTTTTGCTTGCGCTGGTGGCTTCTGTGTGCACCCATTTCCAAGAAAAATATTAAAATCCCCAGCACTTCTAGCATGTTTGGGGATGGGCTCTTTGCAGCTCCCTTGTAGGATCCAGAGAGCTGGGCAAGTCTAGTTTCAAAAGAAAAAAAATAACATGAATAAACGGAGCAGGAGGTCATAGGTTGATTTTTGTCAAGGCTCAGGGGAAGATAAAGGGTAACCAGAGGAAAGTAGCAGCTTGTGTAACATTCTTGTGCCACGATGAGTGATCTCCTTTTGGGAGCCTGCAAGGTAAGAGGAATGGAGGAGGAAGAGGGGGGATATGCAATGCCTAAACACACCAGGCAGTGGGAATAAGGTGGTGGTGAGCAGGACCCTGGCATTTCTCAGGCTCTTGTATTGCAAACAGGCCAGGAAAACTGCATTGGGCTCAGCACTAGGATTTTAATTTCTGTTTTGTACATATGCTTGTCTGTGTGTGGGGGGGGACTTGGAGCCTCTCCTGGGGCTTATCTGGCTTGGGATGGTCAATTGAGGTGTGGGCTTTTTCCCCAAAGCACACCTTTGCTGGGTAGGTGATCTCTGCAAATACACATCCCCAGTCAAGACATAGCTGAGGCAGGGCCTGAGGGCAGCAGGGATAACTGTGCAAGTACAGGTCACCATGGGCCTTGTCTGAACAACCCAAGGCTTTAGCTGATGGCTGAGGAGTAGTTATGTTCTTTTACCGAGTCTTACTCATTGCTTTCTCCAGTGTGTTGCTTGAATCCAGGTTTCATC
Source organism: Nycticryphes semicollaris (assembly GCA_013400055.1). Classification (NCBI taxonomy): domain Eukaryota; kingdom Metazoa; phylum Chordata; class Aves; order Charadriiformes; family Rostratulidae; genus Nycticryphes; species Nycticryphes semicollaris. The sequence continues at coordinate 664,377 of VXBJ01002340.1, forward strand.
CTGCAGCCTTCCATACACCTGGGATTAGCTCCCAGAGGCTCTTTTTGGGAGCTCTATCCCAGACTTATTGTGCTGTGGTGGCCCTAACCAAATGTCCCCACCAAACTTGTCCAAGACTGCCTGCAGGACCCGTCGCTGTTTTGGGTTCCTGCGCCTGTAGCAGGGCTCGGAGCGTGTCTGGCACACTCTGGGGTGAAGCCTTCCGCTTAGTTTCCCTTGCAAAGCACCTGATAAAAATGCACACGAACTCATCACTGCACTGAACCCAAACATGGCAAATGGGGTCAGCTGGGGCATCTCCTCCAGACAGAAGTCCTCAGGTAGATACAGCCAGTAGTGCTCTTGGCTAATGCAAAACACCTGCACAGATGAAAGGAAGGGATTTTTCTGGTTGTGGAGACTAGGTGAGTTTTCCTGATCCAAGCAGATTTCCCTGCCTGTGTAAGACGTTTTCATGAGTATAGTTTCACTAATGGCTGGGATTGGGGCAAGATGTGAGTACAGACAGAACCTGGAGGAGCAGAAGTGGATGCCATGGTCCACGCTTGCATGCACCAAAGGAGTTAGTACGTAAAGAGGTGTGTATGAGGAGTCCATAGGAACATTGGCACAGTGCCTGATGACTGGCCTTGCCATTTAAGCAGAGGGTGCTTGATTCTTCCTGAAGCTCTTTTTGCCTCATCAACTATACCACACATCTTGTTTCTCCCTGGTCTTGAAAGGGCTGACATGTGCTTCCAGCCCTGTACCAAAGGAAGTAATGTTGGAAGGTGGGTTCTTGATTTTAGGTTCCCCAGTGAGCCTGCCATTTGGGATAGTTGTGGGTGGCATTTTCAGGAAGTCAGATTTCCTAGAAAGCCCCCAGGATGGAAGAATCCAAGAGCTCCAGTTTCTTCTCCATCTTTTAAATCAAAAGCAGGTTCCTTGTGCATCCTGATGGACTTCTGTGGTGGGACCTGGCCTCATGGGCCAGCTTCTGCTGAAGAAACATAGCGCAAAGTGATTACTGGACATGCATGTACAAAAATATTTAACTATGTTAACAGTATTTGCTTTTTTTTCCTCTTGCTTTCTCCACTCATCTATAAACCACTGGTTCTTTGAGGGCCTGATTTGCATGCAAATGTGGGGCAGCTGTTTGTCCCCTCCTTTGGTAACTTGTGACTAACAGTCTTAAAATGCTCATCACTGGGGTTTTCCCACCCCCTCTATTCTTAGCTGAAAATAAGTGACTGATTTTTTTTTTGTCTTACAAAAGCTCACCTCTGGCCTGAGACCAACCAGGGAGAGTTTCTGCTTCAAAGAAAAAACAGTCAAAACCAGAGGGTTTCAGTGAAAGTCTCAATGTAAAACTGAAGTTAGAGCAGCCACCACCAGGTGATTACCATAATGCTGAGTGCTTATTGCTCTGCTCAAGGTTTCCAAACGCTTGGGAATGATTCCAACTTGTTTGGGCTTGGGAACAAAACCTCTCTGAGATGCCGCAGCCAGGGTGGAAGGGATCCAGGGAGCAGTGAGAAGCGGCACAGCACGATCCCCATGCTGAAGGCTTGTTTTAATGGCTAAAGCTAACAGAGCATCCCATCGCGTTGTGGTAGGAATGTTGCAGGCTGAGTTCAAAACACTTATTTAAAAATGATCAGTCATGGCCTAAATGCTGCCTTGCTTACTTGTGTTAGGAAGGAGACCAAGAAGTAGGACTGCTGTATTAAGAATGCTGAAGTGGTACCTGGTTTAGGATCAGATTCCAGTCTTTTTACATTGGAGGGCATCTTCCTTCACCCCTGATTCTGTAATAATCCTTGTGAACGAAACAATCACTGTCAACAAAGTTGGTGTCCTAGAGAACAGCTGCATACAGTGTTTCGGGGCTCACAGAGGTTTATGCACCCTAAGGCATGAGAGTTGAACACAGGATTAGATAAATATGCTCTGCTGATTGTCTTCTACTCTTCACATTTCATTTGTAGTGGGATTCGTGTTGGTCAAGATCTTTTTTTCCCCACAGTCTTGGAGGGCAGTCCACTTAAAGAACTCACGGAGCTGTATTTTCTTTTTAGTAATGAGGCAGTGTGACATACCAGTCGTGGGAAATCTGATGGACTTGGGAGACCCTAGGAGGGTAGAAAATTACTTAATTTACTTTGTGTGCAATAGTCTTAATTTTCAACTATTTGAACAACTGATTGCTGGGGCAATCATCAGGATCTTCAGAGTTAAGATGTTTCCTGCTGAAACGGAGCATTAGCTAAATCAACGATGGCTGGGGATGGCAAAACGGAGCGATTGCGCGTGTCCATCTGATGGTAAAGAAAAGATTAAAATGAAATCTCTGAACCTGAGCAGCAGTGCTTTTTATTTTCTGGGAAGGGTGAAGCAGACGAAGCCTACCTGGCTGGGTGGTGAGTTACTTGTGTAGCTCCACCAGGGAGGAGCTGGGTCCTGTTTCCTTGTGAGTGGGTGAGAAGCCCTCTGCTCTGTGATTCCCCTGGTATTTGCTCATAGTGAGTAAAAGCGATAAAATCTAGCGGTGGAATTACGTTATGTCTTGTGTCCTTTCTTTCCAAATTAGTAATAATCCTGTGTGTCTTTGACCCATTTCATGCAGATGGGGGGCTGGATACTGCTGTCCCTTTTTTTTGTGAGCAGCTGGCTGAAGGAAATGGACCTCGAGTAAAGGGATTAGAAACTGGTCCTTCATTAGGGTCAGGTGTTGCAGTTCCAACTGCAACAGTGCTGTGGTCGAGTCATTCCTTGAATGAGTTTTGCTGTTGATTACCTATGCCTTGCATAGGTACCTACTCATTAAGAAACTGGCGGTTTAGCTCATGGGGATGGAAATAACAGCAATGTATGTGCAGGGGGAAGAACCCACTTGAATGAGGAAGAACCCACTGAATGAGGGTGATGGAATTTGCTTTATTCATCAAGAATGAACTTGTGCCAGAGTAAAAATGACAGGACTTTTCATTATGAAAACTGTATATGCCACTGAAAAAAAGTATTTGTAATTGTTTAGAAAGGAAAATAGGCATGAATATTAAGAGAACTTCCTCTGCCTTTTTGTGCCAGTGGAAAATGAAAAATTCAGTGTGAAAGTATTTTCTTATTAAAAAAGAGACAAAACTGGACTATAAAATGCAATACTTATTTCTGAAGGCTGAGAGCTGCATGAATGAGAATATTTAATTACAGTGGCAAAGTACAAACATTTCCTAGTGAGCATTCATTGCATTAATAATAATTAATTAATTCCTTGGCTAAAATGTACATCCTGCCTGTGTTCTTCTAGTGGGCTGGAAATCTGATCCCACTTTTTATTTTATTTTGCTGACAGCCGCCCAGCAAGTAGGGAGGGTAGAGGATGGAGACTATTTATACAAACAGAGGCTTTATGTTTCGCTATGTAGCTGGGGTTGCATGGTTTTGGTTAGCAGACTTCTGCAAACGGAGGCAAGGACTTGCAGCGGATCAGCTGATTCAGGGGGACCGAGTATCTGACTGCTACAGCGATAAGTGTCTGTACAAATATTTATACAATCCCGATAGTCTTTTGAATTGCATTATTACAACACGAAAAGCTGTCAGATTTCCAGGGTTTCCGAGGCGTACTTCTCACGGCTCGCATACATTTTGCCAGCGGACGCAAGCAAGCTCCGCTCCCGCTCAAAGCTGGCTGGACCTGTGCCATCGCCCAGCCGGGAGCCGGGTAGGTGCTGAGCCCCTGCAGCACCCAACCCAAGCTGATAAGCCCCATTGAGAGCCTGGCTGTATTAGTTCAGGCTTAGGACTGAATTTATGCAATCATGTGGCACAGGGCTGACTCGGAGCAGCCGCAAAGTGAGATTTTGGGCTGAACAAGCTCAGGGCCACCTGCGAAGGCAGGGGTGGTGAGGTACCCCATGCATTTGAGAACCATGTTTTAATGCCGGGCTGCAAATTCCCATCTTGTCCTGGCATACTGCTCCTCCTCTGGGTCCCCTGCAGAGGGTCTGCAGCTGGTTATGGGAGGCTTCCCATTGACTGAGCATTGCATCAGGCCCTGTATAGGAAGATGACAGTAGTCACCAAAAAGAGAGATTAGGAGGCTGTGGTGGCTTGTGTACAGGTGGGGTACGGAGCCAGAGGGAAATTAATTTGGACTAAGCAAAGAAGACAAGTCATCTTTCTGCTGGAAATTAGTCCAGATATCTGTATAGATAAATAGCCCAGCATTGCCAATATGTGTGGTTTGATGGTGATTTTCACTGCATCTGAAAGCTTTCTTGGAGCTGTGGGATTACTGGCACTCTTGGATGAAACTTGAAAAAGGGACTTCAGTCCCACTTCAGATCAAATATACACAGATAAGGTTCACACCCCTTGCTGCCATGAGGCCAAAGGGATTATTCCAGATCTACAAAACCAACAGGAGTTTGAGTCAGCGGTAGGGAAGGCTGGAGGCTTCAGGAAAGTTACTTGAGTAGGTTGAACACCATCAGTGGGAAGAAGAAGTGGCTGTCCTGTAGGGGTTGGAGAACATCAGTAGCTGCTCCAGCCCTGGCAGAGAAAGCCCTGTGTTTTCACAAGCTGATAGCGGTTACATGTTCTGTTGCACATTTATTTGTAAGATTAGGAGTTTGGAAAACGTTTGCAAGGTTGAGAAACTGGCATCTGGAGCTGCTGCGGGCTTCCTGGTGTCCTTCAGTGTCAGCATAGGGTAGTTTTGGTTTTTAGGGATGAGCGTGTCTTCCAACAGCTGTGAGTGCAACTCCTGAAGTTTCAAAGGAGTGGGCTCTTTACTTCCAGTGCAGCATTTGTTTTTAGGGCACGTTTTCCCCAGGGAAAGAAGAGTAGCAATCCTGTGATCAAAGAAACAACGCAAATTGCTGCAAAATTTCTGCCTAACAGTATTTAAATTAAAAAACCACAAACATGGTATATAATTTGTAAATGCGTCATGTGTGCCTCAGCTCTGGCCTCCTTGAGTAGTGTCCGAGATGCCAAGTTCAGCAGCCGGTGCTCCAGCAGTCTTTTATCTTAGGTGGGAGAGAGCAGTGTCAGTCCTCTGTGGCAGCCCATCGCCTGGGACCCATTGCAGTACAGCCAGAGCAGGGTCACGAGGTGATTTCATCCACATCCCCAGCTGTAGTGATCCCCTCTCCTGCTGCAAAAACGCTGCCATGGGCAGATGAGCTGGGTGCAAGAAAAGGATTGAGGGAATCAGGGAGGGAGAAATGGGTTCTGATGCTCCCAGTAAGGAATGAAGCCTAGTTTTCCATGGTGGCTGGTTAATTTGCTGGGACTGCTGTGTTGGCCCTGCTCCTGCAGCACCCGGTGTCGCAGCATCCCCGCTTACCCAACCGGCCAGTATCACTGGGTGGACAATGCGCAGCACAGCAATGTGGTTAGCCAGATAATGAGGGCATTAGCCCTGTTTTTCTGATCATCTTCTAACAGGAATAGCCCCATTCCTAAAATTTCACCTGCCCATGCTATGTCAAAATATCTCATTTGGCCATGAGATGTGAATTGCTGCTGTGCCTGGCTGCAGTGGATGGGATGGGGTAGCTTTCCTCCCTCCGCACAGGGTTATTCGACCTGTTGTGGGGCAGCACTGTGCTCAGAGAGGCTTTGTCGGGGCAAGAATGATTAGGGCTGGTTTTCTGGAAATGGTGGGTTTGCATGTAAAAATGCTTAATTGGCTCAGGGGGGGGCTGTGTTTCCCTGGCAGCCACTTTTAGCTTCCAGCCAGGATGTGTTCTACAACTTTAGTATCCCAGCTTCCGAGCAGGCAGACGGAAAAAGTAAGTGCTAAGGGCAAGTTTAAGATGGCATTATTAATTTCACAAAAATAAGAAAGTGTCTGTGTAGTTTATTGCTCAATGTACAGTGTAGGTCTGTGAACCAGAAAGAAACGTTTTGTTTGGTGTCTCACAGGCAGCATTGCTGGAATCGGAAGGTTGTGAAGCAGTCACCTGTCCCCCTTGCTGTTTTCTCTAGTAGCAGTAGCTCTGTCCCTCTGTGGATGGATGCAATGGTATGGGACATCCTCATCCTGAAAGCCAAAAGTGACTGTAGGGACACACAGGTTTGGAGGGCTTTTAAAAGCTCAGATTTAGAGAAGATGGGAAAGTGCACAACTGCTGAAAACTGTGGGATGTACAGAACAAGGCACGCACACTTGGCTGTGTTTGTAGCTCTGCAGCCGGTTACAACCTGCACGGGTCTGATCCTGATCACCCACATGTCCTACCAAACAGTGATCTCCTGATCACCCACATGTCCTGCTGAACTGGGCAGGTGCTGCCAGAGCTGCTGCAAGAGGACAGGTTCTACCCTTCAGCTCCTGTTTCAGTGCCCTCCAAGTCTGTCTCTCATCCGTGTAGACACTTGGCGGTGGTGGGATTGCTGTAGAGCTGGAAGCTTGGACAGCAGCAGAAGTAGCGGGTGGGCAGTGTCCAGAAGGGTACGTCCTACTCCAAAAGCAAGGGAACCGGCAGTTTGCCCCAGAATCAGGGCTGTGGCTTTGGCACTCAGTGAACAGTACCAGAATCTACATCTCTAGTTCTGTGGTCTGTCCCTGCGTACTCGCATTCCACAAATACCTTATTAAAGCACCTGCGCCAGTGCTTCTGTGGGGTAGAAATAAAAAGTGTATACACATGCTTGCAACTATACATTTACCTGTTGAACACTGTGAGCAGCCTCAGCACCGAAATGGTAAATGAGCTTTAGAAAATTGCCTTTAATCACAGCAGAATCTTTTCTTCTCCTTAGATGGTGACCAGAGCACGGGTGCAGGGGGAAGGACTAGAGTCGCTTCGGCTGGTTTCTCTGTCTCTACCTGGTGCAGGGGGTGGTGATGAGCGCTCCTGGGGACAGCTCGGTGACAAGTGATCTGGGATGTGCCGTTCAAGAGCTGAGCATTAAGACTTGTGAGAAATTTTAACATGTCTGTGTGTATTACAAACATTTCCCAGCAGTAAGGTGTGCCTGGGGCGGACAGACGGACAGGCAGTAGGATGCTGCCCCCCACCAAAGCCCATGGGGAGCCTGCAGCGAACCCAGCTGCTGCCCAGTGCGTTGCCTAAACAGGCAGATGTCAACGTTGCTCAACGTGATGCAGACCCGAACGTCTGTTTATTAACGGATAAGACGGTCAGGCTGGAGTACAGCGTGCAAGCCGGCCTGTGCAACTCCTGTGGTTTCCAACTGTACTTATCGAGGGAGGGGGCTGCCTGCCCAGGGAGGGTGTTTCCTCTAATCGGCAACTTCACATGCCAATGGCAGGCAGATGTGCGGGGGGCAAAGGCTAGGCTTTTTCACAACAACCGCTTTTTGCTTGGCTGAGGGGAAGGAGTCATCTAAGGCAAGGCTGGGGAATCCAGGAGAAACATTTTGCTCAGAAATAGTGTATACCTTGAGAAAGGTTAGCAAGTGGGCACCTCACAGCCCCACCCCCTTGGCCATTAATTTTCACCGTCCAATGCAGAAGGAATCAACTCATCCCACTATTTCCTAGCAATAAGTTTAGCTCCAAAAACCCTTCCCCAGATCCGTTAGAGGCTTCTTCTATTGTTCGCCCGAGACTCTGTGAGATGGTCATGGGCTCAATTTAACGGCATCTCTCCCACTTATCAGACTATATAGTAAACATGGCTTTTAGGGGGGGATTTTTTGGGGAGGGGTGTGAGGCAGGCAGTGAATGGGGAGGCCAGACACCATTGTCTGGCAAGAATGCAAGTCCCCAGGGGTGAGCGCGCCTGGGCTCGCCTTCCAAATTGTCCCCGCATCAATCGCCCCTCCTTTGCGGGATTTCCTCCTCCAGCCAGGGTTTTGTTTCGGAACAAGCGTTGGTCAAACAAGCTTTTGTTTGCGGTCAGTCGCTTGGCACACATACACCACTTCTGGTGGGGGACAAAGAGGAAGCTGTTTCGGGGGCAGCTGCGGTGGGACTGAAAGGGAATACTGATGGAAAAAGGGCACGGGGAGGAAATAGCTGGGTGGAAATAAGTCTGTGTGCTGCAGCTAGGTTGGGAGGGTGGCAGGGAGTCCCTTCGATCCTGCTGCCTCACCCCGCTTGCCACCTCGTGCTGGCTTGTTTTGCTTTTCCCCCAGGATACCCTGCTTTGGACCAGCAAGAAAGTTCAAGAAAATATTTACGATGACGCGTCTAAAAAGCTTTCTTTCAGGAGGAAGTAAACTATTTATGGCAATAACAGAGTTTAAAAGGAATTATATAAGTGAGACTGACTTCTTTGTCAGCAAAAATTGCAGCAAAACCTGTTCATAGATGACATTACCTAAATGACATTATGTACGTATGTCCTTTCTTTCACATTTCCTGTAATCCTGTTACGGCATTGTCCCATTACCTCAAGCACTGTCATCTTTAAATGCTGTCAGATCTTAACTGGGTGGCCAAGGACATCGGAAAAAGATTGAGGTGAAGCTGATGGCAATTTCAGACCTACTGTATATATGGCCATCTTCCAGCTTGCCCCCGGACGGGGTGTTTTCTGGTTAAATGCTCGGGTAAAGTGATGATTTGAGGACTTTTGCATCGTTTATGGAGCAGCTGCTCATCACCACAGTGTCCAGCACCCTTTTTGAGGAACGTGGGGGGGTCAGTTACAGATAGGCTTATAGGGTGCAGACATGCTTGAGGTGGCAGGTACAAGCCGTGGGCTCACTAGTGCTTGTTGGAAAGTGCTCCCATCCATGAGAAAAAGAAGACCTGGAGGTAAGCGTCTGGAAAATGCCCCCTTTGGACCACGGGCTGTGCTTCCACTCCTTGTGCAGCCTTTGTGGCATTAACGTCCATTTGCAAAATGTGCTGAACTCCTCGGACTTAAGGTGTGCAACACTTTGGTGTTAATTGTTTTTGTTACTGCTCTTGTATTATTGCTAAATAATTCCATGAGGCCAATTGCTTTCACTCCGACCGCAAATGCGCCACTGTGGTTTGTCAAAAGCACTACGAGACGTGGCATCAAATGGGAGGATTGTGACTTCTGCTGTTTACCTGCTGAAATATTCAGCACTCTTTAGCCTGAGGAGCGGGAATAGTTGGCGTCAAGGCAGTAGCCTGTTTAAACTGGCAGCCCCTCTTGTCAGGTTATAATAGTGATGATGATAATCACCAGCTCTGGGGGCAGGAACTGTCGTTTCGTTATCTCTGGGTGCAGGGCCATGCTCCGAGGGGCTCTGGTCCCCAGTGGAGGCTGCTGGACCTGACTGCGGTGCCAATAATGGCAGTCCTGAACCTGAAACACTCACTACAGACAAAGGTCTGTGATCAGGCATACAGAGATGTATTTGGTTGCCTACCTTTGGCCCCATGGGATGGTTTTTCTGAAAAGCAGAGCTGCCCTGTGGGGAGACTATTTGGGCAGCAAGGGAAGTGATGCCAGCAAGGATCGGCACATGGCTCCCCGATGAGTTGTCCTGGCTGTGTGGATGTAGAGGTGCTGCTGTCAGGTCACAGTGTGCCCTGTGTCCTCCTGTGCACTGGGATGTGCAGCAGCATTTGTGGGTTGACTTGGCTAGTGTAAGTGATGGATGATGGAGGACCCAGCCTTCTGTCCAGTGCTTTGTCAGAGTAAAGAGGTGAAGAGTCAGAAAAGGAAGACCTTGGCCTAATGCAAGGGTTAGACAGCAGCAAGGCTCAGAGTTTAGTTCCAGCGATGCTAAAGAGCAGGGCCTGGATCCCCAAATCTTCCTACTGAAAAATAACAGCGGAACAGCCTGTGGAGTAAGGGGGCGTTTGTCCCAAGAAAGGGTATTGTGATGTGACTATGTAGACTATGCAGAAGATTATTCACTTAATCAAGTGAGGTTAGGGGTTTTTTATTGCTATCTGTTACTGATATCTAAGTGCTAGCAGTTAAAATATTTAATTGCATTTTCCTGTAAGGAAATGCTTATCTTGCTAAAAGATGGAATTCTCTGCAATCTCTACAATCCATTTCATACGCTTTAACACTCTTGTTTCTATTTTATTCTTTACCATCAGTGCTGTCTTAATCCATCCTCGGAGGCCAATCCTCTGGTCTTATCCTCACCTGATTCAAGACCAGGAGTGGGCAAAAGTCTCCCTGCCAGGTCTCCCAAATGAGTGCTGTCTTCACCTGCTAGTGGCTCTGCCCCCTTTCCTGCATGGGGGAAAAGTGACCTGCAAGATGTGCTGGAGTCATCTCATCTTCCCTTGCATCCCACAGCTCCCAGCGGGGCTCTACCTGGTGAGGTCTCAATCCAGTGCTCCTAAACTCACCACAGCTCGTGCATTGCTGCCCTGTCTGGCTACTAGGCTGATGCTTTTTTGGATGCTGGAGGAGAATTTTTCTCCTTTCTAAATCTCTTAAAAACTGTAACAGTGCTAACTGTACTCAGTTCACTATTATTTTTTTTTCAGTCATAGCTTGGCTTTTTTCCCCCTATAGGCGCAGGAACCATTTATAGCCAAAGTGGGCCGAGTTTGCAATTTATTAATCTCTCCCTTGCATGTGGCTTGAAAAGAGACACCATGCCTTTATCAAAAGCCAGGCTAGCACAAAAGCCTATGCAAAATCATCATCAAATCCTATTAGAGGTGGAAAATATCTCTTAGATCATCTCATTCATTTCCCTGCCAATGCTAGACTGTTCCTGAGAGTTAATTTTCTAGTGTCTGCCGCCAACTCCCTGTGTGACTGCAGGTCTGTCATCTTGCCTTTGGGTTGTCACTGTAACTTCCACTCGTTTCCTTGCATTTCCAAACAAGCCTTGTTTTGTTTGGTGGTTGCCTGTGTTAGTATTTGCCCTGCATTATGTATTATTGGTGATTTCTGCTCGGAGAGCATCATCAGACCTTTCTCGTGGCTGGGAAAGGTATCCTCATGGGATGGGGTGTGCTGGGTGCTTGGGGGAAGCTCAGGGAATGCTGTTCCTGGACAGGGGCTCCGTCTCCTGAAGCCACTGCATTTGAAAGGGAGGTTTCTCTCCTGAAATAGCAGCTGTGGGTTGAATGCAGGCAGGTCATCCCCTGTAAAGCACTTGTCTTCTTCCAACCTCTGCTGGCACCGCCTTCGATAAATTCCTACCCTGAAGTCTTGGGCTGCCTGTGACATCCACTCGGCAGGGGGGAAAAATAATAATAATAATTCAAAGCTGGAGCTATTTATAGAATTAAGCAAATGCAGATTTCATCAGGGTTTGTTTTAGAGGAGGAAATGGCTTGTAGGAGCGGAGTAACCTTACTTGTAACTTCCCAACGGTGCTGGCGGCGGTGATTGAATTCCCCGACACGGCGAGGGTCTGGGCAGCCCTGCCAGCACTGGGAAGGTCAGCCCGGCAACTGTCACCCGGAAAGCATCAAAAGCACGAGCTGTCGATAGCGACCTGCATTTGCAGAAAATCTGAGGGCTTTCTAATTAACTGAGGATCTCTAAATTAGAGCGAAGCCGCTCGACAAGCCCCCTCGTATGCCTTAAGTGTCAGGGCTCAGCTGATCGCCGCATCTAACAAGCAGTTGATTTTTAACAGTAGCTCTGAGACTCAATCAGCTCCTAATGGCTCCGTTTCAAAACGTTTCAGTGCATTTTTCATCTCTTACTCTGGAATTTATGCTCTTTGTTCCCTGCTCAAATATTCTGGTGCTTTTCCTTAATTTCAGGCTTCTGCCTTGCGATGGCTCCTCTGCCCTAACTAGGCAGCTCATCGCTTGCCTTTTCCTGCACATGATCCTCTGCTGTGGCCACTCGCTCTGCTTTCTAATCAGTAAGTTGCAGAAATTCCCCCCTTTCTCTCCCCCTGATATATAAGCAGTGCTGCGGGGTCTGGAATTTCATAATTAGAAGGAAACCCATGTTTAAACAGACCCCTGTGTAATAAGAGCTGAAAAGTGGTTTTATTTCAGCTTTAAACCCCTTAAGGTAGCAAATGCAGTTTGCAAATGCACCTGATCTTGACCTTCCTCCTGCTGCTTTTATGCAGCGCCGCAGATTTGGGCGCTAGTGCTCCTGATTTACACCATGGCAAATGAGATCAAACTCTCATCTCGGCTGCATTCACAGCAGAGTAAGAATATGCACATTTAAACTGTGGGCTTCGAGCTGCTGGGAAAACGATGGGGGAATCTTTCCTGACTCCTGATGCCGGTAATGAGACCCATGTGAGGCGTCCTGGGGAAGATGGCAGGATAAACTCCTACATAAGCAGTGATTAGGAACAGATAAATACCATTGAGGAAGGTAGAGAGTTAATCAGCCACTCTTAAAGACTTCTCCGCATGTGTTTATGTTCAACTGCTTACCCATATCTTGGCAATTAGTCACGTGAAATAGAATATAAATCCCGATGCCTAATTTTTCTTCGAAAATTTTCACCAGGTAATCAAATCCTGAAGTGCACATTCTATTCTGGTGCTTTTATCAGTAAATCAAATTTTTATCATTTATCAGCAAAAGTTAGATTTAAGCATCCTCACTGTAATGTTTGAAAGATGAACATTTGTTTCAGCGGGTACTGTGCCAATCAATAATCTTCCAGCTTGACTCAGCTATCAATTATTGCTGCAATTATTTGTCTAGTTGGATATTTAAAATGTCATCAGAAAGAGATGATTACATATTCCAGAAAGCAAGGCACTGTATAATCAGATGAACTGAATCCAGTTAAGTGTAGTGTGGTACTAACCTGTCCTTCAAAGCTGAATTCTGCAGCCGCAACTGAAACAACAGCTTTCTGTATTATTGTAAGGAAACAGATCTTAACCTTGGAACAGTGCGTGTTATTGGGGTCGGGTAATACTCGGCGAGAGGAGACCTTGCAAGCTTGGAAATTGAATCAGCCTTACTGACATAAAGGAGGGAGGTTTTTTTTTTTTTAGGGGGAGGGCTGATTTGTTGGTTTTCATCTGCAAATCTATAAATAAGAAAATCTAGTCTTTATCTGCCTTTCTGGGAATTTAAACTCCCGAGCTTGAAGCGCCAAGTTTTCGTATGCTCTTTTTGCATTCCTTGACTTGATGTATGTGTGGTAAATACTCTCTGTGCCCCGAGAATGCAATAAAGCTGTAGCAATTCTTGCAAGTCTTACATCCTCCAAACTCCAGATATTCGGAGTATTATATCATTTTCAACTTCAAGGATATCTCAACGATGGAGATGAGACAGAATAAACCAGAGGAGACTGGACAACTTCACAACACCTTTTTGGTCCTACTTGGAATGGAAGAAGGGGGAAATACATATATTATCAATTCTACTAATGCTCGCTTGTGCAAGTTATGAAACTAAATGTCGTAGGATCTGGTTCAGCACTTGCTGTGCTTGCAACTCCATGGTGACATTGAACTTGCTCAGGGACAGAATAAACCTTTGCCTTTCTGGCAGATGATTTGTAGACAAAGGTGTCATTTGGGGGGACCTGCAGTTCCCCTGACCCACTTTGTCAGGATGGTTTGCTGCTGGCTAAATATCATTAATTTGAAAGCGAGGGGAAAGCAAGCCAAAGGGGAAGGCTGGGAAAGAGGAGAGTGTGAAAAGGATCCATTTTGGGAAGGAAAGGGTGGATTAAGGCTCTCAAGGAGAGCCCTTGTTCATGCACATCCATCACTTGGCTGAGTGCTGGGGTTTTTCAGCTCCACTGACACCCTGCCTGAGGCACTGGTGGGAGCATGGGTGCTGTGGGATGAAGAAGGGGACCTTGTCAGTGTCTGGCTGGTGAGAAGGGCCAAGGGGGGCTGGCAGGGACCACCATATCTCTCTGCAAGGCGATGGTTTAAGTGTGTGTGCTTTACAGAGCTGAGCATATTGAACAGAGATGCTAATATGCAAAATGCAGTAAAAATTAAGCAAAACTGCAGGTGATGAGGAGACTCTGGTGAGCAGCGGTGGGAAGGTGCCAGCCTGTTTCTCCCTGGGAGAGGACTAACAGCCATTTCAAAATGCCAGTGTGCTTCGTTCTCTCCAGGAGCGTCACGTGTGGTAGAGCTGCCACGTCTTCCAGTGAGGTCCCACAGCGCTGATCGGGTCACCAAGCATTAGGGGCTCTTCTCAGTAAAGCAGCATCGTGGAGTCATGGCTGAGAGTCTCTATATGCAAGAGATATGTTTGTGTTGGGTGTGCATTGCAGAGCAGTGTCCATGACACACGCTCACCCATGCCAGGTACTGGCTGCAAGGCTGAGTGATGCTGAAGCTGAATAAAAAACCCGGGAGAAACAGCCCACTGTCAGCATCTGCCAGGGCTTGGGAGTCTTGTGCTGCATCTCACCCCACAGCGGCAGGGATGACCTGAGCATGTCATGAGAGCATCTCCTTTCTTTACTTTGCAAGAAACTTTTTGAAGTGTGCTCTGCCTTCTCTTTAGTCACTGCCGGCTGGGTAGAAAACAGTAGAAAAGGAAGCAATTCATCATGTAGGTGTATGAGAGTGAATAAAATGATTTGGAAGCTCTCTGTAGCTGTATAATTACAACACTGCATTTAAAAAGTGAATTATTGACTTGATTGTGCCCAGCAGCCACTGGGTAAATGCATAATTACTGACCTTTGGAGCAAGGTATTGTTTACTGGATAGTCGGGTTAGGCTTTGAAAAGGCTTTGATGCTCCTGTCAGGGCAGGGCTTAGATGAGGTTTAGTCCTTAGTGGGTCCCAGCCCAGGTAGATCTTCCAGCAGGGGACACATTTGGTGCCAGGTAGGTCCAGAAGAGCTGATTTAGCAGGTGTCAGTCATCCCAGCGATGTTTCTCCTGTTTGAGTCCATTCGTTTATATTCTCTGTGCTCCATCTCAGGAGAGGCACCCCGGAAGAGCCAGGCAGGAAAGCCTGAGTGCCTGGGATGTTGGTTACTTTGCTAACGATAATTTTAGAGAAATGAGATGGTATCAGTGAGGAGTTCCTCCTGTGGAGCTGACAACATATTGTAGTTCTCCCTTTAGGTCCCGCCACCAGTGTCTGAAGTTGATGGAGCTACTATGCACGTGATGCTGCAGTCTGTGTCGCCTGTGTTTCTTCATCCCTGCAGTGTTAGTGTATAGGGTTCATATGTGCGTATGATCACGTCTTTTTTACTTTGGAGGTTTCTTTTTAAAACTTCATTCTAAGCTGAATTTGAAGCACACTGTTATTGTTCGACGGCAGGTTTCTTCTGTTCCTCCCTAATCAAGATGCGACAGATTTTCTCCCCCCTTAAGTTCTAAAAAAGCACAAAATCTTACTTGCCAAGTTGGAGCTCAAAGCAGGTTTTTTGGTGTCCAAATTGTAATCGCCTTGAAAATGGTGACAGACGTTGAGGTCAGGCCAGTATGCCTGGCAGCACAGGAGAGCTCCATCAGGACCCCAGCACCCCACTCCTCCCCTCCAAGGCTTCAGCAAACTATGCCTTTTGTTGCTTGCTGTTAATGAATTCTTTTTTTTGGGGGGAGGGGAGAGGGCAGGAGAAGGGAGGGAGGAGGGAATTTGGGTGTTGTGGGTTTGATTCTGCTTAGAAGAATCGTAAATGCACAATGTATGTTGAGGCTACAACCAAAATGATCATCCATGAAGTGTTTTCACAACTTAGCTGTTTCCAGGACCCGCCATCAGACCTGTTCATAACGTGGACTTGATTTGCAAAATTTTGTTTTTCAAATACACAGCAGCAATGATGCTTCTTGTTTCACAAGCAATGCCACATCATTTCCTAGAGAGTTCCAGGGACATTTTCCTCTTGTGGTGTTTCTTAATCCAGTTCATCTAGTGACAAAGAGAAAAGATTAGTGAGAAAGTCCCCTGTTGTACGTAAATGCAGCTACTGCTGTTATTTATTATTATTATAATCATTATGAAAACAACAGCGACAGTGCTGATGCTAACGGTGCTAACAGGTATTAAGAGCGGTTAATGATGGACCAAGTTAATAGCTCGCTCGCCTTTTGCAATCTGGAGAATCTGGAGGAGGAATTAGTGCAAGAAAGAAAAAAATATGTTTGGACAGTTTCAATTTCCCATCTAAACTGATGCCACTGACTACCAGGAAAAGGTGAGTCACACCAAAGCAACTATTTCTTACCAAGGGAGAAGTGGGCTGCTGCAACCCTGGAGTGGACCCACTTATCTCCTGACTCTGTGATGCTTCCTGTGTCCCAAACATTTCACTTCTCTAGTTTTCAGTTGAAAGGAATTTCAACAGCGCAGATTTCCAAAAGAGAGAGAGAGGGGGGAAAAAAAAACCCCGGAGATATTTGACAAGCCAGATGGAGAAGAACTGAATCAAGTACAAGTGGTAACAATCAACTACATTTTTTTTTTCTTCCCCCCTTTAAATACCATAACAACTCCAAATTTATCAGTCCATCCAAATCAAGCAGTCAATTGACATTAAAGCTGAATAAAGAAGTTCCTGGGTTTGGCTCAGGCTGTTCCTCCAATATTTTTTTCATGGTGAACAGAAGAGAGGGGGGTGCTTCCTGCAGGTTGCAGGTGTTTGAGTCGCTATTAACTTTTGTTTTCTGCAGTTTGATAGCAAAAGGTACATATGTGCTCCATAAGTGCAGGTAGCCAGGTAAAGACACCTTGGCTTTGCTTACATGTGTGGGTCTTTTGGGGAAGGTGAAGGAAAATGCAGGAGCGAAGCCATCAAGGTTGGTGGTTCTGGCTTGCGGAGGAATGCTGCCGAGAACAAGGGCTGGACCATTCGGGCAGCGAGGGCCAAATCCTGGTCTGCTTGGAGATTTCTCTGGCATGAACATTCCTCTGCGGGAGTAAATCCACAGCTGTGAATGAAATCCCTGCAAACACCATTGGCACCTACACAGTCGCTGCTTACACCACCGTTTTTTTTTTTTTTTTTTTTTTTTTGTGAAAACACTGGGGAAAACAGGGGTGTCTCTAATGTTGCATGTTTGTGTGCAGCCTGCATGATGCCCTGCAGTAAAGTGCACGTTACAGTAATCCCTTGCTCTGGAATTTGTTGGTCCTTCTTGAGCAGTGTCCTACGCTATGGGCTGCCTGTTCCAGTTAGGGGCACTGAGAGGAGGATGCTGCACGTGGCGTTTCAGCATTGCTCCTCCGTAAAGCGCTGCTGTGTCCGGCAAGCAGCTTTCCTGGATCCAGCCTTGACTTTTCAGAGATGAAGGAAGCTCTTCCAAAGCACATTGGCACACGCCTGCAGATTATTCCATTACTCACTTGGCAATGCCTGAACTCGCTTGCCTAGCTCCAGAAACCTTTTTTTTTTCTTCTCTCCCCATTCCCAGCAGTGGCATCTAGCTGACAGCTTCTCCTCCCAGCTGGTCTTCTCCCCAGCATCTTGTCTGGCTTTGCTGCTGGTGGACATGGCTGTGGGTCTCGCTTGGAGCCAGCTATATTGTGCCTGGAGGCATTGGCTTGCTTTGACTCGGACTTTGAGCATGCCAGGTATATCTGTGAGCACAGAACAGAAGAACCGGCTTTTTGCTTTTTTTTTCAAATACAAAAAAGCGCCCCTTAATGCTGAAAGCAGCCATCTCTTCATATTTTACTGAGTAATTGTGCCAACTGCCCTTAAAGGCACTCAAATGCCAATATCCATCCCACTCATTTGTTAACATTTTGCGGATCAGAAGTTAAATCTGTCACTTTTGTGTCACTGGTTAAATCACTTCCTTTTTTTTTCCTGGCCCGAACCAATAACTTGAGAAACACTAAACACTTGGGCCGTACTGAAATTCTGTGTCCTGTCACTAGTCCTTTGCTGGCCAGGATGTAGAAAAGGAATAAATAGGTAACGGTGAGTGCAGTGGCTGAGACTTGTCAGGTTTCATGTTGGCGCCATGCTTGTACTTGGTCCATGGTATCCCCGTGTAATTCTCCTAAAGGGGCAATTTCCCAAATACGAAGAAAATGAGCAGTAAAATTGAGTGGGAAGAAAAATGTAGAGGCAAAAATGTGAATGGTAATTGGAAGCTATTTGTAAAGAGTTGATGAGCTGTCCAGGAAGGAGAGGGCAACTTTGGCTCAAATCCAAAACCCACTTCACCCGCTTCAGTGGTGAATGAGAACAGCAATTAGATATTAAAAAAATCAATATATGACAATTAAAAAAATGGAAAATAGATAGCAATCAATCGCAGTGAGAAACCATGATGGGTAGAAAACTGGTCAGGGAAGCTAAAGATGCTGAGGAAAACTCATGCCTAGCATGGATGGGGAGGAGTTTCTCAGGGTTCTGGAGAAAACAGAAAATCTAGAAGTGATGGAAGGAAGAAGCATTAAGGTAGAATTTTTTAGTAAGTATTTCTGCTGTGGACCTGGAAAACAGCAGTGTTGTTTCTGTATCAAAGGTGGGTGATGACATTTCTTCTAGCTCATTAGTAGCTAAGGAGGATTTTATACAAGGTCCAATGGAGATAAATATTTTTAAATGAAAAGGCCCAGACCACTTCCACCCAAGAATCCCTACGTAGTTGGCTGGTGTTGCTGGCTTTTCTTAAAGTTTATGGACTGGGAAACTGCAATCAAGGGCTGGTGGGGGTAACTGTGAGAGAGTTGGCAACATTTTGCTTTTGTCTTCTGGGCAAAATAGTTGAAGAGCCGATAATAAGATGCAATTGATAAAGAATTAAAGGATAGAAATATAATTCATGCCACTCAGCTTAGATTTATGGAATATAGATCTTGTCAAATAAACCTGATTTCATTCTTCCAGATGACAACTTTGGTTGATAAATGTAGATGAAATAGACTCTGCAAAGCATTGGATGCAGCGCTGTGTGACATTGTGTGTAGGAAGACTAAGCACTGGGCGGTATTGCTAGCGTGGACAATTTAAAGCTGGCCAACAGTTTTGGGAATGCAAGGGCTTAGCTGAAGAAGCATCGGTGCATGGGAGAAGTCAGCAGGGGCTGGTGGGAGCCACAGTGGTGGTTAGTGTTTTCTTGGTGATTTAGAAATGAATGTGCAATTGTGAGTGATTAGTGTCGTGGATAAAGCAAAGGCGGGTGGACAGATGAAGAGCAAGAGGGACGGGTTTATGGGGTGGTTTGGAAAGATTGTCAAACGGGCTCTGTTGAGAACATGGTTGATTACAACCTGCCGTGGTGCCTGGCTTGAGGAGGGGAACTGGGTTTGTGCGTACAGATTCAGGGTGCTGTACCCCAAAGGCAGCAGCTCTGCAGGAGGCTTAGTGGAAAAGGAAATCTTTCCCAGCATGATGCTGTGGTGAGAAGGGCTAGGCTGGTCCTTGAGTAGTGGAGGAGGATGGAGGGATGGGTTGATGATGGAAAAATAACTGTATTTTGAAGCAAGCCTTCATTTTGGGGTGCACAAGTACCCTTAGTGTGCGGGGGGGAAGGAGGGGGTGCGGCACATTGCATACTAAGGGGCTCTTCAGTGTATTGACAAAAAAAAACCTCAACAGAAGAAGAGAACAGGTAGAGGTTGTAGCCAGAGAAATTTGAGTGGACCCCAGTACCTGTCTGTGAGTGTGTTTAGCTGGGGGAACTGACTGTGGTGCCAAGCTGTGAGTGTTCTTCTTGTCTTCTGAGCTGGTTTGGATGGTTTTCACTGGGATTTGTCCTTTGCCCAAAATACTATTGTTGGAGCTGGAGGAGATTACATTTTACCCAAAGATGTTGTATTGGTCGTGGCACAGGACAACTGAGCAACATTTAGTGCAGGAAGGGTCAGAGAGTGAGAGCCAGTAGTTCCATTTGCCCTTTAGTTCCTTGATTCTTCTTTGCTCCTTCATTGCGAAGCAGCCAAGGGCATAGGCTCCAGCCACACTGCCTGTGGCGGAGGAGGGCTGGTTCAGCAGTGACCCTCTTCACATCTTGATCTGAGGGTTTCCTGGGCTAGCCTCTTGGAAATCAGCTGAAAGCTCCGATGGCATCGCAACACAGCTTTGGATGACATGTCCCATCACATTGCCCCCATGGTTGATGAGGCACAAAGAGCCTCCTGGGACCTTCTTCAGCTCTGTCTGGCCAGTGCTTTCCTTGCTTGCCCATGGTCTTACTTGGATTCTTTAGCTAGGAAGCCTGTGTGGATGTAGAGGCCTGGCCCATAGTTAGGAGACATCGTGGATCCACAGCCTTCATGTCCTACAATTCTGTCTGGCTTTTGGGGGGACCCAAATGCTGTACCAAAAAGCATGGTGGTAGAATGGGAGGGAGGAAAGACAAGTCACTTCCAAATCCAGGGATTGCTGTGGTGATCTAAGGACCTGTCTCGCCACGGGTGGGCGAAGTATGGATTAGTGCCATAATTCTTGCAGTTTGGCATGGCTGCATCAGACTAGAACGTATCTCTAGGTGGTGATATGGTCAGTCAATAGCTTTCGTAATTAATCAAGCACTAATAGACAAATTAGAAATCGTGTCTCTTCAAAGCAGGAGGTGGAGGCAAATGGCTGGCGGATTTTAACTGTTTCGCTGCTTTATTTTATTGCCTGGTTTTATGTTGCTCCCTTGAAAATGGTGGGTTGTTTAGGGAAGTTTTGTACATAAACATGATTTTAAATTTAAATTATTATCTTGATTACCAAATGGGGATAGTGAATTGAAAACTTGTTTTTCAGACAAGCAAATGAAGAATAATATTACATTTTACACTCCACTAAATCAATGTAGCCCTAATTTTGCCATGCAGGAAATCAATTCCAGTCTTTATAACAGTCGAAGATGTTATGAACAAAGTAATTTTGCAAATTATGGCAAGTAACACATTTATTGATGACTGTAGTTTAGGAATTTAGAATTTGTGAGTGCTGTAATATAATAAGGCCGTACTGGCAGGAGCTGAGTGAAATACAGATTATATGGTGAAACTGTAATGCATCATTTGCTATTAGTGGACTGGTAATAATTACCAGTTTCAAAGCAGCTTTTTCCGTGTAATCTTTAGTCTCAGTCGTAACAGCCCTTCTCATTGACATTATGATTACACAAGCTGCCCTTATGATCTGGAATATCTAGTTGATGGGAATACTAAAATATGGTAGCAAATGCTCGATGTTGTATCCTCATTATAAGATGAAATGCTATTTTCTCTGACCTGATCTATAAGGTAGAGAGGCGAAGTAGCATTACATTGTTAGCTCTTACCATGGTGTTAAAAACTTCCACTTCATTACGGCAAAGCAAGGTGAAATTTTCCCATTTAAGATTTTTTCCCAAGCTCACAAATGAGCATAGGAATGTGAAAATCCAATTGAATTTCCCTCTAATTTCAGCAGATTTAAGTATTTAGCTGCCCTCGCATGCCTGGCACATACTAAACACCACAGTGCATTTTATTCTGATGCCGACTTCAGGATGAAACATTAAATATTATTCCAAGGGCTTTTAAAGTGATTAAAGTGTTAAATGCCTGCTGCAGACGATCGAGTCTCTTTATACTCGCCAGATTCAGCTTTGCACGCCAAACATAGAATAACTGCAGAGCTGGGAGGCAGGAAGAAGGCTGCTCTGGAGGGGGGCACTACAGCCAGCGCTGTGGTCTGCCTGCCCCTGCTGTCCCCAGATCATCGTTCAGCGTGCCAGATCACAAAAATGCTCATACGAAACTTTTCTTCCCTTCCTCCCAAGTGAGATGAGAAACAAGACGGGCACAGATGAAGCAATGGTTTCTTTCCAAATCTGGCTTATTTGTCTGGTGTTCCCCCCAACTCTCCTCCACCTTTTCTCTGTATTAAGCAAGTAAGGGAAACCTAATGGGGGCAGCTCTCAGTGTGTCTTGTAAAGAGGTTTACCCAGGCATGGTACCAAGGGAGTTGATGCCTCATAACATGGAAGTCAGGTCAGGTCAGGGGTATGTGGTACAGGCAGGTACCACCCCAAGCACTACTGCATTTTTTTGATTTTTTTTTTTTTTATTAAATATCAGTAAACAGCAGCTCGCTGGGAACTGCTGGGTAGGGCTGGAAACGAGTATTTATCTTCCCCTTAGCTCCGGTTTCAGTTTACCAGCATTTGGTAAAAAGCATTCATAGGGGGGTGAAAGTGAATTATTTGCAAAATTACAGTAATCGATAAAAGCACACTCACCTTTGCCATATCTCACACCACTCTTCCCTTGTGGACGGCCCTCAAAAAGTTATTCATTCCCCTTGTTTTGCCATATATTAGAAGGGGCTGCTTTCTGCTGTCATTATTAGCCAGCTTTTTGTTTAGTTATTTATTAGTTGGTTGCTCTTTTATAATGTCCATGTTATCTCCAAAAATAAATTATCATGAAATAGAGTTAGCTCGCTACTTGCCAAAGTGGCATTTACCATCCTCAGCTTCTTTTCAGTGTGAGAGAAATAATGCGGCTCCGGCAGGGCGCTCGGCCAGGCCTCCTGGCCACCCTCCAGCTCTTTCCCTGGCGGAGCTGCTGCTCTCTCTGCCTTCCCCTCTATCCCTGTCCCGCACACTATTTTATTTAATTTTTATTTGGCAAATTCTTCCGCTGCCTCCCCCCCGCCCTGGTCCAATCTCTGTTAAGGAGATGGACATGCTGCCTAATTTCGTATGCATCATTAGTCTCTCAAAATAAGGAGGAGGCTACTAATGTGATGTTGTCCAGGTTGCTAGTAGTCGTGATGCTTTGAGTTGCTGCTTTGGACCGATGCACGTGTTTTTCTGGAGTGAAGAGGATTCTATCTATCAATCTACATACTTACTTATTTTCTCCCCAATTTAAACGTTATCAGCTTCTTGCAGCATAAAGTCTGCCGAGTTGTAGCTGGCACTGATTAATTTAATAATCTCTCTCTCTCTCTCTTTGTTTAATAGCTTTTATAGCTACGGTTACCTGCCAGGGTTCAGTTTTGAACCCAGGGCAGGGGATGTCAGGAGGAGGTGGATGCGCTTCGGGTTGGTTTGGACCTCCCTATTGCGCCCCTTGCCTCCCCTCCCGTCCCCTGCCTGCGCCCGAGCTGGGACATCCCTTCCTCATCTCCCAGCTGAGCATCCTGGAGGATTGGAGCTTAGGCAGGGAGGTGAGCTCTCGCCTGCCAGTGGGTGGCCAGAGATTGACGCTACTTGTTGTGTTATTTTCCAGGTAAAGACGAGCCCAGCAGCTACACGTGTACGACTTGTAAACAGCCTTTCAACAGCGCCTGGTTCCTCTTGCAGCACGCACAGAACACACACGGCTTACGGATCTACCTAGAAAGCGAGCACGGCAGCCCCCTGACGCCACGGGTTGGTATCCCAACAGGACTAGGTGCAGAGTGCCCTTCCCAGCCACCTCTCCACGGGATTCACATTGCAGACAATAACCCTTTTAACCTGCTCAGAATACCCGGCTCAGTCTCGAGGGAGGCATCAGGGCTGGGAGAAGGGCGTTTCCCACCCACGCCGCCCCTCTTTAGCCCTCCCCCGAGGCACCATTTGGATCCGCATCGCATTGAGCGCCTGGGTGCGGAAGAAATGGCTCTGGCCACCCATCACCCTAGTGCCTTTGACAGGGTGCTGCGACTGAACCCCATGGCGATGGAGCCCCCTGCTATGGATTTCTCCCGGAGGCTGCGGGAGCTGGCTGGCAACACCTCCAGCCCGCCCTTGTCCCCGAGCCGGCCCAGCCCTATGCAAAGGTTGCTGCAGCCCTTCCAGCCCGGCAGCAAGCCCCCATTCCTGGCCACGCCGCCCCTTCCTCCTCTGCAGTCTGCTCCTCCTCCCTCCCAGCCGCCCATGAAGTCCAAGTCCTGTGAGTTCTGTGGGAAGACCTTCAAGTTTCAGAGCAACCTGGTGGTCCACCGCCGGAGCCACACCGGAGAGAAGCCCTACAAGTGCAACCTCTGCGACCACGCCTGCACGCAGGCCAGCAAGCTGAAGCGCCACATGAAGACCCACATGCACAAGTCCTCCCCCATGACAGTGAAGTCAGATGATGGGCTCTCCACTGCCAGCTCCCCCGAGCCGGGCACCAGCGACCTGGTGGGCAGCGCCAGCAGCGCCCTCAAGTCTGTGGTGGCCAAGTTCAAGAGTGAGAATGACCCCAACATGATCCCCGAGAATGGGGATGAGGAAGAAGAGGAAGAGGAGGAGGAGGAGGAAGAGGAGGAAGAGGAAGAAGAGGAGGACTTGAACGAGAGCGACAGGCCAGACTATGGCTTTGGGATGAGCCTGGAGGCAGCCCGCCACCATGAGAACAACTCACGGGCCGGCGAGGAGGGCCGGTCGATGCCGGATGTCATGCAGGGCATGGTCCTGAGCTCCATGCAGCACTTCAGTGAGGCCTTCCACCAGGTCCTGGGGGAGAAACACAAGCGGGGCCACCTCCCCGAGCCTGAGGTGCACAGGGACACTTGCGACGAAGACTCAGTGGCTGGCGAGTCTGACCGCATCGATGAGGGGGCAGTCAACGGCCGGGGCTGCTCCCCAGGGGAGTCTGCCTCGGGAGGCCTGTCCAAAAAGCTGCTGCTGGGTAGCCCCAGCTCCCTGAGCCCCTTCTCCAAACGCATCAAGCTGGAGAAGGAGTTCGACCTGCCGGCCGCCGCCATGCCCAACACCGAGAACGTTTACTCCCAGTGGCTGGCGGGCTACGCCGCCTCCCGGCAGCTGAAGGACCCCTTCCTCAGCTTCGGTGACTCCCGACAATCGCCCTTCGCCTCCTCCTCCGAGCACTCCTCGGAGAACGGCAGCCTGCGCTTCTCCACGCCGCCGGGCGAGCTGGACGGAGGGATCTCAGGCCGCAGCGGCACGGGAAGCGGAGGGAGCACCCCCCATATTAGTGGCCCGGGCCCTGGCAGGCCCAGCTCAAAAGAGGGCAGACGCAGCGACACTTGTGAGTACTGTGGGAAGGTCTTCAAGAACTGTAGTAATCTCACCGTCCACAGACGGAGCCACACGGGCGAGAGGCCGTATAAGTGTGAGCTTTGCAACTACGCCTGCGCCCAGAGTAGCAAGCTCACCCGGCACATGAAAACACACGGGCAGGTGGGAAAGGACGTTTACAAATGCGAGATTTGTAAGATGCCTTTTAGCGTGTACAGTACCCTGGAGAAACACATGAAAAAATGGCACAGTGATCGAGTCTTGAATAACGAGATAAAAACTGAATAGAGGTATATTCGTTACCCGCCCCTCCCCTCCCATCCCTCTCCCTGCAATTCACCCTATTCCTTCCCCAGCCCACTCCCCCGTAGAGGTTTTCTAGTCCCTTGTGATGGAAATCATGGAAGCTAAGGATATTTGGAAAGTGCTTGTCACCAGCACACCCTGTTTATTTTCTTTTTGTTCTCACCGTTTGAATGCATGATCTGTATCGGGGCAATACTATTGCATTTTACGCAAACTTTGAGCCTTTCTCTTGTGCAATAATTTACATGTTGTGTATGTTGGTTTTTTTTTTTTGTTTTGGGATTTTTTTTGTTGGGTTTTTTTTATTTTTTTTTGTTTGGTTTTTTTTTTTTAAATTTTTGGATTGGACAGCATGTATGGTATGTTATGGCTGTTTTTAAATTGTCCCTGATTAGTTGCTGAGCAAACACGTCGCTGTTTCCAGTTCCGTTCGGAAAAAAAAAAAAAAAAGAAAAAAAAAAGGAAAAAAGAGGAGAAAAAAAAAAAGAAAAAGAGAAAAATGAAACAAAACCAAACCCGAGAGCAAACAAAACCGACCATGCTGCATACATCCTGTAATACATATCATGTACAGTTTTGTTTTGTGACGTGCGAAGGAAAACACACTTTGGGTAACCCTCTACGGACAGGACCGATAGCACCGAAGAAGCGTTGCGTTAGCCAGATTTCTGTCTTAAAAGAATAAACCCACCAATTGGAGAAAGAGTACCCATTAGGAAAAAAAAAAGGCCTTTAATTGGAAAGTAACTGACCACCACCAGTCAGAAAGAGGTAGATTTCTATTAGCATTTGGTTTAAAACACACACACACACACAAATAATCTGAG
>VXBJ01002340.1:692705-707812 GCA_013400055.1 Nycticryphes semicollaris
GGGGGGGATTTTTTTTTATTATTTTTTTTTATTTGGATGACCAAAGGTCATTACAACCTGGCTTTTTATTGTATTTGTTTCTGGTCTTTGTTAAGTTCTATTGGAAAAACCACTGTCTGTGTTTTTTTGGCAGTTGTCTGCATTATCCTGTTCATACACCCATTTTGTCCCTTTATTGAAAAAATAAAAAAAAAACCTTAAAGTACACAGTGTCAGCTTCTCGTGTCCTCATTTGACACACGCTGTAGATGGCTTCCAGCAGCAGGCTGTACGTAGGAGCAGGTCCCGCGCAGGGGCATTTTGAGGTGCCCGCTCCTGACCCCGAGGAGTGCCCGCCGCACAGCGTGTCTTAAATAAGCTGCCTCTGGTGAGGAAGAGGATTTTTTGGTCTAATGAGTTAGCTTTGCAGCCAGTGGAAAGCATTCGCAGTCTGGACCTGTAGTTTTGGGGTTTTTTTTTCCCCTCCTTTAGTCGAGGAGTAAGCTGTGACCCGCCCCCTCCCCCAATAACTGGTGGCATCTCTGGCTTTCACTTAGTGGCCTCGCTCTGCGGCAGGGACCTCCCTCCCAGTCTGGCAATGCTTTGGCAGAAGAGGTGAGCAAAAAAACCAAAAAGCTCTGCGGCCCCCCTGAAACCCTCCCAATTCACACACCTCCCTCCCCATTCAGCTGGTTTTTGGGGCATGGGGTGAAATCAGCCGCTGGCGCATGTGAGCGCGTGGGCAGGAGCTGATTTCTCTCGGGGTGGTGCGTGTGTCTCAGCTCTGGGGTGACTGATGCGCAAAGCTCCCAGCATCGCTCCGGCTGGGGCTGGGAGCTCCCCTTTCCTTCTCCCCTGGACTTTTATTATTTGGTGGGAATCACAGGTTTATGAAATGTTTTATGTGCATTGTCTTTAAAATCTGGACCCCAGTACAGGTTCCCCCTGCCCCCTTCCTTAGGGGTCCGTATATGTTGTCAGTTTGACAAATACTGCATGTTGCAGCATCTCTTTACTTTATTAAAGCACGTACTGCTGTGATACTGTCTTTTGCTGTTCCTAGTGTAATGGATTTAATACTTTTTTTTTTCCTTTTCCTTGTTTTTGATTTCTGTAAAACCTTCCAGTTGTTCTGTTGTCTTCTCGTGATGGCATCGTTTGTTGCCTTTATTTTGAGTAGCGCCTTCTGAACGGGAAGTTTAGGATTTAAAAAGCATACAAAAATATGTATCTGAAGAGAAAAATTTATTCATTTTCCAGGGGACAAGGGAAAAAAAAAAGGCAACTCTGTTTTAATTGTGGGACAGGAGGAGTGAAGGTTGAATTGTCTGGGCTAGGGGGACAAGTGTGCAGGGGTGTGGAAAACCCCTCTGCCGAGCTGGTACTGGTCCCCTCTGGCAGTGGCTGAGGCAGATGCTGTGCTGGAGCTGTGCAGATACGGGTGCTGCTGGAGGGACCCCTGGCACAGCGTAGGGAAGGTGGGGTCCGGTCCTGGTCCTGGCGTGGTGGGCTTGGGGCAAAGGGGGTGGACTCGGTGACTGCTCCCGGGAGTGCTTGAGTACACAGGGGTGCGCAGGGAGCATTGTGGCAGCTTTGACAACACCCACTTCTTGACACCAGGATTCCGTGCCGTGAAATGTCTGTGCAGGGCCTGGTCTCTTCCCCTCCCTCTCACTAAAATTGCTGGCTGGTGGTGCTGCAGTGGAGTTGTTGGCTGGAGGACTCGTGTTAGCTGGTCTGCCTGGGGTTGAGCGTAGCCTGGCTGTCTTTAGGGACGGGAGCTGTACCCTATGTCTATCTTACGGCGGTCGTCGTTCCACTACCTTTCTCTATACTATGTTTTACACATGAAGTAATCATATATACAGGCATCCATGTACAGATCTATATACAGGCATCTCTCTAGGCAGATCTGGGCTCCGTGTGCTGCTGCAAGATTAACAGGTGGAAAGCATACAACGATTTTTTGTTATTTTTTTTTAAATTGTGCAGCGATGTATTTGATTTATAGGTTTCAGAGAGCTAAATTAGGCCGCCAGGCGCTGCTGTGCCCTGCAACTGTGCACATGGTGGTGTGGAGGAGCTTCAGGAGAAGCAGCTCCTGCTGCAGGAGAAGTTGCCTGAGCTGGCCAGTGAGAGCGTAGCTTAAGAGCAACACCATGCTGTTACCTCAACACTCAATTTGCTTTTTTTGATGCTTTTCCGCCAGTGGCAATGAGTTAATGGCATGATAAAACCAACGCCAAATTTGTTGGGTTGGGGCACGGATGTCTAAGGCCCCATCGTGCTCTCAAGCTGCTCTGGCATCCTGTGCGTGCATGACCTGTGCTCCCTAGAAACTTCCCTGTTTCTGTGCAAAAAGATGTCTCTATAAATAAGAGTGATATTTGGGTAACAGCGTCTCTATTGTTAAAATCTCAAACCTCATCAACTTTCAAGGAGAAATGTGTTTTTATGGCACAGACCCCTTTGCCATTAGTATTTAATCTCCTCCAAATTGAATGATTAATGTAATGAAGGCACTGAAACAGTATCCAAAATTCAGACTACAGATGTTTCGTATTTATTATGTTTCCAAGAGCTCAGATAAATACAGGAGTAAGTGATACCATGTCTTTGCTTGACATTCAGGAGGCTTTGGTGTATCTGATGAGATAGTTTCAGGGTTTATCTAAGTGCGGAGTTTGTACAAAACCAGAGACGAGATACCAGCTGCTCTTTTAGCTCCTTCCCTCTTTTCTCCCATAAATGTTGAAAATCCTTTTCAATGGGCATGTGGCGAATTGTACTATTGACTAGGAGAGCGATATTGGCCGGAGGGCTCTTTGCTGGAGTTGCTGGAGAGCCGCTGCTCCTTGAGCCCAGATGCTTATCTGCTAGTTTCAAAGGAGCCATGGGCATCCAGGTGTGGGGTCCCCTCCTCACCGAGGGAACCCCCGCCACCCGGGTTTTGTGCCCCCTTGGTGGGACATACATATGGTTGGCAGCGGTGTTGTGCTGGTAGGGCTCATGGCAGGGATGGATGGCTGCAGCACTCTTGACTCCCTTGAAAGTCTCAAGCCTACTTTAACATCAGCCTGAAATGTGTCAGGCCTAGACATCTGCAGAAACAAGCCCTCCCTGAGGGGCAGACGAGGCACATGCTCTTGACTTTGGAGGAACCACTCCAGTTTACACCCACTTGAAGACCTGGCTCAGAAACTGCTTTTTTAGTTTTGATGGCAGCTCGCGTGTAGCCTTTCAACCACTCTCTTAAGTATTAGTGAAACAATTCTCATAGAAACCTGTGACTCAGTCAGGATGTTGAGGTGGATTTTGAGGGACTGATGGTGAAGCACTGGCCTTGCCACTGCCTCTGTGTGTGGTGTAGTCCTTAGCTTGCCATTTGGCGTGGTGCAGTGCTTGGTGATCAACCTTGAGCAGGGGCTTGCAGCCCCTCTCCATCTCCATGTGAGTGGAGCCAAGGACGTTTGCTGTCCCAGAGCCCAGTCCCATGCTGTCGGGAGTTGATGACAAGTCGCCTGCACTGGGCACGGGCTGGGGCTTTGCAGCTCCAGCTTTGCTACTGCAGTCTGCACTTGCACGTAGTGTGATACCCAGTGTGTAATGAGTTGGGGAAAGTCCTCCATGAACCACCCGCCGCGTGGTGTGCTAACAGTACCGATGGTTTTAAGAGGGTCTTGGGCACCTGGATGCACTGTGGGTACTGGGGAAAGTCCCTGAGGTTTTGGAAAAGAATAGGAGGAAATTTTCAGACAGTCTGGCTTGGTCCTTGCCCAAGCAGAGGTCCTGACACAGCATGGGCTTCTCCTCCTAAATGATCCCTGTGGTTCCTGCGTGGTGCCAAGCGATGCCAGACACGAGGGTGTGGCCTGAAAGGAGGAAGGGCTCCATTCTGCTGTATCCCTCTGTGACAGTTGTATGTCCTAGTTGTTAAAGGGGAAAAAAAAAATAAAAAAAGAAGTAAAATGAGAGAATAATTCGCTCCATGGGCCATGTCACACCTGTTCTCTCCTCTGTCCCCATGCTCTCTGTAGGTTCGACGTACCCCCCCAGCTGGCGCAGTGCCCAGGGAGCCCCGGATGTCTGGCAGTTTTCGGATGGAAGTTCAAGAGCACTTAAATTCTGAAAGGAGGTGAAGCTGGGGTGAGCGGTTGGCGGCATCTCGGCGTCTGGAGGTGGCCTCTGTCCTGCTGGCTCGCCGCATCCCTGGGAGAGCCTGAGAAGTCACCCGCCGAAGGCAGCACTCCCCGGGCTCCTCCTGCCTGCAAGACTATCGTATTTATATTTTGTAATAGAGTACAACACTTCTTTGGGGTTTGGTTGGTTTTTTTTCTTTTTTATTTTATTTTATTTTCTAAAAACACACAAAAAAAAAGCAAACCCACCCACCAAGGTGAAGGGCTTATTAATGGCTTCGACCGTCTCCTTTCCCCGTGGAAAAGACTTGTCTTACTCTCGTGGACAACCTGGCCTGTTGGTTATCTCCCTGACGTGCCATTTCTCGGAAGGCGCATCTGATGTGACGAATTAAAAATAAAACAAAACACAGTGTAGGTCTGTGGGTGGGTGGGAAATTGCCATAATAAATGTTGGAGCTTTAGGTTTTGTTTGCTCTGTCTTTAATTTTTAATGCTAACAAGGGCCAGGCGGCGGGTATGACTTTGTATTACCGTATTGGCTGCAGAAAACCAAGTGTTGAGTTTACAAAGAGAGAGCCGGGGCTGGTGTCTGCGTGAGGGGCTGCACAGCCCTGGTGGGCAGACGTTTCCCACAGAGCTAGACCAGGTTATGGCTGCTGCACCCCAAGTCGCGGTGAACCCTTGCTGGTGTTCAGCGATGCTGAAGCGGGGCGTCTCCCAGCTCTCCTCCATCGCCTGCCTCCTCTTGATGAATGCTGGCTGTCGTGTTGCATTTCTGCTGTTAGACTACATACTTTTGGGGCTGGTGGGATCCGTAACGTCCCTTAGTGTCCATCCAAGGAGAAGTGAGGCCAGCTGGTAGGTTTCGCAAGGAGCGATGGTCTTGCTGTGGAGATGCTGTCAGTACCAGGGGTTGCAGAGCCCTGCCCTGAGCCAGAGTACCCGGGGGAGCTGCTATCAGGCTGGCATGCTGCTGTCTCCAACTGAGGGCTCCAGCCCTGGCATAGCTTTCACCCCCTGCCAGTGACACTCGTCCCTTGGTTGGAGCTCAGCACTCACCCCAGGAGTCTGCTAATTCAGGGCCCAAGAGCTTTTCTGAACAGAAGATGGGTTAAGTGCATGCTTGTGTGCTGTCTCTGATGGGATTTATAGGCTGTAGCTACTCATGCCTGTGCCGGCGAGTGGGAATGGACCTTATTTGGTGAAAGAAACCAGCTGGGTAGCGAGCAGAGCTGCTGGCTGGCCATGTCAGGCTGCCAGGACACCCGCTGCCGGTCACAGTGGGACAGAGCCGAGTCGTGAGGCAGGGGCCAACTGATTTATTTGCTTCATGCGTTAGCTTCACTCTCACTGCTGGTTTTATTCATCTTCTTTCTTAAAAGCTGAGTGAGACACCCGGCCGGGGCAACTCTTTCCTGGCAAAACGGCCATAGGGAAATCCATGTTGCCTTTCCGATGGGTGCTGGTTGCTCTTTTGTTTTTTAAAAACCCAGGCTGTAGTTCTCATGTCAGCTGGGGCATAGCACAAGCACAGATAGACACTTTTGTACCTTAAAGCTTGGCAAGGTGCTGAGGTGCGTGGCAGAAGCACCTCCACACACAGGTGTAGGGCCAAACCAGGGTGCACAGGCATGGGTTAACCCAAAGGGAGCTATTGCTGCTTCTTTTAAGGTGATTTGGTCTTTGAGGTTCAATTACCCAAAAGCCTGCACACACTCCAAGCTTTTTTTATCATTAGGAGATGTTTTTAAAAGGTTCTTTCTATCCCAGCCTGTGCTACCACCTCTGTGTCTGCTCGTAAGGGGTGTTTTTTGAGCCTCGGAAGGGTAAATCCTGTTGCATTAAGCATCCTATTGATTATAAGCATGCCACGGGTAAGGAGTTAGCAGCTCCCATGAACTGCTGGCACCCTCCCCTCTCCCCCAATCCTGCCCCGAGGTATCTCTGCACCAGCAGCTGCATCAGACTGGGGCTGAGTTGACAGTTGCAAAGGGCGTTGCTCTACTCTCTCTTCCAAATTGCAAACCAGGAATCACCTGGTTCCTACCTACAGCAGGGCTGCAATGCATATAATAAAGGGCAGCTAGGAGGCTGCTTTATAAAGGCTTTTCAGTGTACTAACTGGTTCTAGGAGGGCAAAGCTCAATCTGTAGGTGATTTCTGGTGGGGAGCTGGTCATGCTTTTGTTGCTCTGCTTGGTGAAATAAGTGCGGTGTCCTCTGCTTTCTCTGGCATTGGCCCATCTCTCCTCCAGCAGCCGGCACGAGGCAGGTGTTTCTCCCAGGAAAAGCAGCAAATAACAAAGCAGTGACAGCTAAATGTGCTCTGCTGAGCAGAGAGGGGAAAAGTTATACCTGTCCTTTCCTGAAGTGTTGAAGGTAAAGTGAAATAGTCCTTAAAATGTGTATTTTTTTAATACAGGTGTTAAACCCTCTCAACTCTTAGGATTTTAAAACATCTGCAGAATTTATGTCTTGCCTTAATGTTACTGATACATGTAACAACCGTGCTGAGAGCCTCCTCCAAGTGTGAGGACTGCACTGAGGGCTCTTTTCCCCAGCTGCAGGGCCTGATCCTGTTCCAGTTCCCAGGGTCTGTGTGCCTCTTGTGAACCAGCAGGGCAGTCTCTGCACCAGATCTGCTGCAGCTTCATGTGACCTGGGCAACTGTGTGCTTTAGTTAGGGGTATGGTTAGGATCCCTTTTTTGTCTGGCCGGGACTTGGCTGCTGCAAAGCCCTTCAGTGTATCTGGGCGTGCAGAGGATCGCCAGCCATCGCGTTACAGCGGCTTAATGAGTTTCTACCAATTAACAGGAGTCAAGGATTTCCTGCAAGGGGAAAGCTGGAAAACTGATAGCCGCAAAGCTGGAGGCTGCTCTGTTTCAGGTGCAAGAGGGGCAATATTCCTAGGGATTTTGTATTTTAGCATATTCCCAATGTGTCAGTCTGCACATTAAAGTTAAAAAATGAAGTATGCTTTGTCTTTATGAAAAAACAAAGCTCTAAAGTTTTGGAGTTTTTAATAAGCAAAAGAAAAGCTCTTTTTTTCTAGTCCGGGGGCCTGAGATGAGGAAGATACCTGGGAATTAGCTAGTTTAGCTTTGATATTTTTTTCTTGGTTTAAAAAGCTGCTTTCAAACTTGAAGGCAATTTGACAGTGCTGTATTTTGTTTCTAAGCACACTTTTGCTACATCACAGTGCAGCAAAGGTCAAGTCTTTTGTGAAGTATAACTTAAGTTTTGCTTTCAAAACATGTATTTTGGATTTGTGATGCATTTGGGCCATGGGCTTTTATAAGGTGAGAAGAGAGGGGTGAAATGAATGTGTTAGAGGTCGCTTATTGAGAACTGTCTCTTCAGAAGGGATCTGAAAACAGATCTAAAATCCCACAAAGGGGATTCCCCCATCTCACCCCCATTTTGTTTCAAACCCAGCTTCATGGTGGGTCCTACTAAGTGACCTGTGTGACCAGTGGCAGCATTGGACTTGGGCGTAACATGGTGTTGGTGGGCAGCAATGCAAATGCAAACTCTGGGGGAATCTTGGGCTACTGGGGGTTTTATCAACTATGCTATTGTTTCGCACCTCACTCCTCCTCTTGCTGTGTGTGTCTGAGCTGTCTGGATGCCGGCAAAACCCAAGGCTGAGCCTTTACCTGCAGATTTTTGGTGGTGAGGGGGAGGACCTGCCAAATGTATCTGCCTTTGCAGGACTCCCTGCTCTGGTGCGCCGTTTCACATGATCCCACTATAAATTACTATCAAGGAGTGAGCTGAACAAACACCTTGAATGAGAGTGGTGCCTCATTTGCTTCTTCTTTCATTCCCTGCTTTGCCCCCAAATTTTCCCATTTCAGGTGTGATTAGGCATCACCATTCAGTTGTATGTTGTACCTGCTTCAAATTGACAAAATTTTATTGCCCCTCTGTCCCAACACCACCTGAACCCCTCTCCCCCCAGAAGTCACCTTCTTCTGCAGGGGTCCAAATAATCAATTATTCCTGAGGAAAGATGGAGTTGGGAGGCGGGGGGAACACACATCAACACCCCCACACCCCAATATGGCCCTTATGCCTTAATCTCACTGGATAGAGTTACACATCTGGTAGAGGCTTGTTCGTTGTTGCTATTACTTTTATTGCGTCTTTAGCAGTGATGAAGTTCAGATGGCAGAGCCAGTGGGCCCCAATTTAATTTCGCCTGGCCTCCTGTAATGAGCATGCTGTGATCCCCGGGCAGGGCTGGCTTGGCTATGGCTCCAGTGAGCAGGGGCTCGTCTGCCGTGGTGATGGGCAGAGGTGGTGTGGACAGACAGCCGGACAGGCAAAACTCCATGGGGGGGTGGGGGGGCAAGAAAGAGAAATCTGGAACTAAGCATAACGGATGGGTGGAGGTGTCTGTGCTATGTGAGCGCTGAATACTGCAGTGACATGGGTGGGTGGGTGGATGGACAGACAGCTTTTCATGTCAAAACCCAGAAGCAAGATCATGAGGTGGCCTTCCATCTTTTTTGGTGCCTGGGCTGTGTGTGCTGTGACACTTTCTGAGGTTGTTCTAGCCCCGATGGCTCTTCCCTGGCAATTTCTGTGACCCTCCGGGTTTCCAGTGGCAATGTATAGAAGCTCCCACCTCTCCCCCGGTGTCTGCAAATGCATGTGTCTAAGGGCTATACAGGATTCATTTACGGGCCTCCTGTTGGTGGGATATGTGCATGCAAAATGAAGGTTGTATTTGGCTTCTAATATTCAGATCTATATTCCATACTGTGTTGACCAAGAAAAGCAACTCAGCCCCTGTGCTGAAGAATGTGATGGACTGATGACTTTCAGAAACATACTGTAAATCAAGGAGGCTAATAAATACTTGCTATTAATAAAACAGGGCTACTGCCTTTCAAGTTATTTTCACATTTTACATTTTAAAATTTAAATGGAATGAAAAAGGCAATACTTTTGGACTTTCCCTCTTCTCCCAGCACAGTTGTTGCTAAACTTAACATCCTCAAATGCCCAGACAATATGAGTTTTTCATCAATGAGAAGGTCTAGATGGAGCAGTAAGACCCCTGCCCAATGCCATGGAGCTGATGAGGGGCTGACCCGAGCAACAGGGTTCCCTTGGCAAGTGGTGACCTCTAACTGGGTTGTCCCTATGGGCTGGCAGAAGATCCCCATAGCTTGCCCAGATTAATGCATCAAAGAGACTGCAGCCAAAAGCTGTACCACCTGCACCAACTCATGCTAAACCTTTAATGCTTCCCAGTTGTGAGTGAAGCTGCTCCAGCTGGTAAGCGCATGGGCAGAGCATCCACAGGCTGCTTAACCCTTTCTGTCAGGTTTCTCTGGGTCCGTACCCCATCCATTGCAAGAAGTTGGGTGAAGGTGTTGGTGGCCAAGGGCCTCCTATGATACACACCCACAGGCGGCAGAAAATGGGGCTGTGATCTTGCTTCTTGAGTATCTGTAGAAGAGCTCATAGTGCCTATGGGGATGCCAGAACAGGCTCTTTGAAGAGCTGTGCCCTTGCAAACCCATAACACCGTGGACATCGAGTAGAGGATGGAGCCCTAAATAAATCTTTTTCTTTTTTTATTTTTTTTTTTCTTGATGTGAGTGTCTGTCCTTTCCCTGACCTCTTACAGCTTTCCATCAGCAAGCAGTGCTGAGTGGCTGTGACACTTCTGTCCCCCTCCCCTGTGGGCTGAGGTTGTCCCCTGGCAGCCCTAGTTCCATGGCTCATCTCCCAAAAAGCCCCCATTGGTGGGTGGTGTGGGCTCTGCCTGTCCTGCTTTTCCCAAACACCTCTGCACCCCTAATTCCAGTATGGGTAAATTTTTTTTGGTTTTTTTTTTTTTAATATTCTCCTCCCAGCAGATGTCTTCCCTGCCACCTCCATGGCATGCTCCCTTAGGGTTGGGCTTTTTGATTTGGAGGCACTGGGGAGCAACATCCCTTCGGGAGCTGCTTTGCACCTGGCTGCTCCTGTTGGCTTTTTGCTGCCTGAAATCCCCTTTTAACTTTTTTTTTTCTTTCCCCTTCCCTCTCTCCCCTGCTGAAGAGATAGCACTTTCTGCAGCTGTAGTGATTAAAGGGGAGGGGAAAAAAGCTTTTTTAAAGTAGAGCCTGGCAATATAAAATAAGGTGTGGAGGTGATGAATGATCCTGGGGTATATTAAAGCAGGGGCTGGCATTTTCGACATCTCTCCTACCTGCAGCGTGTTTGAGCACCTCAGAGACTGGCTGTTTTGAAACACTGAGCATCCACCCCCGGGCCCTAATATGGGCAAGTTTAAAAACGTCCTCTGGGATTTAGTCAAGTCGTTGCTGTTTTCCTCTCCCAGAGACCTCAGAGCTGCTGTATGGATATGCAGCTGGAAGGGGACAGGAGGACAAATCCCACCCCAGCCCTGCTTTGCTACCAGAGGATGGATACTCCT
Source organism: Nycticryphes semicollaris (assembly GCA_013400055.1). NCBI lineage: Eukaryota > Metazoa > Chordata > Aves > Charadriiformes > Rostratulidae > Nycticryphes > Nycticryphes semicollaris. The sequence goes on from VXBJ01002340.1 coordinate 703,263, forward strand.
GTAAAGGTTCGAGATGGGAAAAGCTTCCCTGGCTTTTAAATGCTTTTTGAAAGCTCTTGGAAGCTTATTCCCAGCATTGCTGTAAGAAGCAGTCAGGAGAAAGAGAGGAAAGGAAGAGCTCATTGCATGCAACCAGCAGGAGAGGCACAGGGAAATTATGCATTTTTCCAGACTGTCTTATTCCCTTCTGTGTATTAAACATTATTTTAATATTCAAGTGACAATGTTTTATAATTAAGCTAAATGTAAGAGACGGAGTATGCTGGAGAGCTCGGCTCAGTGTGAGGAGGTGAGGAAGGTTTCCACCCGTTGCCCAGGATTAACCCCAGGCTGCAGCATCCTCTGCGGCCGCGCAGGCAAGTACAGTGCCTGGCTCTCGAATGCCAACACACCCCGCACTTCGGCAAGTAAAACCTTTAACTCATAAAGGTTGTAATGTTAATACAGAAGAAAAGCCTTTTAAAAAATTACATTAGTTCACAGACATCTATTGAACTCATGAGGGGAAATCTAGCCCCTGAGAGATAGAAACTAAAGAGCTGAGCCATAAACCAGTACGATAACATCCTTATTATAAGATGCAAATTAAGGGGCCCAATTCACTTTAAAAAAGCATTATGAGTATTTAATTTTTCTAGTGGGAATATCTCTGAAGTTGGCCTGTGTGTGGTTTTTCATGCTGTGTACTTAAAAAAAAAAAAAAAAAAAAAGGAGAAAAAGAAGAAAGTAAGTCAGGCCATGAAGAAGCTGCTGAAGGCGGAGTTGAGGATGCCAAGCGGTGATTTGGGTGGCAGAAGAAGTAGCTGGTGCTTATCATGGGCAGGAGAGCATGTGTTCACGCTGGATTTGGGTGGGGAGACCGTGGCTAAAGCCATCAGCATTGCGGTGGGTTTCTGAAGTTCTGAAATGGGATCTGAACCTGCCCTGGGATTTGCTTTAAGTGTTGCATCTCCAGAGCAGTTGGCTGGCTCCCGGTGCATCTCTGGCCAGTGGCTTGGTGCTGACACTGATGCCCTGTGGCTCAAGCAGGTGCTCTCGGCTGAGACTCCATCTGAAATTTTTGGGATTTTCTGAGCAACTTGCTCCCCACCCTTGCCATTGCATCCTTTTTCAGGAAGCAGCTGGGTTGCTGTGATGCTGCTGACAGTGTTATTGGTTATGGGTTATAGAAAACATACAGTCTGGTGAAGGGATGACAGGGCTTTTTGATGCTTTGATTGAGGTGCTTACTCACACCAGGAGTGATTTGAGGCTGAAGTTTTTGTTTGTGGCCATTCCTTGTTTCCTGGAGCCTTTTGAATTATTTTTTTTTTTCCTCCCTGAAGTTGGAAGACAGTGTAATCACTGCCCTTGCCTTTGCTGTTTGTTACATGTCAGAGGCTAAAGTCCCAAGCCAGAAGAAGGACTTGGCACGCAAGGTGTGGACAGCTGGGATAAAAGGGAGAGAGCCTCTGAGTGTTTGGTCTGCTCTCCGTCCAGCTATAGGGTTGAAAGTTGTTTTTAAATTTGAAAAAGCAAAGAAAGTGCAGTACTCTTAATTCACATCCTTAAAGACAAAAGGCCGGGTTCAGCCGCCTGCATGCTGGAGCCATCGGGAGGCTGGAATTATCTTTTCAGACATAGAAAATAAGCCTCCGCCCTGAAAGACTGCTTTTTAGGCAGGCATCATATAGCTCACCTATATAATGCCTAGAGGTCAAGGGTTGAGTAAAATAGACCAGGTAAATATGTTCATTTGATACCCAAGAATTACATAACTTTATTTATTTTGCAGAGTCATAGAGCATCTCTCCGATCATAGAGATACAAATTGTGATAGAACGGGGGCTGATGGGTCCAGACCCAGCCCTGCAGCTTGAGTCTGGGGTCAGGCTCTGCTTCTACACTGCAGCCCCTGCTTCAGGTTTGGGTCACAGAATAATGGGGTTTTCCCGAGGGGGTGTTAATCAGCTGAGGAATACCCTAGTCTTCAGCTGAACCCCAGCGACTGAGCTTGGACAAGGTCTGAGCTCTACATTGAAACCTGTTTCTCATCCCAAGGCTGCCTCCCTATCCCCTTTCTGGCAGTTGAGTACTTACTTGTTTCCAAACCACTGTTTACAAGCAATATTGCTTCTTTTTATAGCTGCACAGATACATGTGGCCAGCAAAGACCATAAAATAGTGGTAGGTAATGCTTGCTGTCAGGCACTGGGCTGGCCGAACCCTTAAAAAGACTACTTGCTTTGAGGGATTTTGTTTGTTTGTTTGTTTGTTTTTAAAGAAAATAAATCCAATATATCCTTCTTTTATCTTGTTTAGGAATCGTAAGTTTAGCAGTTAACAGGGTTAGTGGACCGCCTAGGTAGCTGTATGGGGGCCATAGGTTAGTTAGGCTGGAAGTATTTATGGGGCTGTCACTCAGCTGGTCCCTGAGAGGGGCCTCATCACTTGTTGCACGTACTATTAAACACCAACACCCAACAACACTCAAACTAAACAACCTTTTCTGACAGAGCAGTGCCATGCCCCAGTAGTCTTCTCACAGATATCTATAAAAAGAGGTGGTTTGTGAATGGGGGCTTTTAATCCTTTTCCCTCCCTTTCCATCCTGAACCCACACAGGAGCACCTGGAGCATCATATGTGCATGTGTGGCTGAAAATCACACAGCTGCAAAGACAGATGGGGAATTTCACTCAGCATTTACAAAGTGAACTTCATGGGAAGGTGGAGGGTCGGTATCAGGACGATATAAAGCTCGTGGCCAAACCACCCCAGCAATATCGCTTTGCCAGGCCTACAGGCATTCTCCGTGCCGTTTCCCGGCTTGCAGTGCACCCCGTAAACCTCCTCCTCTCATCTATTTAGGAATAGGAGCCTCGTAAATCCTTCCGACCCGGATGCTTTATCAGGTCCTCCAGCTTCTCTCTGTGAAACCACGGTAGGGGCGAACATCTGTGCAGGGGATATCCTCCTGCTCCCACTCCTCCATGGCCGGCCACTATCACCGCTGGGAAGGCAGTTGTGGTTTCATAGCTTTTTAGCTGCGAAATGAGGAAGGATGTTCTTCCTTGTGGTTTGCAATTACGGTGTAGAAAGTAAAAAACGTATTTCTGCATCCCACCCCAGATTCGTTCTCCTGCAGCCAGGGCTGATAAGGGGCAATGTGTTTCAGAGCAAAACCCTGACGGTAAGCGAGTTCTGAAAGTGATTGTAAAAGTTCCCTGGGAGATTAAACACATGTCTAAGCCTATGTGTGGCAGCAGCATTTGGGAATAGCATTTAATATCACATAGTACCTTGCTTTTTTAAAAAAAACCAAAACAACATCCCCTGACCCCAACCTCCCTTTGTGCTGGGGTTGCAGCAGTCGGGATTCTGATGCCCTAAGTCCACCCTCCATCTTTAACCCCAGAAATTCTTCAACTTTTGGGAGCAAGTGATGTATTTGTATCTCACTCCATGCTCCAGTGTTTACACAATCAAAACCTAGAAAGGTTCTAGGATTAGCACCATCAAACCCAGGAGTTGAGCTGGTCCTTCACTGGGGATTCTCTGGAAGGGCTGTGAGGTTTTTTCTCCTGGATGGAGGGATGCCCAATTTCAGGTCTGGCATCACTCCAAAGATGGGTCCTGGACACACTTGACAGTAGCTTCTCAGGAGCTGTGGTGGGGATGAATGAAGCTGAAGCTATTCATACTCTATATGTGTGCTTGAAGTGGTTTGGGATAAGTTGAAAAATACTGTATTATTGATTTGCAAGCAGCACAAGCAGCTGGCTCATACCTAATTATGGGGGCTCCCTCCCAGCCATGTGCCCATCACAGAGGGTTGGGGGGGCGAGAGCTCCTGGGCACATCCAGCTGCAGTGAGGATATTTTCTGGGCACATATCTTTTTGGAAGAGTGTGGTGGGGTCCTGCTTGGGGCCAGATGTTTTTCCAGAAGTGCTTCTACCCCCACTCCTCTTTACACCTCCCCTTCACGAAGCTGATGCAAGGTCTGATTTCTCCCCTACTCTGATAATCCCCAATCCCAAGGCTAGAGCACCAGAGATGTGCTGTGCAGACCAGGGTCACCTCTGTTTTGCTTTCATGAGGGCTTATATTCCTCTTCTTTAGAGGAAGAGACTGACTTCCCCCTTGAGTTGCACTAGAGTGGAATTAAGGACTGAGAAAGAGCAGTGGGATTCCTCTATTACCCAATCCTACAGGGTTTTCTTTTTCTTTTTCTTTTTTTTTTTTGTTAATTTTAATTTTGTGTTTTGCACTGCACTGAGAAGGTAGAGGTGAATCCTTGCCAGACGGGGAGGTGCAGCTGGGAAGGGGATGATCTTTGCTGATGGCCCTGGCTGGGATGCACCGCTCCCCCCTGCCGGGAGCCCCCGTGGCTGGGGCCCTTCTCCCTGCGCTGCTCGGCAGGTTTCGGCATGACTCACTGGAGCTTGGGACGAGGTGGGGTGTTTTCTTCCAGGTCAGGATTTAGGTGGATTGGCAAAGGGCTGTGGGAATGCTTTTAAGGTGTCTTCTTGCATGTATTTTTTTTTTTTTTTCTCTTCTCTTCCGCCCC
>VXBJ01002340.1:707822-760070 GCA_013400055.1 Nycticryphes semicollaris
CCCCCCCTTTCTCCTTTTTGTTTCACTGCAAGTGGTGCCAAGCTCTCCTGCTCTGCCTTCACCTGGCAGATGAGTGAGGAAGGGTTCAGGCTGCCGGAGATGCACATTTAGCTATTGCCTGCATCCTGCCCTGTACCTCGGCTCAGCATCTTTCCTCCCCTTCTCCTCAACACCCCCCAAAACTGCTCTCCATTTCCAAAGAGGTCAATGCCATTGCTCCCAGCTGGGGGCCACCAATGCAGCCCCGTTTCCTCTTTCCTTGTGGGGTGCCTTAGTGATGGGAATCAACTCACACTTATTGCCATACTTCAAATAACAAAAATAACAGAACAAGAGTGTTGAAGGTGCCACAGATCTTTGTAACAGACATTGAAGTCTTTGAAGACTTGGAGCTCCAAGGTTTATGGAGAGATAAATAATGAGTAGTAATTAAAGATGCACACACTGTATCACTATGAATTGCAAGAGGTTTTAGAGTAGCTGGACATGCCATTGTGCTGGTTGAGGTCCTTGCTGCTGGAGTTTGGGGTGGCCAGGAGGGTCTGCAGCTGAGTAGCCACTTGCATGCAAGAGATGCTTTGCATTCATGTTACTATTAGTGTTTAACACATGTTAATCACTGCAGCCTCTAGCTCTGCTGATGTAGGGCTCAGAGCCTGGCTATTGCCCACCCAGAGCCGTGCCTGGATGCACCTCCTTGTACCCCGTCTGCTGCAGATTAAAGATCTCATACCACCAAGCTGGTATAAATGGGAGGTTTTGTGCCACTGGTTCTCATCTTAATTATGTATCTGCATGGGATAAACCTGAGGGCAAACCGTCCTGGCACTCCATCAGCACTTTCCTACGTGCGCTTCTGGGAAGCAGAGGGACAGCCACATGCATGACCTGTTCTTCTGGCCTCCTCTCAATCACATTGCAGCCTCAGGTGCATTTTAGCTCCTCTGAAATATTTTGGGGGTGTTTTTTTCATGTTAGTGCCTTAATCACTTTTTTTTTTCTCTTTTTCCCCTCCTTTGACATGTCCGAACTATTTCATCCCATTCTTAGTATTGACATAAAAATGCAGCTGAGAAAACACTGAAGCTGTTTCAACAACTGCCGTGCTAAGAAGTAAAGCAAACCAGAAAGTAGTTATTACACCGAGAGCTTCCTCTTTAAATCAGCTGGGGGGGAGAAGTGAGATTACTTGGTAATTAGATTCTCTCCCTCATCCTAATTGCATTACCAATAAATCAGCTCTGAAGATCTGTTTCTTTTTAAGTTTTCTTGAATTTAGTCTTTGTCTGAGAATCTTGGAACAACAGAGCCACAGTAAGTATGATTAACCTATAGTTAATTACTGGGTATTTCAGCTCTGCCCTGTGGACGCTCAGCCTGAGATAGTTAACTATCATACTCTCAGAAACCAACCCCCTGCCAAATGTGGGGAAAGGAGCAGTGGAGAGCTGAGTGTGGTGAGCTGGTCCCTCATTACTGATATTGTTTAAGGAAAAGTGCAGCAGGCTTTATGTTAAGGGATAATTTGGCACCCACACAAGTCCAATGGAAAAAATTAACTTTTTTGCCTTTTTGTTCTGCACTTTCTCCCCACCTCTTTCCAAAGCTGCTAAAAGACCAGGGAGTTTTAGTTTAGAAAGTGCCTCCTATAAATACCTCCTATAATTTCAGTCTCAGACCCTGAAGCCATTTAAGCATCAATTAAACCATATATACATTGTATATTTTCTTTTTCAGAAGAAGAGAGGATGTTTACTTAATATATAATTACTTTCTGGGTCTGTGGGGTGCAGATGGGCATGGGGAGAAACCTACAAGCTGAGAGAGAGTAGGATGAAGAAAAGCCCTCCTGAAACCATGTGGAGTGTCCCCTTTCCCTTAATTGAAGTCAGGGCAGATCTCTTTCATTAGGAGGTGAGTGATGAGGACTTATCGGTGACCTTGCACCGAAATCTTGTGCAGTTGAAACCTGGTGGTTGCACAAGAGGTAGGGTGGTAATGCGTGGTACCATGCCACAGAATTCCCAGTGAGTTCATAACAGATCACTGATCCCAATTCACCGGTGGTTCGTGTATACTGTTCACTTTGGTGCACTGGTTCGCATGCACCAGATTACATCTCTATGACCCACAGATGGACAGATGATTTACCAGAAAAACCAATGCTGATGGTTTAAAAAAAAAAATAAAAAATCCTTGGTGAACACAATGTAAATTCTGGAGTGAAGGAGTTCATCCTTTCCCCTGCTCTATTCAAGTCCACTCTTTGCAAAGACTTATCAATAACACATGTGAATTTCTTCTGGGTAGGAAGACAAGGACCATTGTATTGACTATGCAGTCACATTCAACACCAAAAAGAGAGTTATGACCCTGAAACACAGCAATCCTTGCATAATTTTAACTGGGAAACTTGAGCAGGAGGGACACTACACTGGATCATGGTACCTCCTTTAGGAAAGCATCAGTAAGATGAGCTGTCCCACAATGGGGGATGAACCAAGGGGACACCAGATGAGATGAGACCACACTGATGGATTACTGTCCCATAGGGTTAGACCTAGGTGGGCAGAACCACCTGTAGATTGTGTAGTTCAGAGAATCCACTGACAGACCCTGGTATGGCCAGGGAAGGGACCAGGTCTAGCAGCTGAGTGCAGGCAGGAGCAACAAAAGATGGAAACAGAGATGGAGAGCATGGGGGAGACAAGGCTACATCCTTTAGGATTCGGAAATCTGACCTACTAATCCTCTTAGGCTGCTCAGAAAGTATTCAAGGCTGCCCTGCTTGGCTAGGGATGGCCTTCAGCTGTGGCTATGCTGCCTCCTCTGCTGATTGTCCACAGGTGAGGACACTCAACGTACTTCTCCATCTTTTCCTGATTATGGAGGGTTATGAGGTAGTTGATACAAGTGTGGGCTTGCAGCAGGCTCAGGAGAAGTGGCAGGTTGTACTGCTGTGGTGGGAGGCTTATGTGTTTCTGGGTTTGTCCTAGGGTTTTCTGATGTCATAGAGGGTCCCCTGCACTGGGTGAGCTGCAAGTGTGTAGGGGTCCCGGTGCTGGCAGTGCTATGATACCAGCCTTCATCCAGGGTCTGCTTTGGCCACTGCAGCTTTGTTTCTTTGGCTGGACCTGGGAGGCAGTGCCTGTAGTCTTCATTTGTGTTTGGCTGGCTTAGAACATCATCTCTCTGGGCTCAAAAAAACCCTGGGACTGTACATGGCTCAGAAGTGCCAGTTTACTACAGGTACCCTATGTACTCTGGATATGGGGGAATGAAGCTGTGTTGATTTAGGAGAAAAGAGAGGATGTCCTTGCTTAGCTTACAGAGGATGGAGGCCTTTACAAGGTGCTTCCTATTGAACTGCACTTGTATGTTATGCTGAGCCCCAGGTGGTACCTCATGTCATCTATGTGACCGCTTTGGATTGTTCCTGATGGGGAGGACTGGACATTTATCAGGGAGCTGCTCTGCAAGGAACAGGTGAGTGGTACTTGTTCACTGCTCTTTGCTGCTGCTCTTTAAAGTCATCCCGCCTTTAAGATCCTAGCTTTTTGCAGATACATGTTATCTTTCAAAGATCTCCCTGTGCCCACAATATGGCATCTGCAATACATATTATATCACACTGTTTTTCTTCCACATTTGCCAGAAGCGAAAGCTTAGCATAGAGTATGTATTAGATTTTTGGAAAGCCTTTCTGCTCCCTGACACTATGGGCTCAGATTAGCCCTTCATCTGTGTAAGAGAAATTCATTGGGTATTATGAGTATGCTGGATTGTGTAATGCTTTTTTGAAGACATACCTCTAGAGCTGGAGGCATGGTCTGTGCTAGTGTATTAATGGTGAAAAGATGTGTCGCTCTGTTACCCTGGCAGAAATAAATTTTTTTCTTCCCCATTCTGACAATTCATGTTTCTAGGAAGGGCTGTTCCTGTTTCTGGCAGGTTAGTCTTGGGGGTTTGAAGTTTATTGGAGGTCCCTAAGCACTGCTAAATTAATAAAAGCCACCAAACTATATCACTTAGGGACAGCAGCATCTCTTATTATTGCTGAAAGGGGGGTAATATTCAAGCTCTCTAATGAATAGCTTTGTACCACGACTAGTATTTCCATCACTGGCGAGTCAGAAATGAAACCACAATGGGTTAATTCCTCTTTTCCTTGAGGAAGTAGCAGGGGACCCTGTAGAAACAAATGTGGTGACTGCAGGCAAATGATGTCAAATTGCTGGATTTTGATATTGAAATGGCCTCCCTCTGCAGTTCTGCAGAGGTGTAATGGGACTGGGGCTGAAGGAAGGTGGGTAGGAGGATTTGGAACTTGGGACGCTCCACAGCTAGTCCTGCCTGTAACTAGGGTGGATGAAAGAAAGTGCAGCAGATGCTGGTCATGCACCAAAGCCAGACCAGATTCTTCTATTTCTTTCACTCTAGGCAGGAGATCCAGTTCAGGGAACACATTTTTCTCCTCATTGCAGTGGCAGTGAGACAGGCTTATCCAGAGCCATCAGGTGCATGCCTGGGGTCTGTATGGTACTGAGTTCAGTCCAGGTCTATTGGGACACAAGGGTCTGTCTCCAATACCACCAGTCTTTATGGTCCCTCACCCTCCCTTGGTGGGGTTGTATCACCTTGTACTAGAAGACACCACAGTTCTTGTCTGTTGTTTCCCCCTCCCGCCCCTTCCTAAACTGCCCTATTCCCCTCTGAAAACCCCAGCAAAGGCCAACTTAATTTTTTTGGCAAGCCCATGCTACAACTGGCTGGACTGGTTTGAAAATGCCTGGTGGCAGCTGCGGCCTAGTGCAAGGTTGCTTCAGGATTGCATTTGTCAGGCAATGAGTCGCTTACTGTGATAGTGTGATTTTGCACTGTTAGGTGTCCGTCCCGCTATACACTCCGTCAGGGCAGCCTGGTTTCATCTATCATGGTCTTGCCATTGCCTATTGGTGGCCCAAGGTGAGGTTGGTGTTGTTAGCTTGGAGGAAACATAAAAGGGTATCTTAAAATTATTTTGGCTACCCCTTCTTCTCCCCTTGCATCTCCATCTCTGTCACAGGATACCTGGCATTAGCTTTTGAGTAATTCCAGCAGCAAGAATTGCAAGATAAAGACTTATCCATTGAAACATCATCCTTGACTCCTGCAGACCCTTAGTTGCTCTCATCAGTTCTTGTTTGAGTGATTAAGGATTGAGCCATTAGTCTACTGCTTAATGAATATTGAAATACTGTCTGGAAATGAAAAGGCGTATTTTTTCTGCAACACAAACCAGAAATGTTTTTCACTGTGGTATGGTCCTCTAAGTGTTGGGTGTCACTCCACTGGAGCTCTGGCGGAGCCCTCATCTTTGAGCTAAATTGAGAAGTGGGAATCTTGTGGCCAGTAATAGCGAGGCCATTATTTTAAGGATACAAATGTTTAATGTACAATAACGAGTCACATAATGAATGTCCAAATGAGTGATGTTTTCTTCAGTTTTACATTCCCGGAGGCACAGAAAGTATTGGTCACTTTGACACAGAAAACAACCAGGCAATTACACTGGCATGCTCTGAAAAGAAGAGATTTTATTTCATAACACAGAACTTGAAAAAAGGCCCAGAAACACCCTGTGCTTCCTGGTTGCTGCTTTGAAATGAATTTGCCTCCACTACATGTTAAAAAGGGACATGGGGATTAGGACTGTATTTAACTCTGAGCACCTCTGAGCTAGTGTTGGGTCTCTATAAGTGAGGATGGGGAAAGGTGAACAAGAAGGCATCTGCTGTGAAGGGTTTCTTTCTTTCCATGGAAAGAAAAATGAAAATTAATGAAATCTGGTTCCACTTTGCAGCAAGGGGAATGCTGTGGGGAGTAAAGGTGGGGTGCCACCAACTAGCAGCAAAGCTGGCTTGGTTGAGATGGTGTACTTGCTCTGGCTTGCTATATGCCCATAGATGAGATGATTTGGCTGATGGTTTGACCCCCCTGCCTCTGCATTACTGAAACTCCCCATGGCTTCAATATAACAGGGTTTTGCCCAGAAACTTTCAATACACTCTCCTTTTTTTTTTTTTTTTTTCTCCTCTTATTTATAAATAAGTTAATGAGAGAAGCCTTGCAAGGCATTTTGAGCTTATGACTTAAGGCTTGATTCTTCTTTTACTGAAATTTCAGGGAAAGCAGAAGCCCTATCACTTCACCTGGACAGGATCTATTAATTATTTGTCATGTTACAGACGACAACAAAACCTGGCTAATTTCAGCAAGGGCAGAAAATTAGTCTCATGCAGGGGAGGTCTCAAATGAAATGATGCCTTAGAAGGCAAAGTTCTAGTGTTCCAAAAAAGTCCAGGTTTTATCTATTTTACCAAAGGGTAAAATGAATTCTTATGTATATTTTATGAGAATATTTGTTTTGTTTATAGTCCAGCATTAAGGATACTTTTTTCTTAATAAGCTCATGTCAGAGAGCTCCCATAACTGTAGCCCGAAGGATATGTTTTGCAAAAATGAAAAATGAACATATTATTTACCTATCAATACCATGCAACGTTGATCAATGCAAACCAAGGTAGCTCCCCCCTCCTCCTCCCACTGTTACGAGAGGCGGGTCGCCCTGTCTGGGCAGTGCTGGGACTTTATCTGTAATATGGAGCTTTCAACCGCCAGGCCGACAAAATGCCTCTCTGACAGCCAAGCCATTAATTACCATCATCTGAGCCTAATTCATTCATCCCTTTCCCTCTCATGCAGAGGGACAGGGAGGGCTGAGGGCACTTGGGGAAACATAGGCATGATTCCATATTCGTTATGCGGCGAGCGCTGCCTGCGACTTTGTTGGTTGCAGTGGCTTTAATTGAATTGGCTTGCCAATAAAGCTGTTGTCATTCAGTAAGTGAATTTGTTGTACTACTCGCACCACAGCTGCTGCATACAACCAGGCATTTCCTGAAGGCAAGCCAACCTTGTGCTACCCTGGCTGGAGAATTGTTTTTTTTTTTTTTTTGCTTTTCCCCAAAACTCATCCATAATGTGCTGCATGATATCCCCTAGGTGTTGTTTCCCATCAGGGTGAAACGGGGTGTCTCCTGCCTGGGCCCCTCTTGCAGGGGTACATTGCAACCCCAAAATGCAGTGATTGTGGGCTGGGTGCTGGTAATCCATTGGGGTGTGGGACTGGCTGGTCAGCCCATGTGTGTTTTCAATTAAGGGGCTCTGACCTCCGTTACCCTGTGCTGGTCATGATAGAGCATCATTGTTCCTCACAGTAAAAATAAATACAGAATATGACAGATAATATATTTTGTTAGTCAGGAGCTTAGAGTCCCATTAAGAAGGCTAGCAATATTGATAAAATAAAGCAACATTAGGAGAGGCATTTATTATAGGATATGTAGGCTTTTGGACCAAAAAAAATACTCCAACTTTCTGCAGTTTATAAAACATTAGGGAAGGAGAGGGGGGTTCCACTTGATTTACAGTGGTTGTAAAGTGATACTCAGATGAAGTAAAATATCCAGAGGTCTGAGAAAGCATTACTTCTTGTGTTTTCATGTGTGGGATGAGCATACAGGCAGTAGCCCAGAGAGCAGTCCATGAGGTGGCTTGGTGGTGGCTGAGGACCAGTGCTCCCCAAACACCACCTCCTTCTCACTCTTTTCTCTGCTGGGTGAGAGCAAAATGACTTTTTATCACCCCAAAAGAAGTGGGAGAAAAGATATCTGGATCCATTTCAAGACATTGTGGCCAAGTCCCAGTTCCATTTACTTTTTCTTGGTGCTACACTGAGCTAGGGGAATTATCCTGAGAAAGAAGCTTTCTTCAGAGATTTCTTCTTCTTTTTTTTTTTAATAACCTCATAAAACATTGCATTGAAATCTGAGTTCATTCCATCAGTTTTCTCCAGATTTATGTTTATTGTAGACTATTTTTCATACATCCAAAATATGGGTAGGTAGGGTATTTTAAGCTCTCTCCTCAAATTGGATCATGCTCACATGGATGCAAAACTGAAACTGCAGCAGCTAAAGTAGTATTTTGGGTGTCAGTCTTGCTTGAGGTGAATCATAAATTTGAGGAGATAAGCTGGCAATTAGATGGTTAAACTACTACATGAATGCTTGTTTCTAGACAACCAATAAAATAATAAATTTTGCCCCATATATGCTCATGCTATTTGAGTAGTAACTCATGAAGAGAAGTCTAAAATTTATTGATAATGGTGAAACTTTCCGTGACTTCAGCACCAATGGATGTAGCCTGTGATGGGGATTTTTTGCCTTCAGCACTGGGAGCCTGCTTGTACAAATACATGTAAGTGGTTTTGGCAAAGGCCATTGTGCCTATTTCCAACCTTGGAAGAGTCACTTTTCCTGTTAGCTTGGGAATAAAAGTATATCAATCATAAGGCTTGAAGGTCCTACAGTAGTTGGCTTGTTCCATTTCTGTAGGAGATCAGCTCTAGGAGTGATGGCAAATGTCTTGCTGATGTCCATAAGACCATGATTATTTTTTTTCCCCTCAATGTTTCTTGGGGTGCTCCATAGAAATTAAGGGGATGATCTCCAGCTCTAGGACATACCTGTGTGATCAGCCTAGATGCCTGTTTAGGGAATGTGTCTGGAGGCATGGGGCAGTCAGGGTGTACCATTGGGTGCATCGGTGAAGCCTGGGATGTCAGGGCAGCACCATGTGAATCCACAGTAGTCATCTCTTCTAATGTTTTTGGGGTGTTGCTGGGTTCCAACAAGTCTGTCTGACACCATTAACAACCTAGAGCTGATCCCAAGGCAGGAGGTGTGTTGGTATCTTTCCACTGAATTTGGGTACTGAGTTAGTTATGTTAGAAGCGTGTCGATAATGTTGAATAACCCAGGCAGGATCTGTTGTTTGCTTCTGGGGAGATTTGCAATGCCTGGAGGTAACAGTGGCAGCCCTGGGTTGCTGGGTCTGGGTTTCCTCCTGGCTGGGAGTGTTGGAGGCCCCCGGCACTGTGAAGTTTCCCAGCTGTTGGTGGGACCTGCAAGTCTCTTCTCACATTGATGTGTTTGTTACTTTTCCTGCTGCACCAAAACTCACAAGTTTGGGTGTCCATGGCTCATCTGAGGGCAAAGAGGATGGGGAAATCTTTATGGTGAATAACCTGTAGTTTCGGTTGCTTAGAGTAATTCAGTTTAGCTTGAACACTCCTCTTGGAGCAGTAACACTCAGAAAATGGCTGTGTCAGTCAATTATAGACTTATAGTAGCTGACAACTTTTTCTCCTATCATCTCCTCCCACCACTCCCCAAGCCTCTGCCAGAGAGAACAGGCCTAACGAGAGCAAGCACACATGAACCTCAGTAAGTTATGGCAAGAAGCCAAGATAAAAGTTCAGGATAACTTCACATCGTCTTCTCCTTGGGTCTAATGTTATGTATGTGGAATGCAAGTGCATTATTATTTTTTGAAAAGACAAAAGCTTTTGTGTGCCTATGTCTCCCACACTATTAGAAATAAATATTCTGCATTAAGAATTATGTAGTTCTTAATTAGCAGCTAATAAAGTAGGCTCTTCTTTATTTAGAAGGTTTATATTTTTCTTAACTCTTCTGTGTCCTACACATTCATGGTTTAAGAAAATTGTACAGGCATACCAACCCTCCTTTAGAATGAGATTTCTGTACAGAAAGCACAAAGCCTATTTTTTTGGAGACTGAGATGAATGATTGGGAGAGCCATGACTTCAAGAGCGCAAACTTGAGTGGAAGGGAGCTGACCACTGAAACCAGACCCTGGAAATGCCATGAATGCAGGTTTGTAGTAGGCCACTGTTTATTTTTTATTTCTCCTTGGCAGGCATTGCTTTTGCCTTTAAGCTTGGCAGAGTCGGCATAAGAAAAAAGTTCATCTGGAAGTACAGCATCTCAGGAAGGGAAGAAGAATGTGGTGAATAAGTGGTCAGATCAGAAAATCTGGTTATAACTGAGTAGCTCTCGTAGAAATCTGAAATTATTTTGTGCACTTTTCACTCATGGACAGTACGAGCTTGAAAATTTTATTTCATGTGCCAGGTTTGTGTCAAAATAACCTATGCAAAAAAAAATAATAGTCTCTGTGTGTGAGCTTTGGAGTTGGTGCTGATGGGGGAAATGAAATACCCTTAAAGTTTATGAATACCCAATCTGTAAAAATTAACTTGTGTTTCTCCCAGCTTGTGATACAGGGTGCCGATGGGACTTGTATCCTAGTGCCAACTGGTCTTCATGTCTCTGCTAGCTGCAGGAGGGCTTGGATCCTCTACACCCAAACCTCCAGTGGCTGTCGAAGGCATAATTAACTGCGTGGGTGGTAAAATGGCCCAGGGCTCCCCGTTTGCATTTTGTGCAACTGGAACATACCCTCCTTGTTCGGGTAACATGGCAAATAAAATCCTAGCAGGGCAGCGGCGAGTGTTGATGAGGAGTTTTGAAATAGCATGAGAATGGGTTTTATTGCAGTATATCACTTGCTGAAACTGCAGGGCTGGTGCAAATAATCTATTAAGAGAAAGCTTTTGTGAAGCTCTATGGCTTTTTAAAGAGGTTTATGGCTTGGCTAGCAATCATTTGCTGTGTGAAAGTCTGGAGGTATGAGTCTTCATGGGGCCACGTTGGCATAAGTGCTGCCTTGTGTTGCAATGGGTGTGGAGGTATCTGCAGCTGAAATGATGGGGCAAGATTACAGCCCTGCAGGACCCGAGCCCCAGCACGGGGGACACTGGCATGGCCCAGTCTCCCCTAGGACTGTTGTGCCTCGGGTTTCCTTTGTGTGTGCAACTTCCACCTCTGACACCCAGGCTTGCACTTATGCACCAGCAGTGAACTGGATCTTGCACCCCTCTGTGTACTAAGTCAAGCAACTTCTTTCTGTCTAGGATGAGTACTTACAGCCTTTTTTCTTAAGGTGCTGCTGTAAGCAAGTTTTGGCACACATGCCATTTCATGGATGAAGAAGGGGTCTTGATTGTTGCAATTCTGTTTGTGTCGCAAGGGAGAACTGATGGGCTCCCCGCTGTTCTCCCCAGAGGCCAGGATTAGGCCTTCCTTGATCTCCCCTGCCTGCCTGTGTGACCTGAGATGCAGTCTGAAATTTAGTGGGTCAAACCTTCTTGCTCTAAAGGACAAAGCTAAAAGCCAGGTACACATGGGAGGGATCAGTTGAGTGTAACTCTGCCCTCTGACAAGTTTGTCTATACTCTTCTGTAGCACCTTCATGGGCTTGGTGATTTCAAGCCTTGTTGCATGCAAAGTTTTGTCTGCTTTCCATGGGTTGCCTGTGCTCTCCTGTCCTTTTTGGAGGAGAGCTGTAGGATAACTTACTTTTTTTCTTGTGAAGCAAGTTGCAGAAAACAGCCACACTGCTCTTTTCCCTGCTGCTCTCCAGGTTTTTCATGTTTTCAGCAGGAATGGGAAAAGCACCTCAAGACTTCCTATGGGCATGCCCCCTTCCTCCTGGGCAAGCAAGGGCAGTGCAAGGAGGACCATCTCCCCAGTCTGGCATGTAGAAACTTTTTATCTGAGAATACTCTCTGCATGGTGGAAGACCTCGTCTGAGGTCTCCTGGCCTTATAGGCACTGGTTGGAGCTTGTACATAAGCCATGGTGCACAAGAATGCTTCTGCCATTTAAATAAATGATGTGTCAAGTGGTCACTTCTGATCCCAGCTGCAGCTTTCATAGACTTGCATGGTATGGGGGAGTGTGGCATTATCTCTTCAACAAGGATTTGATGCCAATAGTTAAATACCCGTGTTTGGTTTGAGTCTGCAGTGAACTATATGCTACCTTTTACTTTTGCAATACATATTTAAGTTTTGCTGGGTACAAAGCCCTTGAGCACGAAGCATCTTTCAGATGTACTGAACATCCTGGTTAGTTTTAGTTTAATATATAACTGATTTGTTGATTAGGAGATATCACTATTGCTGCTAACAGTTAACAGAGTTGCACAGCTGAGACCTGGGATTTGCTGGAGGACATCTTGCATTCACCTCAGTGATAGTCTGAGCTTGATGTCCCACAAATCAGTTTGGAACAACCTCCTTCAGAGCTGATGTTTGCTCTTCTTCAAGAGGTCTTTCTTGGGTGGACCTGGAGGCCTGATGGGAGTCTTTACATAGCTGTGCCCTATGACAGTAGCTATCCAATTGTATAAAGATTATGCACTGAGGTCCTGATCAAAACTCCATGGAGCCGATGACAATCTTTCTGCTGGCTTCAATGGGATTTCCTCCAGGTCTGCAAGTGCAGAAAGTTCAATAAACTCAGAAATCAGAACCCACAAAAAACATGTGAGACACAGAAAGGCTGAAATTAGCCCTAGATAAAAATGGGACACCCCCTCACCCCCCAAAACTGACCAAATGTAACACAGGTACCTTTCTGAAACTTTCTCTTCTGTTTATTTCAAAGTATTGTAAAAATGTGGTTTTACCATTACAGGGCTTTTCAGGGAGATAATTAATTTTCAGGTGATCCATTTAAATTTTCTCATGATCACTGGGAAGGGAGGATATTCAGTTTAAAGCAATCAGCTGGTGTGGAAATCAAAATGATGGGAAATATTCTGGATCTGGGAGTAAGGCCGAGTTCCATGCTTTACTGGGATCCTTTGCAGAAGCTGGATATTGCCTTTCCTAGTCTAGATACTCCCTGCAGCTGGAACTACTAATATACAGTTACTTGGATAGGGCCAGATTTGCATGCAGTGGAAGGATGTGCACTTGTAGCAGTTTTATTAAAGTTGAGAGATGCTCTACACTTACTGTGAAGTGACCAAAATCCAGCCTGTAACAACATTCCCTCACAGCCCTGAGAATATTCCGCAAAATACAGAAAGCATCATTCAGTTTGTTGCTGTGGAAGATACCACAGCATGAGATGGGAGGACTGTGAATTGCCGCAAGGGTCTTGGTTAGGTCTGAACATCCCAAAACTGATTTAGCTCTCTGCTCATGCTCCCCTGGCTCCCTCCCCTCGCTACTGAGCTGAACAAGTGTGGACAAACCCTGCCACCAGCTGCTGCCAAGCTTCTCTGGCTCTCTCCACCAGTTTGCCCAAGTGCTCAAGCAATAAGATTTGTCCTGCCCTGTTTTTGCAAAGGGATTTGGTGATTGCAAAACATGTCACATTATTGACTGGAAGTTGTTACCATCTGGTGGCTGTTTAGATGGTCTCGTACTAATGAGTAGGTAATCTCAATTGAGTTTCTAGGGGACAGCTGTCCTCTCTTGCTTTCTTCCTCACGATCATACACATCATTGTTGTACTGGACACTAATTGGCGTTCTTATTTGCAAAGATGAGTTACGAATAGTCATGGAAGCACTTTCCACAGGAAATGGGTTGTGGTGTGTGGATGGGGTAATAGGAGTAAAACTGTCTTTCCAGCAGCTGTGTTACTTGTTTTATGTGCAGAAAGCATTTCAGGTTTCTAGCAATGTTATACGAGCCTTACACACACTCTAAAGAAGGAATCAAAGGATGTGAGCTGTTGTAGATGAAGACAAATAAAATCACACTGCTGTCCCCTTGGCTTATTTCCTAACCATCCCACAAGTCAATAGATGCCTGCTCCAAAGTGCCTTGTTGTGTAAATTCATGCCCAGAAAATGCAACTTCAAAAAAAAAAAAGAAACCCAAAACAAAACCCACCAAAAAACCAACTAGTACATATTCAGAGTGTTGATCAGATGGAAGCTGTCCAGGGGTAGAAGCATGTAATGGTTGCTGTGTTTATGGTTGTTACAGATTTGATGGTATTTGATGGTACTCAAAAATCATCCAAAGTTAGGTTCTGTGCTTGGAGGCATGGAGATGGGCAGATTGGTGCTACAGGGGGATGTCCCCATGGAGGTTGGGGTGGTTTTTTTTTTATTGGAAATGATGTGTAAGCCCTGCTCAAATATAGCCTGAGAATTGTTGTGGTCTCCCACTGCACATAGGAAAGCATGAACACAGATCAGTTGCCTCTCACTGCTGCTTCAGCACCCCTTTGCCTGTCCTGTCCATCTGCTCTGCATCTCTCTGCTCAGGGGGGGTGTCATTGTGACCCCATGCAAGCCCTGGGTTTGTGTGGAGGGTCTTCTGCTCATGCAGTGGGTCTCCAAGAGATGTTTGCTGAACACCATGACACACCTTGAGGAGAGAGTTGAATAAAACTTGTTTATAGCAGAGCATGTGCTCTGCTCTGATGGTGTCAAGCTTTCCTGCAGACCTCACATTCTAAGACTGGGGTTTAGATTGTCTCCTTTTTGCCATTCCATGTCTACAAGTGCAACTGCTATCTGAGGGTGTAAGTAGTTTATGTCTGGCTTGGACTTCCTTGCTGGCAAATCATTCATGATTGCAGGTGGTTATTTACTTGTATGTGGTTCCTCCTATCTCCCTCCTTATCTCATCCTGTCTGTACCAACTTCAGGCTCTTCTTAATTCTGAGAGGAGCAGTGGTGGCTGTGGTGATGATGTGGTGTTAATTTGTCTGAGTGTGCTTATTTTGAGTTCAGGTCAGCAAGTGTGATATCTCAGACTGTTGGAAATTGCTAATGGTAGCTGGCTATCGGTGCATGTGCTGTGCTTTCTTAACTTGCCAGCAAAATACAACATTAAATACAATAATAATGACTGTGTAAAGACTTTTATTTTGAAAAAAACAAGTAATTTAAAAGCATTCTTTTGCTCACTTGTGGAGCAGGCTGGGGGGCTGAGGCTAAAGAGCAAGGTAGGCTTCACCTTTACGGTCCAGCCATATGTTTTATTAACGTAGTGGCTTGGTCCATTAGATGCTCTGTGGAGGCATGGTGTAAAGGCGTATGTTTTGGCTACAGATGTGCACGTGGAGCAGCAGCACTGAATCACCTGTCATCCTGTACGGCTGGGGTGAAAGGGGAAGCTATTTACATAAATTATTGGAGAGCAGTAAATATTATTTCATGATATCACATCAAGATTACCTTAATCAAACTTGATATTAAGAGGCAGAATGATTTGCTATTAGTCAAAGACACAATTAAAGAAGGTGCTTGAGGGTAAAGGAGAGTGTCTACTTAGGGAGATTTTTATCACACAATGGCTGATGGGTTGGGAAGCTTATAACCAAGATCTTAACTCCTTTGTGGATTCTGCAGCAACAGCCCTCCTAATTTTAGCAACTGTTGCAGTTTCAGGAAGGATAGCACAAAAGAGATATAGGTTGGGTTTTTTTGTTGTGTGGGTTTTTTTTTTTTCCCCCAGAAATGGAGCTTTGGCTTGAAGGGAGAGATCTCTTAATCTTTTAAACTCTTCTTTCTCCCTTCAAGGGTTCTGTAACTTTTGCAAAGATTCTCTCAGCATCCAAAGTAAATGCAAAGACATTAACGTGACACAGTTGGACAGGGGGTCTGCCTGTCCTTAATTATGCTGTCGGACAATACTGCCTTTTGTTGCTTGGATTCTGTAGAGGGTTAACATAATTTTAACCTGCTCTTCCCACTGCCGTTTCTCTTCTGGCCGATAGATCCAAGTCTTCTGAATAAAATAATGTTTCTTATTTGCTAGGAATGTGGGTTCGTTTATTATTTAGGTAACTGGAAGTCAATATCTTGAGTTTCCCAACGTATCCATAGCATATGAAGTGTTTGTAGCTCTTCCTGAAGTCAATGGATGCTTTAAGTGAGCACTCAGTGTGTGTTACCTTGCTGAGAGAACAGATCCCTTCTTTGTTTATTGCCTCTAGAATTGGCTGTAAATCGATTACTCTTATGCAACTTATTTTTTTTTTTTTTAATAGAAAAGTAAAAGCTGACCCATTTGGCAGAAAAAAAAAAAAAGTCCTTAGATAAGTTCCTATTCCCCTTTCTTTCTGACGAAGGCTGAGCTTTCCCTAACTCCTGTTGTATTTTTTTGTTTTTAATCAAAAACCATATTATCAGTTGAGGGGGAAACTTAAATTGGAAACTCTTTGACAAGTCTGAACTGCGCCCTCTCTTTGTGTGAAGTGCGTCTTCCTTGGTTCCCAACAGCATCAACACTGGCTGCAGGAGCTGGGAAAGGTTAAAGATGTGCTCAGCGCATTCCAGGATTAGGCCCATTGTTTAAGTAATAATACTCAATCTCACCAGCCCATGTTTACCACAAAGTCTTTATTTTTATTTTCCATCCAGTCTTTCTACATGGAAGATGTAAAAGCTTTATTTTTCTAGAGCTCTTTCCCTGCCCTTGCCTTTGTGATGTTTTCATAACCCACTGTGCAAAGTTATGTGACTCGTCTCCCTGGGGTTTCAGGTGACCAAGGGCAGAATTTGGCCCTGAACATTAGTAAGCTACTTTAAGAAGAAAAAAAAAAAAAAAAAAAAAAAAAAAAAAAAAAAAACAAAAAAAAAACCCAAACCAAAACCCTATATTAATTTGGTTGACCTGAAAGGGAAGCATAACATCAGTTCTTCAGCAACCACTTGTAGGATGCTTGGGTGTTGTCAATATATCTATTGCTTGTTTCGATGTCTGAGTTACTCAAGCATCTGCTGCCACTGGAAAAGAGGTCTGTGCCCTCTCGCAGTGATGCCCTTCTGACCATTTCTGACAACTCCCACCTGACCATGTTTGCATGAGCAAGTTTGAAATGCCCAGCCATTGGAAGACCAGCCCTAGCATCACTTTGCAGCCAGGGCTTTTCTCCCCCTACCTGCTTCAGGTACCAGCTGATTACTGATTTGCAGTGAGGACACCACCTTCTCTTAAGGGCCCTTTTTAAATATAAGACATTCAAGTCCAACTTTGCCAGACCTAGTTACTGTAGGATTGTGCTCTCTTTTCTTTCAATAACTATAGGTACTTGGCTCCTTTTCCCCATCTTCAAGATGAAGATGCTTTTAGGTAGAGAGTTAGTAGGTCTTTCTGTTATGATACTCGAGCTGCAGTACAGCTTCAATAGCAGGGAGATGGTGGTGAAATGGTGACTTATGTTGTCTACACAGCATTGGCCAGGGAGTCCACCAACATCATCTTTGAGGTTGAAAACACAAGCAAATGCAGAGTGCCCTGCGTGTGGCTATTAAAACTCAGAGTATGCACTGCATCTTGTTTCCTTCAGCCTTCATTATTTAAACTGCTCTACGCTGGGGAGGAATAATCTCTTCTACAGTGAAGATAAGGAAAAATTGTTCTTGCATTACTTGCTCCTGAGCCCTCCTCTTTGGTGGTGCAATGCCTCCCAGGTCAGGGAGGATGTAAGACCTGCCTCTGAGGACAGGTCTGCAGCGTACAGAGGGGATGAAGCCCAGATTCTTGTTTCAAGGATGTCCTTCTCTGACAGACCCTGTGCGATCGCCTTGCTGGTTATACATCCTTTGCCTGGCAAGCTATTTAAGATTGTCTATTGGAGCTTTAATGTTATGCTAACACTATTTCTATATTTCTAGAGCAGTCTTTAGTCCTATGATATTCTGATTTGATGCAGTATGTTCTGTATTCCCAGTACTTAGCAAGCAAACTTGTTGCAGACATGAAATTTGCCATATGTAGTTTCTTTTTTCCTACTGCTATGGGAGACCTTTGCCATCTCAGCTACCTGAGCTCTGACAAAAACTGTGTAGCTTCTGGAAGTGCCTGTTTTTGCCAGGGGTAGAAGGGGAAGAGGAGTGACACCTGTATTTTTCTCACTAGGCTCAATTTTTTGGGTACTCTGCAGCATTTTGTTGGACTTCCTTTGCTCAGCCAACTGCTGCCTGAGTTGGGAGAGGTGTGATTTGGCCTCAATCTATATTGAAGAAGTTGGTAAGCAAGTGGCCTGATCACGGGGTTGGAAATTATTTAATTATTACCTGATAAATCTGAAATAGTAATCCTACTTAGATCATATTCCCATTTTATCATGAGTAGCCTTAACAGTAGCTTTAGCTGTGTTAAATACCTGATTGTTCATGGAAGGGGAAAAAACCAAACAGTAGTTTCCTTTGCATCTTAATGCTTTTGGGCTCAGGATCATTTGAGTGACTATTTTAATGAGAAGACTTCTGGTGAAATACAGGTAAGATCTTAAAGATTTCAATTGATCCAGTAAGAAGTGAGTCCAGGTCAAATAATAGCACTCCATGGGGTGCAGAGCCCTTGACAGCCGGGAAGGGAGCCCCAGGGATGTCTGGGAAGCAGGTAGAATAATGAAATGCAATGGGTGCTGCTAGTGCAGAATTACTTAATATTTCTGCTTTGGGATCACTGTGATAAGTACCTTGTGGAGACCTCAGTCAACAAGGTAAGTAGTGGCCTAGCAAGGTCTCAGCCTAGGGAAAAGTCAAGCGGTGTAAATCGAAGTATCTTGCCTCTGCCTCAGCTTACTTGAACAGGGCTTACCTGTGGGTAAGGCATTTGTTTGAGATGTGGGTTTAATTCCTGGGTTTAGTCAACTTTTTGTGACATCTGGAAGTTTTAATCCAAGGCCTAAACACAGGGATACATCTTATGCCATGAGAGGATTGTACAGATAAATTCATTAATGTTTGCAAAATACTTAGGAGCCACTTAAGCATATCAGTAAGTTTAGAGTGTTATTACTGCATGGACTTCGATTAAATCATTTCGTGTCAGATCTCTTAAACATTTTCATCAAAAGCTTGTGCTTTTTTTGGGAGGATTTTTTTGTTTTGTTTGTTTAATGTTGATTTCCATTCAAAGTTTGAAAAAAACCTGAGCCAGCTCTCTAGCTGCTTGGGAATGTTCAGAACATTTTCCAGACTTATTTCTTGAGTCAATAATATTGTAGTGAGTTGCAAACTTGAGCCATAGAGAGATTTGGCAAGTTTTAATTTGGCCTGTGGCAGCTCTGTAGGTCTCTGCCTCTGCAGCCCTTGTGAGCTCAGGTTGAGTCTGCTCCTTACAGGGATGTGGGAAGTGTTCTGGTGGAGGTTTTAAAGGCAAGAGTAGAGCAAATCCAAGTGAAAATGATTCTGTTGCCTTGGCTATGACTAGGCTGAAACTCGGAAGTGCTTGGTCGATGCTAAGGACGGATGAACGTTAAGAATTTGATGTAATCCTAGACCTCAGGCATGAAACTCAGCTTGACCTTTCCTGTTGGGTGCTTTTGTGCAATCCTACTGGACATTTAGCAACGAGAAAGGAAGCAGAGGAAGGATATCGGTTCAACCATATGTCAATGCTGGGACGTAAAGTGACAGGGAGAGGAAGAGCTGAGACGTGCATGGAGTCACTGGTTAAAATAAGAGCCTTTATAGAGGGGAACAGAGAGGCTCGGGGGACTGACATGCTTGCTGAAGGTCACCAGTTCAAATACAGTTTATAGAAGTAGTGACCAAAAATTATTATTGTGTGATGGCTGATGTGCTTCCTACGTCCGACGAGCTTTGCTCTCCTGTGGTCCTCCCCCGCCGGATCACCAGTCATAAAAGCGTTTGCCACAACTGGTTCCCGTTGGCAGATTAATGGAGAGGCTAATGACACTGCTGGAGGGCGGTTGAGGGGTGCCTTGTCCCTAAAAGCCTGCTCCATAGGGAAGGTCAGGAGCCTGTGGCAGGGCTACATGGTAAACCTTCTGTGCTGTGGTGAGAAAAATAGTGACTTGTGTGATATTAAACAATTTTTTTTAAAAAGCCTTCTTACCTTCTTCCTAAAAGAGTAATGGAGATTTTGAGCTCCAAGACTTCCCCCTCATCCCATCTTGTAACTCTAAGTTTGCCCTGAATAACCAGCAGTCTGCCATACAATTTGTTAAGCATTTAAATGGAATGCTCCTGGTCTTTCTTGATACTGCCGTTACCTTCTGGGGCAAGACTGTACCCCAAAGCAAGAGATGGGAAGCCAGTGCCTAAAGCAAGATGGGCTGCTTCTAAAAGCTCCCGAGCACCTGTGTTTCCTAGAGAAGTGTTTAATAGCAGCTTGTTTAGATGATTTTGGCAAAAAAAGGCATTAGTGAGATTGTAGCTTTCTATGGGGTTTGCAGGACTATGGAGTGAGAGCAGATGACTTGTAATTACACTGCATAGGAAGTGTGCAGGCTGTAATCGGGGTTTGTAACAGAAGTATTGCAGGTAACAGGCTGAAACCAGTGCTGAGATGAAGATGGGATTGTCGCTGATGAAGTTTGAGGCAGTTCTCTTCCCTGTGTCTCTGAGGGCTGCGATTTGGTTTCTCTTCAGGTTTTCTTAGCAAAATCCAAAGGCCAGAGCTAGTGTTAGTCTGAGCACATGTAAGTAATAAATAACGGCTGGCTGGCCCCAGTGTAACACAGCGGGTCTGCGTGCTGCTACGTGAGTCAGGGCAGAGCTGGGTACTGACTCAAACCACAGCAGCCTTCCCAGCCAGAAGATGCTGGGAGAGGTGGACATTATGATTTGAACAGATTGTCACTGCAGACTTACTTTTTTTTTTTTTTTTTTTCTTCTTGCCAGAAATCAGGGCTGCTGGCTCCAGGCTCATTTCAGACCCACACCAACTTAAGATACTTTTCTTTAGTTGTGTGGCTCTGGCACTGAACTTGAGCTAGCAAAATGTACCAACAGCATGACATTAATTCTCTTTCAGCAGCATAGAAGCATGTCTGAAAATAGATGCCAATTTAAAAATAATATGTCAGGGTTTGCTCAGTTCCAAATCAGACCTTTGGCCATTTATAGTATCCGTCTTTTTGGCAGAGACTGGCTTCGGATGCATCATATCAAGATCTGGTGTTCAGTCAAGTAGGGCATAAAGAAAAGTATTGTTTAAATGGAGGCAGAAAGATTAAAAAAAATACATATATATAATCCTGGAGATGGTCTTGCAGATCTCTGCCAGTGAATAGTTACTTCCCATTTAAAGGAAACTGCTTTTATTGAAAAAAGCTGAAGTAAACAAGTAAAAGCTTGTAAGTTTGTATCTGGAAATTTGAAAACTAGAAACAGCTTGATTTGCAAAGAAAAACTTGAGCTTTCAGTCATTTGTAAAGTAACTTCATTATGACTTTTCCAATTAGTTTAGTAGCTGCCTGCAGTTTGTTGGGAGGCTGGATGCAGTGGGAGATCCTACAGCAGCTTTTTTTTTTTTTTNTTAAATTTTTTTTTTTTTTTTTTTTTTTTTAAACAAGATGCCAAGAGCTGCAGCTCTGCCTGGTATTTCTCTTGCCATCATATGTAGGGCTGATCCATTCATCTCATCTCTCTTGATTAATTTTTAGGCAGGTGTACAGATCTGTGCACAAGAATTGCTCCCTGGGCCACTGGCCCAGCAGTGCAATCAGACCTTGGTGTCTCTAATGGGACATTCCTTCCTTCAGGATGCTTAGCACTCGGGAAGATGTCCTTGAATATCTTATTTCAAAAAGCACTTTCCTTTTCAGAATTTAATTGAATGTGGTGTATGATGCTTTATATTGTTGTTGTGCTGGACAGTAACAAAACAGAAGTGAGATCTTTAAACAGAAGCATGTGATATAATGAACAGCAATTGCAATCATTAATTTTTGTTATGTAAGGTGAGAAGTTGCTACCAGCACCACTTTAGAGAAGGGAAACTAAGGAACAGAGGAATAAAGTGATGAGTCCAAGATCTTGAGTTGCTGCCAAAAATGAGACTGAGTTTTCTCAGTAACTCATCCCAGTCTGGGGAAGCAACCCTTATAGGAACTAGATGGCAGAGCAGCCTTCGCAGCCTCTCTAAACAAAAACTGTGTTTCCCTGAAATTTAAATCGGAGTTCCTGGTGGATAAGGGTGTTCATGTGCATGCATCCCTAATCCTCTGTTTTCAGGGGGCCACCCCAAAGCAACTTCTGGGCCGTGGGAAGGCTTCCAGCAGCTGTGGTCAGCCCCAACAGGGGGACAGGAGCAGAAGAGGGCAGCGCCCAGCAGTTCCTTTTTCTGACCACCGCACCGCAACCGAGACAAGGAAGCCACTCTCCCTTCCCAAATTTTCTCTTTCTAAATGCAGGTTGGAGTCACGTGGGATATTTTTTTTTATTTTTTAAGCCACCAACAGAATGTATGAAGTACCATGCAAATGGTAAAGGGTTTTTATAGATTTGCTTAGAGTTGCTTGCTTGCCCAAGAAAGGGAAAGCTGGTTCGTGTGGGGTCTGGGTGCAAGGAGCTTGCTCATTGTTAAAAGCATTAGTGATCTATAAAGAGGGGACTTTTGGGTGTTGTCTATCAGGACAACCTCATTCTGAATCAACTTGTGCTGAACCAGCAAAGTTCTGGGCTTGCAACAATGCGGCTTGTGTGGGTCTCCTTCCAGGAGATGTCTGCTCAGACATGCCAACTGTATTTTGGGGATTTTAAGGAAAAATCCTTTTCATTTGATGCTACTGCCGTAATTTGCACAGTGGTGGCTTCAGCCAATAAAGTCAGCTGGAGGGATGCTTTGGTTGCTTGTTGCATCTTCCCTCCTTCCCCTGCAGCCAGTGTCAGCATGTCTGAAGGGGGAGAAAACGGGAGCAAACTTGCTGGGGAGGTGTTTGTCAGGAGGCATCCTCCTTTTTCCAAATACCTCTGCTCTGCTTTGTCTGAGCTTTAGAGATTTTGGACCAGCTCTGGCTGTTGTTTCGTGAGGCTTTGCCTCAGATAGGTGAGTGCTGTTCATAGAGACCTGGGGGTTTTATCCCCAGCTGGAGCAAGCCAGCATGGCCCTGTGGAGCTGGGCTTATTTATATCTCCTAAATAACATGCCTAAATTGTGGAGTTTTAAACAATGTGGATAAAACTTCCCAACCTGTCTTAACCCTTCCAGGGGCTGAGTCACTGAGGTCTCTGAGATGTGGTTTGAGTAACAGCACAGATGTGCTTACATGGGTCTGGTCTC
This sequence comes from Nycticryphes semicollaris, assembly GCA_013400055.1. Lineage (NCBI taxonomy): Eukaryota > Metazoa > Chordata > Aves > Charadriiformes > Rostratulidae > Nycticryphes > Nycticryphes semicollaris. The sequence goes on from VXBJ01002340.1 coordinate 730,594, forward strand.
CAGGTAGATGGCAGAAACAGGGAGAGCAGTAGTCACCAAGCCCCACAGAAGCCAACTATTTGAATAAGTTATTTAAGTCAATCCCAGTTACTTTTCCCTGTCTCAAATGATTTTTTTAGCCAGTGCATAATTACCAATCGCTCTCCAAACCACAGGGGCTGTCTGGTGCAGCTGGGTGATCCTTGGTCTATCACCCAAACCATGCACCACCATTAAGCATCACATGTGGTACCCTGAGTACCACAGGAAAGGAGTGGAGCCCCTGACTAGCCAGCACTCCTGGCATAATCGTAAGGTGCCAAAACCGTGTTCCTCTGAAAGCAAGAAAAAAAGCCCTGCTGCCTCTTTCTGTCTCTCTTTTTTTAAATATATTTATTACATTTCTCTTATAACAGTACTTGTTGTTGCGCTCAATTTGGTGCAGCACGCACTTCCTAACAAACCTGGTGCTGACAGCATCCTTGCAGAGAAGGTGGTGGAAGCAGGGGGGGGATGACAACCATGGAGGCATGGGGATATGTGCACCTATTGGCACCTGCTGCTGGCACTCTCCTGCCCTGCCACATTCTCTCCCTGGTGTCACAGCAATGCTCTTGCTGCTTGCCTCTGCCCAGATGACCATTATCTGCACTGGGATCTCAAGGATGCTCAAGCTTCACTGGTGATTGGTGTGGAGCCGCTTCATCCAGAAGATGATAAAAGTGGTGTGGGGACTGAGGGAGCATTGATGGTCGCTGGCCATATTCTGTTCACTACAGGGGGACATGAGTGATGCTGCTCCTCCCCAAGTCTTTTTAGCCACTGTACCCTTGTTGAGGCATGACAAGGTTATGTCAGTGTGGTCTCGGGATCTATTGATTATTACTGGGGAACGTTTCAGCAGGAGGTTGGGGGTTTGTGGCTTTGCATGAGGCAGGTTAACTCATCTCATTCCAGCACAGGATGCTTGGGGACCCTGAGCAATGCTATTTGCAAAACCTGGGCGTTTCTAAGACAGCTCCTTTCCATGCTGCATCTGAAGGCTGTCAAACTGGGTGCAATTACTGTTATACCAACCCTCAGGTGCTGGCACGGGTGACTGCTGTCGGGCAGGCAAGGAGATATGTGAGCTGGGAAGGGGCTGGCACCTCCCAGATCCTTCCTCTTTCTGGGTAAGCCTGCACCAATTTCAGCTGGCCAGAAAGGCTACTTGGTGCACAGGGACAGTCGTGGTTGTGGTTATCTTGACAACCCCTCTGTGGAAACTTCCACTGAGTGTATATTTTAGTGCATTGTCCTTGTTTGAGGCCCCCAGTGTGCCCTTGGTTGGAGAAGCTGTGTATGAGAAGATGCTGGAAAGTCTCCTTAGCAGGAGAAGCACTTCTTAATTGACTCTATGTTTGGAAATGTTCTAGGGATTAGGAGCATATTTTTCAGGAGGTGGAGAAATAATCTAGTTCTTGTAGCAAACCATGTTTGCATAAATTAAAGAAAAAAAAATAAATTCAACCCCCCATTTTTAATGTAAATCCCAGGACTCCTGGTGCTAGGGCTTTAGGAAAGTACTTGCTGTTTTGAATTTGGAGGTACAGAGAAATGCTGTGTGTGGCTTTTCATCACCCCTCATCCTGCTACTTGTGGATTTCTGGGATCTTGAGGCTTTTTTTTTTTTTTTATAGCAAATTGGACTTGCAGCATTGCTTGCTGGAGAGCTGCTGGGTTCATGTTGGGAAGGAGGCACAGATGGTGCCTTCCAAATGATGCTGAGCCAGTCATTGGGTGTTGCCATGGCTGACACAGGTCACTGTAGGTGATACTGGCGCCCAGGAATAAATTGGGGGATGGAGGAGATGGGCACACAAAAATCAAGATGACATATGTGATGGGAGGAAGAACAGCAAATATGCTGGTCAAACGATTTGCCAATCTCTTCCTGAACCTGGGCTCTTCATCCTCTACTGTCCTAAAAGCCTCACTTGCAGAGAGGACTTGCTTCTCTACAAGTATGAATGTGCTTGAGCATGTTTGTCCCCAGCCTGGGCACCAACAGGACACTGTTCCTTGTTGTGCAACTCCAAGTCTCCCATTTAAGGGCCTTGGGGGAGAGCTGTGCCTCAGGAGAGAGGAAAAGCTGTACCTGGCCTGGATATTGCAGTGGGCAACATTTGGCCATTTTGCTGCCTGAGCCTTGGGCCCTCAAAGTCTGGCTCTCCTCTTTGAGGATGAACTGGTGATGGATCAGCATGAGCTTGACTCCGTCTGCTTGCAGCCTTACTGGGGAGGGGCAGAAAGGCTTATTGCTCTTTCTCTCCCCTTACCTTTTTTCTTTTTTTCTCCCATCCATTTTGAGGCTAGAAAAGTGATTTTGGGGATGCTGCTGGACAGCTACCGTTTTGCTTGCATGCCCGGATACCTCCCGGTATTTTTTTTATCTTGATCTCACTGTTGCATTAAACAAACTAATTTCGAAGGTATATCTATAGTGCCAGAGATTTTGGGTTTAATAACACCCCACTTAAATGCTCTGCAAATACAGGGACAGGAGCAGCGATGGGGGGTCTGATCCTGAACCTATCTGCTCCTGTCCTGGGGGGAGGATAAAAAGGGAAGCAGGAGCAGACTGGTAAGTAATTACACATGTTTCCTATCCTGAACAGCACATTGGTGTTGGTGAGATTGTGGGAAGCAGGGTTGCTCCAGAGGTGGGAGGTGGGAACTCAGAGTTTGAACCTTGGTCTGTGTAGTTATTTCTATATATGTAAAATACCCCTATAAAATTATAAAATCTCACCCTCTACATAGGGGTTTCAGAAGATGTCTGAACCCAGTGTGCTTAGTGACCTTTGAAAATAACTTTTTTTTTTTTTGTAAAAACCAACCCCTGGGCTCATCTTCTTCAAGGAGTTTCACTTCTACCACCCTGCTCTCATTTCCCCTTTACCTCCCCTCTCAGTGCTTTTCCTGGCTGCCCTCACCAGCACCCTGTTTAGGGCCCGGCCGGGTTAACGAGAACCCAATCAATAGCTGGCTGAAGGCATCACAAAGAAGCTCACCCTTAGCAACTCCGACCCCAGTGAGGTGCAAACCCAGCAGACAAAGGGATTAAAGTATTTAATGCCAAAATACTAGCCCTTGCCATGCTACATATTTTATTTTTTACTATATTTGAAAAAAAAAATCATTTTTGTTTTAGGGAATTACAATGCATCTGGGATATTTTTGCAGTTACACGTGTGTATCTTCCCAGCAGTTTTAAGCAGGAAAAAATAATGTGCTTTTGATAGCTTGGAAATACACTGTTGGCAAAGCTTTGTAAAACTGTGTTGTTATGGAGCAAAATGGAAGTCCAAAACATTGTATGCTTTTCTTCCTAGTTGAAATTCATTTGGTGTTGTTTTTTTTTTTTTCCCAATTCTCATAGAAATTAATTTAGAAACTCTTAGTGTCTTCATTAAAACTGGCTCCTCTATTAATTAAATGCAGGTTGTTTTAAAGTTTTCTTTGTGAATGAGGAGTAAAATATCTATCACTGTGGAGGCAGTAAAATACAAATTACCATTTTATTTTTAAAAAATGTATTTCCGTAAGGAAAGATAAAACAGATGTCTAACAAAAAAAAAAGCTTTCTACTTTCTTGTTTTAATCATTGCTTCTCTCATTTTAATACGTGATTATAGGACTTGAGAAGCAAAAACCAAACACAACCTGTTAAATAATGTCTTTTCGCATCTGTACTATTGCATAAATAGTATGTTTGGTATATCGCATAGAGGTGAGTTGTTGAGATCCTTGGGTTGAAACTAAAAACCTCCATCAGCAGACCAAAAACTCTGAGCAGCACATAAAATTAAAGCCAGCACCCAAACAAAAACAGAGGAGAAAAAAACATGGGAAGGTAAAACCCTATAGCAGGGAGGAAAAACAAAAGCGATTAGTTAAAGTCCTGCCTTGCCACTGTTTGCCTTGCAAAGAGGGAGGCTGATTTAAAGGAGGAGGGGAAAAAAAAATTGGTGGATTAATGTGAACTTTAATACTGAAGCAGTGTGTGTTTACTGCTGGTGACCACAAGACATAAATCTTGTGAGCACAATGTACAATGTGAGGCAGCCCCCAGGTTTTTTTTTTCTTTTTTTCTCTTTTTTTTTTTTTTTTTCCAGCCTCAATTTGTGTGCAAGTGTGTGTTAAGTGCCGTTGAAAAATAGTGACCTTTAATAAAGGATCGTATCCTGAGACTATTTTCCCAGACACACAGTGACCTTTCAAACCAGACTGGGGTGAGGGGGTGTGGGGTTTGGACTTTGAACCGGCCAGTTCCCGCTGCGTGCCTCTGTTTGCCAGGCTACTTTTTATTGTGTGGCCGGGGAGCGCTGGCTATGCAAAGCAGGCTGAGCTGCCAGCCTCAACCTTTGCAAATCAATTTGTCTGCGCCCGAGTGAAAGATGCTGCAGCGGGGACAGACTGCATCGCTTTGTGCCACCGGTGCTTGTGGCACTCCCGGTGAGCCTCCTCCCCCTCCTCCCCAAAAAAACCCAAACGGCCATGCACTTGTATTTTTTGTTTTCTTTTTGATTTTTATTTTTTAAAATTTTCTCCTCCCGCAACCCTGGAGGGGGTGGCCATGGGAAAGGGGGTAACTCTCCCCAGCAGCTGCAGCCATCCCCCAAAACCACAGGCACAACTTAACTGAGAAGGGGGCACTGGGAGACCCCCTCCAACTTCCCTTTACTTGAAGTGAAAAAACCCAACCCATCACACACATAGTATCCTCTACATAAATGCAAACGGTTCCTAAGGGTTAAGGTTATTGATTTCCCTGGGCTGCCCTGGCTCTACATTAATCAGTACCTAAAAATGCCAGGGAAAGACAGAGAAGCACAATTACTTCAAGTCCTCTAAATTTCAGATTCTCCAGGTGACCCCTCCCAAAGAAATGCAAATCCCACACTTGTTGGTAAAACTGGATCGATTCCTGCGTAAGCAATTAATCACTCGTACTCTGCAAAAGGTGGTGAGCAACGGACAGGGGTCCCTTCACAGGGCCCCAGAACTCCACAGGGATGTCACTTGGTGCTCTCCCACCTTCTCCCTTCATGTCTTTTGGTGTCCTCCTTGAGCTGACCTGTGAAATCAGTGGTTGGGCTCCTTTTGCATTTCTCCTGAAGACTCTTGGTCATCAAATCCATTTTGTTCTTGGTTTCTGTGTGTATCTTGTGAGCTTTCATTACTAAAGCAGTACCCAGGAGCCGGATTTGCATACAAAACTTTTCTCCTCTTGCATGCCATGTTGTTTGAATCTTCCCTGGATGCTCTTCAGTCATTGTATGCCTTGTTGCCTTGTACCTATGGGGTCACTGTTTGCCAGGGAGGGCAGGTTGCTGATTGGCATCCTTACTCATTCTGGACTTTGACATCAGACTTTGAGTCTTTTAATTTATTTTAAAATTTTTACTCAAATTTTGCTTTCACTCTTATTTCCCTGTTTGGTTAACAACCTCTCCAGCTGGTGACATGGCAAGTGATCTGGGGCTGTGAGCACATGGAGAAACCACCATGGAGTAGGCAAGAGTGAGGGGATGAAGCATGTTGCTCTCCCCATGGTATCTTCCCCTATAGGAGTGCCTACACTATGGGGGTGGTGGGGCAGCTCAATCCTTACCCTGAGGGTGGGACAAGCAGTCTCACCCTTGTGCAGGTCTGGCAGGGCTGCAAGTGCACATCTCAGGAAGGGGAGCAGAGCAGGGATCTGGATTACTTAAATTTTAAAGAGTTTGTATTTTAGAAAGCCCATAAAAATGAAAGAGGAGGAAAGAATTTACTGTAGTCAAAATGAGAAGTAATTATGGGTCTGATAGAGAATTCAGCACTGGCAGGGTCAAGGTGAGGATGGGCTTTGTCAGTGATCTGGAGGTGGTGGCAGGCAGATTTATGGACACAGGAGAGGCAAAGCAAGCTTGAGTGTCAAGGATAACTCCAAGGTTTCAGGCCTTGGGAGAAGGTCGGAGTCAAGGAGACTGTGAACAGAACCAAAGGCATGGAGCATTTTATATTTATTTTCAGTAATTGTAATTAATACAGGTGGGGAGGAAAGGGTTGTTTTGTTATAATGCCAAAGTGGTAGGAGTTTACAAACTGTATAATGGCCTGTGAAGAACCATGAAGGGTTTCTAGGTATGTCACATGAAAAATTGAGAAGAACAGAATTTGAATATTTAATCTAAGTCTGGCTTATTATGAAGGCTTTAGTAGGTGAGCTGGAGGTGGGAGGCCAGTTACCCACCCATATGTCTTGTGTGTTTGTTGGGCACGACAATCTCTGCTCATGGGCTGCCCTTGGCAGAAGGGACTGCAAGCTGTGGCTGATGCACTGCTGGGCCACTCTTGTTCTGCCTTTATTCCTCTCTGTATTGGGAGACTTCAGGGTGGCACTGGGTTTTTGAACACTTACTCCAAGACCTTATTCATACAGAGAATTCATACTTTATTCATACCGAGTTTATTCATAGCATTCTGTCTTGTTAGCCCTCTGATTCAAGGCATACACAAGGCTATGAAAGGGGGGTTAGCAAGTGGATGTGTGCTCTGAATGCTAATAGCATCTGCTTTATTTTTATGTCCTTTCTGACGAGTATATGGTGGATCAGTGTGCCCAGGTCTTGTGCGGGAGTGGGTCATGGATGAATGGTAGCTTTGATTCAGACCAGCCTAAGGAAGAAACCAGAAAGGCTAGCTACAGGAATACAACACATTGCTACAGTTGGGTTACGGGGTTTTTTTTCCCCTTTTGTAGGGAAAATTTTTCCAAAAGTCAGGGAAGAAATGTTCTAGTTAAAATTTTACATAATAATAATTGACTTCTTGGGTTAAAAGAAAATCCATCAGGAAAGTCTAGAAACTTTTAACTGTTACCGCCAACCTTTCCTCCTTTCTCATTTGTGAGGGACTTCCCTCTCTTGGGATACACCTTAATTCTCTTTACCTGATCCCTTCTTGTGTGCACAACAGAAATCACTTGTGGTGGGTCTTAGTAAGATGCAGAAGAAATCCAGCATTGGTTAGAAAAGTCAGTTGTGTAAGATGAAAATGCGGAGGTTGAGGCAAATAAATGACAGATCCCGTAAGACCCAGTAGAAGCCTTCTCCAGTTCATACAGCTTAGCTCATGGCGGATGGTATTTTCCATTTGTCTGTCAGTGAAAGCTAAAGATTACCAGGGAAAACAAAGCCTTGGTGCTTTGAAAAGCAAAAGATATTCGCTCCTTTCAATGGGTCAGTAGCAAAGACCAAGATGCTTCCTGCAGCCATGTGATACAACATGTGTTGGCCAAAAGGCAATTTGGTGCTTCATGATTGTCCAGCCTCTTCTATGCTTTCTAAAACTGGCAGCATTGTTTATGGGCCATACGTCCAAGCACATCAGCCAGTCTCTCAAGTCTCACCCGTGGAAGCACATGTGCAAATGCTTTAATTCTTGCTTAAAACTAAGCCTTCATGTCTATCTGAGGCTATATCCAGCCATTGGAGAGCAGCTTCTGTCCTCTTATCGTAAAGCCTGGCAGTATGCTGGATGGAGGAGAGATGGCTGGGTTGGTGCCATGAGATGGCCTCATTATAGACACTGTAGCTGGAAAGCTGCTGTTCCCATGTTTTCTACATCTGTTGCCTTGCACGCTCTTAGCCAGGATGATTTTTAGGGTAATCTCCCTTCTTTCCAACTTCAGTAAATAAAGCAATATTTGGGTAAGTGGAATAAACAAGGTTTCCTGGCAGTCAAGATTTGCAAGAGCTGAAAAAACCTCTGATGCAGAGAAGTGCTTCTGCAGTTTGGCTGCTGAACCAAAGTGGCACAGGTATGTAAGGAAAGGACGATTTTAATAGGTATGGGGGTCTAATTTCTCTGACTAAAATGAATATATATATTAAAGGAGGGCTGGTGGAAAGAGATGACAAGCATACTTGATACCAAAAAATAAGCAATTTGTACCCTTTTCACTTGAGAACTTGCTCAAGGGCATCTCATCCCTGTGAATATTTGGATTTGTCTTGTGATACTAACAGTACTGCTGAGGTCCCTTGGATACATTGCACTTTCTCAAGAGGCTTTACCAGTACCATTGTTTTGTTGTTGTATGTTCACCTAGACATCTCTGTTTTTGTAGCCCTTTGGCCTATCTTGAACTTGATTCTTGGCTCGCTGACATACCAAGAAAGCCTCCTCTGTGTGTGTATAGACGCATGCAGAAGTCTTTGGATATTAATTTACTTGGTTAAAGATACACAGTGTGTATCTTTCCTGAGTCTGCTTTTCTTTCCTTTCTGATCTAGATCAAGTTATCTGTTGATTGGTGTTAAAGCTGCATTACTAAAATCATAACAGATAATTTTTTTAAGCCTCAAAATTGTTGGAACTAAATGTCTAGAATAACTTTGAGCACTCTTAAAAAGAGGCTTCTTTTTTCTTTTGGGAGGATTTGAAGAGTTTGGGTTAGTGCTGTGCTGGCTCAGAGCCAGGATGAGTTGACCTCCCCTGGGAGAGAAGCTTTCTTCATCCTCATAACATCACTCATGGGTGCCAAGCATTGAAACCCTCTAGTTTTCACCCGTTACCACCTGTCTGGAGATCTGATTTGTGCATTGATCAAAGCATCTCATGCTTTCTGCTCAGGCTTTGTGGACCTTGGTAGTTGGCTGTCTCACCAGGCCAATGGCTTCAAGTCCGTGGGGTGAGAAGCAGCAGTATTTTCACTCTTAAACTTCCCCCTGTCCATGCTTGACCGCCTCTGCAGGTGTGTCCTCCAGCTGTGAAACGTTACATGTGCTGAAAGATGCTGGTGAGATGAGGGGGGATGTCCGGGCAGAGAGGAGGGTATGAGCGGACCCTGTGCTCTGTCCCTTCATTGGCTTTCTCCCATCCTCCTCTTCCTCATCATGGCAGCAGATTGGTACTCTTTGAAAGCAGAGTTGGGTCTCTTGTTTCTCAGTCCAGTGAAATCTGTGTTTCCTAAATGTATTAAAATGCATTACCCCTCCTAGCCTGAAGCCAATAGGGAAAGGCATGTGCTGGCTGTGCAGAGGTTTGATATCTCCAGCACCTCACTTAAAACTCTGGGTAAATCAATTTAAATACATGAAACTCAGTCTGTTTCATTTTTTTTTTTTAAAAACTACAAAGAAAAAAAAAAGAAAGTTGCATAAATGCCCCTTTTCTTCTCAAGTCGGTCCTTGGGGAATACGAGGAGTTAATGCTGGTATTTATAGCAACAGGCTAAGCTAATAACCACTTCGAAGCTGGGACCGTGGTTGTGAGGTTATCAACAAAGATGAGAATGAAAAAAAAAACAAACCCTACTTTTTTTAAGAATTAAAAGGCTCTCATTCCCCTCCCCTCTTAACACGAAGTGTGGGACCATTGCGGCTGTTGGTACAGAAATGAAAGGTATTACAGGAGAGTCATTGTGTTACAGAGGGGGAGGAAGTGCCTGTCTGTGTCTCTCTTTTTCCCTGTTTTAAACTTCCTGGTTGGTCAGGCTGGGGCTGACAAAGGGGAACCGGTTGTGTCCAGACACATTGCAGACTTCTGGCAAAATAGCCCAAGCTCACGAAAATTTACACATTTCCTGGCATCTGGCCAGGTGGTAGTTGTAGGGCTTGGCATGGCTTTTCCTCCTTCAGTTAGAAAAATGGCTTTTCTTCCCCTCCCCCCCGGCCCCTTCTTCAGTGGGCTGGGGTATGGAAAGTTCCTGTGTGCTGGGACAAGACTGCAGAAAAGAGTCAAAGTCCGGGTATGGGGAGTGGTTCCTACAATGACAGTTCTTTGACTTAGCAGCGTGCGCTTCTCACCCTCACCCTTGATCCTGATGTGCATGGCCCAGCTGCTGCCCACTTCTGTGTGAAGGACCACCTGATAGTGATGGTGATGCTGACAGAAACTTGTGGGCTGCTTTGGGTTGTTGAAAGCATTCAGACTGGCAGAAGGGACATGCATAGATGGTATCTCAGCCTGTAAAAAAGAGGTTTTGGGGGGGGAAAAAAAGGATCACTTGTTGCAATTTAAGTTCCCTGCCTGGCTGTGAGTTTCTGGCCAGCTCCTTGACTCTCTTTCTCCGTGGGGGGATTGAAACCAGCCTCCTGCTGGTCAGCAAACCCTGTGTCACTTCCTTCCCTCTGCCAGCCTCACTCTTTCCACAGAGCAGACTTTCAAATGAATGTTTTCAGTTCGTTAAAGGTAGTTTTGAAAACAGTTTTAGTTCTATTAAAAAAAGAAAAAGTGGGAGATAATCTGAACATTGTGGCACAGGCTCAAAATGAGCGATGCAAGAAGTCCTCTCCATTTGGGATGGATGGGCTAATAATATTTTAATACTCATATCCACTCATATCCATTTTTGACAAGTCTCCTCTGTGTGAGTCACCCTTCCACAACTGCACCTTTTTTTTTCCTCAATATTGCTCATACCGATTGCAAACTCCCCCAGGGTACATTCTCATCTCGGTCATCAGGGAGCTTTGGCTGTATATCCTCCTGAATTAGGCTGGAAATAGCGTACCAGACCCACCAGACCCTCCTTTGACACATGCGTGCCTTGTGGCCTGGAGTTTAGAATGGTATGTGAGCATCTGCAATATCAACCAAAAGCAGGGAGGAGAAAGGAAGCTGGAAACACTTCGACTGTTGTGGAACTGGGGTGGCTGGAGTCTGGTAATTCAACATACACAGAGTAGGAAGGGGAACCTTGGAATCTGGTTAAAAAACTCAAAGCACAGAAGTGATCCTGGCCCTTGACCTATAGATAGACAACTTTTTTTCTTTTTTCCTTTTTCTGAAGTTGTAAAGCACTGAAGGTTTTGGTCTTGTAGGGGACTTCTCTGCTTTTCCTGATCATAGTCACTCTGAGCTTTTTGGGCAGTGCATGAGAAGCTTTACATTTTAATCCCCAGCTCTCTCATCTAGGGATCTCAAAGCATCTTGTGCAACGTTGGCACAGTAACGTCCTTGCCTGTTGCAGAAATGCAGCTGCAAAGCAGTGCCTGCCTGACAGCGTGCAGTACTGTGGCCCTGCCAGGTCTGGGACTCTGGGTCTGCTGGAGTGGTTGAGAGTGACTGCAAAGCCCATGTTTGGGTGCAAGTTTCCCTGCGGCAGTAGGGCAAAGGAAACAGGTTTGGGATTTCAGGTGGGGAGTGCAAGACTCATTCTCTTGGCCAGGAAGTAAAGAGTCTTCTGTTTCTGCTAATTTTCTCTGTGTAATCACCTGTGTGATAAGTTCTTTCATTAAATCCTAATTTCTTCCAGGCAAGAGTCCTGTTGATGTACAAATATAAGTGCAGCAGAAAACATGGTGACTCTGCAGCTGTATCACAGTTCATTTTACTGCCTGTTTCTGTTTGTTCAGCAATAGTCTAACTCTGCAGTGCCTCACTTTTACTTGTTAACAGCATGGAGGTTTGTTCACACAGGTGGTTGTGTCTCACACTCGTGTGAGTATTTGGGTGCAGCTGAATGAACTACCTGCACAAATAAGGATCTAGAAAGTACAGAGGTTTCTTGGATTTTATTCTCAGCTGAGGGGCAGGGGAGCACAAAACTCCTTGACTTTGGTTAGTGGTGGTGTTCAGCTTCCTCACTGCCTTGTCAGGGAGCAGTGATGAGTGACTCTTGGCGCCAGCCAGGTGCCCCTTCCACTTCCCTGGATACGACTTTGGCCAGCAAACAAACAGCTGAGAAGGAAAACCCACAGAGGGAGCTGCTCTCACAGATTTGGGTGGACAAAGAGGGGAAGTTAAAACTTAGACAAGATGAAACTATTTTTTGATAATTCATTTTTTAAGCTCACAACCCCGTTTCTTCTACCTATGCATGCACACACACAGGTGCGTGTGTGAACACGTGTATGCATGCTTCTCCATCCTTTTGTCCTGAAGAATATTGTTTGCCCAGTGGTGGCCAGATGAGATAGATCATAGCAGGAGATTCTCATCCAAGCCCAAGCTTTATAGCAGTTGTGCACCCTGGTGAGACTTCCTGGGTGGTGTGTGAGAGCTGTCTTGCAAGGACCTACTTGTCCATAGGATGGACTCCATAATTTGCCGTAAAACTGTTCTAGCAGAGATGGCTGTGGTGCTTGGGCAAGATGTCTCACCTCTTACCTGTTGGTTTCAGATCCAAGTGATGTCTTGGGCAGTCAATCTACCTACAGGCTGTTTAAATTCTTGTGGCATCATACACGTAAGAGTTGTACAGTGATGTAATAGGACCTAGCATGATCTCGCCAAATCTATAATAGTACTAGAGACCTAAGTCTGAGAGAGGTAACCACTAGGCTGCCTATGTCCACCTTCGCCTGAAATGTGAAGGAAAAGCTCTGTGCTGATGGGATAGCATGAATGGAGAACAACAGGTGGCAGAGGTGCACCCAATGGTTGTCAGACAAGCAGCTGGTAGGTCTGCACAGCATGGGAACCAACCTGTGATGAGTCCCAAACTGGGGCCCATGGGCACAGCTGTTAATGGCCTAGCTCATGGGTTTTTAATTTGGTGTCTTGAGAGTCAAGCTGAGGATATTCTGTATTTCTAGAAATCAATTGGGTAAAGCACAGCAAAGGCAAGGCATCTTTATTTCATTTGTTGGAAGTCTACTGGGGCAGGAGTGAGGATGCAGGTGTGTGTTTTGGGGTCTGAACTAAAATGCTGTAAGAAATTGCATCAGATTTGTATAGGTCTCTGTGCTGTTTATGATGCTTTTTTCTTGCAAGTCTCTCCGAGCATGTGCTAAGTGAGGCTGAGCTTTGAATTTTATGAGGAAGGTGTTTGTCCCACAAGTACAAATGTCTAATTAGACCTGACACAGCAGAGCCATTTCCCTGACATTTATGCCACCGTCTTTCAATCCTCAGGAGCACATAGTCTGGTGGGAGGCACTACAAACAATGTCAGAAACAACATAAAATTCTCCATTAGCCACGACCCCTGGAAAAGAAAAAACAACAAACCTACACCCAACCCTTATACTACTTTTATTAGGCACACTAAAAGTGAAAGCAGAAGGGTGGGGCTGGGTTTGTCGATCTTCACTTGTAGAAAGACATAAAATGGCTCATTTAAATTCTTAAGAACTGCATAGGAGGCAGGAGACACAATGAGGATCTTGGAGAAGAAAGGCCATCAGCTGAACAAACTAATCGCATGGTAATCAAAGGGGAGTTATACAGAGCCTACTGGGAAGCACTTTAGAGGAGGTTCCAAGTAGGCATAGCAAGCGCCCTGTCAACTGACATCTTTAATAAATTATAAATTAAAAAAAGCACAAAGGGACGTGTAGCAAAAGGGAAAGACAAGTCTAAGAAGTTCCTAAACAGTACGTGCTCCAAATCCATGCTGTGGTGGCTGCACAGGAAACTCAGGGTTGTTGCTGTTGAGAATAACTCACAAATCCCACTTAGCTGACAAGCTCGGTTATCCTTAGTGTGGATGAGGGGTATGAGGGTCCATGCTTGGAGCGACCTCTGCAATTTTTGCTCTGGAGGTTCAGTTCTCCAAGAAAGCAGATGAGGAAGGAGCATGTTGGAGGGGGGGATGAGGAACCAACCTGCAGAAACAAGGACCACGCACTAATGCACAGCATCTTCTTTACCAGCCTGAGTTGATAGCTGCCATGAAAGCGTGAGCTTCTATATACTGCCAAGTACCGTTCCAAAAAAAATGTTAAAACAAGATTTAAAAATAGAAAAATGAAAACAAAAAACCAAACCTTAGGTAATTGTGGGGTGTGTCCTCTTCAATGCACAAGTGTTAATTAAGCTTCACAACATTGCTACATGGTGGGTCAGTAACCTTTGTGATTGTCATTTTTACAGGTGAATTAATCAGGATATATTTTTTTAATCTGTTAGCAAAAGTGAAATTAAGCATCATTTCTGATAAACAGGAAACTAAGTTAAAAAGACAGGGGGAACAAAGTCTGCAAAGTCAAAAACAACTAGTGCTAACCCACAAAATAGGGAAACAAGAGGTATCAACAAGAAAAATATCTTAGAAGCAGAAATGTCAAAAACTGAAGAAATGTTTGATTTTAACCAAAAGGTTAAATTTTCCATGGTACAATTGGCTTTGGTAGAAGTTGCACTATAGAGAAATTTGGCCTCCAGGAAAATATCTTCTCAAGATAAGTGATGGTGGGGTCAACTTAAGGAGGGGGGAGGTATGAGCTCAGAAGTATCTAGTGCCTCCCTGGTGGAGCCTGCTAATAATTCATGTTATGAGGGCAGGGCTAAGCTTTGGATCAGTCAAGCATCAAAGCATTTTGGTGCTGTAACTGTAGTTTTAAATCAACCGTTGCTCTTGGTCTACTCAAGAAAAGCCTTGGCATTAAAATCCACCACTTCAGAAAATTTCATTTTAGGAGAGCCAATTGGTATATGATCTGATGCAAACACGTCTCATTTCAACTTTGGACCTTGCTTTTCAGGTGTCCTACAATTAACCTAAGCTCAAAATCAGTGTCACTTGTAGTAGTGTGAAAGCAGTCCTACCTGTGAGTGGAGGGCAAAAGTAGAATGGCAACCATTTTTTTTTGTGTTTTAATTTTAAATAATTTGGAATTGAAAAACTGGGAGGATCCTAACTGGAACTATGACATAGCCTTAAATGTATGCTAATGGCAATTATAACCATTTTGAATTTGTGGTGTTTTCCCTTATTACAGACTCTGTATGTGACCCGTTGCCTTTGCTTCCACTTTCTTCTTCAGCTGAGTTTTGTCACCTTTCTCAGAAAACAGGGGTGTTCAGGAGAAACAAAGCCTGCAATGTACTTAAAACAAAACAAAAACACCAAAAAACAAAACTTTTTNAAAAAAACAAAAACACCAAAAAACAAAACTTTTTTTTTTTTTTTTTGTGGGAGACAATGCTTTCTGGCTCTGCTAACTGGAAGGTGCAGCTAGAAATGGGAACTATAAGAGTTCAAAGAAACCAACAACCCCAAACCCAAAAACTCCAGAGAGAGCTCTGAAGATAACTTTTTATTCCTGATGTTTGAATCAATTTATCAAGGTTGTTGTTTTGGGTTTATTTTTTTTAATATTTTTTTTTCAGGTTACTGATTTTTGATTTTGACTGGACTCGTCTAGTTAAAGGTGTAAATGATCCATGCTCTGGCCCTGTTTAGCTGGCTTGCAAATACAGGATGTCTCCAAGGCTCGACCTTGCTCTTGTCTTAGTTAAACTGAAGCATGAGTTACACCCCTGCACCCCTCCTTTGTGTGACATCTGCGCTTCTCAGTGCATCTGTGACCACATCCAGCAATTGGGTATGAAATGGGCCAGCAGAGATCAGCTGCTGCTTGCAATGGTGTTCCCATTTCAGGTTAAAGATATGATGGGAGCTTACATATTTGCCTATTTGGGCTAATATTGTCCCTAATATTATCTGTGAATGGCCGGTTAAAGGGATTGCAAGTGACAGTGCAGAAACTGTGACAGAGGTGCAACGTGTCCAAGATCGATGTTTAATTAAGAAACCATTAGGCTGTCGCATTACATTGCAGTTGGATTTGCACCGTGGGTTTGCCCAAGAAGCTTGGACACATGGTCCAGCTGGGGCGGGGGGCATGGGCACGTACACTTGGATGATTATTTTTCCTTCGTGTGTGACTGCTTGCCAGTCTTTGAAGACACCTTGCATTGTTGTTTGCTTTACAATGTGCTGCTTCTTTTGGGGAGAACTTTCAGGAGCAGCAGGAGAGTTTGTTCCCTGCCTTAATCGCATGGATTAAAGTCAATCCTGGGGTCAGAGTTGCTATGCAGAGGCTGGACAAATGGGGGTTTTGCCTTAATTTTTGAAGGAGGGGATTACTGGTGCCTTGTGCTGGTGACGGGGCAGTGTGAATGTGGTGCACTGTCTGTGTAAACCAAACGAATTGCGCTGTAAACGTACCTCCATGTCATCTTCTGCAGTGAGACTCCAGTGCCTGCAAATTATAATCAAGTGCTTGCTTTCCTCAAGTATGCAGTAGAATTTGCTCAAACTCGGAATGTAATTTTTTTCAAAAAAAATAAAAAAAAATTGCTACAAGTGAAGCCCATCATCAACAAAATCAAAGCATGCAAATTTTAAGACTAAATATTTGAAACTTGCTTTCACTCAAAATTATAAGATTCTATAGTGCCAGCAACTTAATATATTTTTATTTCTTCCCCCATCCCATTCCTGAGAAACTTTTGGAAAATCTTGTTCCCCTTTTCACATGAAATTTTATTTTTATTTTTTTATAACTTCCTGGAAGTATCCAGATGACACAAAGTCTAAAAACTATAAGCAAGTCTGTCCTCACACTTCTTCCTTCCTCCCTCTTCCCTCAATGCTTTTTTTAAAATTTACTTTAGAACTTTTTATTATTTTGTAAATAAGCGTCACTAAGTTTCCTGAGAAGCAAACACACCAATATTGCTTCCACCAATAACACTGAAACTGTGCTTTAAATTACACTCGTTCCTACCAGCCTTGATTATTTTTAAACATAGTGAGAGAAATTCCATCCTGCTAATGCAAGTAATGGCTCATGTAGGAGAGCACTGTATTTTTTCCAGGGTGTTTTGTCTGGGAAGCTGTAGAGTTGCAATCTTCATGCATGGCTGAAATCTTGTCTCAAGAATTAAATACAGGACAAGGATGAGGCTGGAGACTTGAATTTTTATTTTAAAATATTTCTTCTACATAACTTTTTGTTTATTTACTAAAGAAAAAATTTCAGTGTCTTAAATATATTGATTATGTTATCAGGATTGGCAGGAGTGGTACTGTACCCTCACCTCCAGTGAGCTGTGACTGCTCTGGGCTGCGGCATTTCACATTTGGGTGCATGAACCCAACTTGGTACATGCGTGATGAGGATGTAAGACGTCAGAGATCGGGTTAAAACTGGTTTGAAAAATTAGCCCTGGAAAGTCAAGAATTGTACTCTTGGGTTATTCTGGGGTTGAATGTTGACCCAGGTAATTAATCCTGTTGCCTCTGGTGAGTCTTGTTGGGTGAGTGTTTATCCATGTCAGGGAGGCAATAAATTCCAATGACTTTACTTTTAATTAATTCCTACTGATTTCGTACTGGTGCAATAATGTCATTGAGTTTAGAGGAGTAACTCCTGATTTCAGTGGGTGTAACCAGGAGAGAAACGTCATCGGTTTTGACCAGGCACGTCTGCTCGAATTTTCTGAGCAAGCAACTTGTTGGGATTCCTGCAAAGTCTTTTGAAACCAGGCTGCTGCCCTGCCCTAAAAGCATTGTCTATCTCTTACAGGTCTTGTGTACTGACATTACTGTGGCCCACAGCCCTAGGGAGGGGATACCAGGGTCAGACCCTTCACAGAAAGGCAGATCAAAGGGGACAGTCCTTTGGGGGTTCACGCTATTAATACTCTAGAAAGCACTACTAGTACTACACTAAAATATATGGATATCTGCTGACTTATGAGCAGAGGCAGTTAGAGGTAGATGGTCCACAAAGTGCACAATCCACTGTTTAAAAGTAGTTTTGGGTACATTTGATAAAAAGTCATACAGCTCCATTAAAAAACATGGGCTTTTCCTCTGTTTTAAGTCCTTGTTCCTTATCCTTTATTGTCTCATTTCTATTTTATCTCCATGGCCTAATTTGTTCTTGCTCTGAATGTCTCTATTCACTTTAATTAAGCTGTTTCTTGGCAGTGTTTTTAAGAAAAGAGGCTGTGAGGAAGAAGAGCATCTCTGTACAATGACAAAGAGAGGTACCAGGGAAGCGGGGTTAGAAATGGTTTTGCAAGAGCTGCTATTAAAAAATTAAAAAAAAAAAAAGGACAAACAACTGGCTTTTCCTATGGTGGCACTGTAGATTTTGGTTCAGTGTTGGCAGAAAAGTATGCTGTCCTTCTGGAGCAAGTGCTCACACATGGCTGTTTATTGGGAGGTCCTTTGCCAACATGAGCCTTGTGGCTCGTGCTGGTTTCTCATCTACTGCTGCAAAACTTCTCACTGGAGCAAAACTCACATGCAAAACTCATGTAGCAGTGGATTTTTTGTTGATGTCTGAAGGTCTTTTGTGTTGGAGGCAACCTGGTGGCATTGCTTGTCCTTAGCTACTGCAGGTATTGGCTCGTCCTGGGTAATGCTGTGAGACGCTAAGTTGGGAAACTCGTGCCCAGGATCATGTCCCACCTGTGACTGAAAGCGTTCATCGGAGAGCTTGTATTTGTAATTTTAGGGATGGATATCTCCGAATAGCGAAAAGTATCTGCTGAAATCCACCTGTGAGTTAATTACTAGAAGAAATCTTTTGTCTTCTGTCATGCTATTAAGTTGCAGCTTGATCAGCAAGTGTGATAAAACTGGAGAGAGAGGAAAAGGCCCACCTGGGAAGGGGACAAAGGGAAGCCTGCAGACGGAGGCATGGTTTTGTCTAAACATTGAACTCATTTACTGCCTCTGCAGGTACCGAAGGGCATGAGCTCGGAGGTGGTGGAGTCAGTTACGTTCCCAGTCGTAAAGATGCAATTATCACCCCTTGTTTGACCGAAGACTGTAAAAGGAGACTTGATGCTAGTATTTACTGTATTTTTTCTCCCCCACTATTAAAAGGACGGCCAATTTTGAATTATGATAATAGCTGCACTCTAGGTTTAGGACTTGCCTCCCTGAAATTTTCAGGACCACTAATTTGTGGTTACTTCAGTGCTAGAATGGACTTGGTGGTGGTGGCCTTTAGACTGACAACGCAGTAAAAGTTTAAAGCTGCAACTGCTTCGCAGCCAAAGAAAGAGAGAAGATTGAAACCTAAAGGTTAGCGTGAAATGCACTTTACTGTTATCTATGAGAACAAATGAGTTAAAAAAATTTCAAATACCAGAATACCCTACAGGGAGGAGATATAACTATTAAAGGGCTGTTATAGCTGCAATAAATGTAGGAACAATAAAAATAAATTGATGAAGTAAATGTCAGCGCTGTTCCCCTGAGCTGCCCCCACACCTTTGTCCAAAAGTAGAACATCTCCAATTACAGAGGGTGGAATCAGCCTTCAATGACAATATGACAAGGACAGAACATAGAGCAGTGGCACAGGGAACACAATTATGCACAGCCTTGAAAAATTGTATCATAGTACAATGTATGGAAGAAATCAATTAATGATGCAGGGCCTCCACTTCTGTCTAATAATCCTGTAAGAGAAGGATAAAACCCCCCCTCCTTGCCTTGGAAAGGGAGACAGAAACAACAACGATGAGGAAGGGTGACCCGTGAGTGAAATTCTGCATAATACCATGGGTCAACATTTGCACATTTTACAAAATGTGGATATTCCTCTTTATCCATTATTATTTTTTAAAATTGTAGCTATTAAGAAAGTACTTAACTGAAACCCACTCCATTGGTTAAATAGCCCACTGAAAAAAAAAAAAAATTCTTTGGTGAAAAGGCCAAAGACAAGAAAAGCCGACAGCTCAAATCCAAAGCCGGGAGCTGAAAGGGAAATGCAAAATTTTAGGAGTAAACAGAGTAGATGGTAGAAGACGATTTATCTTGTGCAATTTACAACAGGTGCTAAACATTACGAAAACCAGAGCTATTAAGCAATCAAATTAAGCTATAATTAACAGAAGAAAACTGTGCAGGAATTCTAATTAATACATTTCTGAGCACATCCATGATCCCCTCCGACAGCTCGGCTTTCTAAACCCCTGCTACTACTCAAGAATAACCGAGGGCGTAATGCTTTGGGAATACACAGGACATTACAGGTATCACCAGAGATTCTCCCTAACAGCCACAGTCCCACATGCTGGCTTGAAGGGGGATGCTTTAATTTGGGAGACGTTATTCTGAGACAGTAGGAAGAAAGACTCTTTGTTGGAGAAAGACTTTTGTTGGAGATCTGGTTGAGAGAAGCGTGTAACAAGCTGGGGTTCATCTTCCTGTCTGTGCTTATTCTCCTGGGTCATCCTTCCTTCCTCATGAGGTGTCATTTCTTCCAGACCCTCTATCTCTGTGTAAGACTAGTTGCCCTAAGTCACTGTTGGAGATGGACAGCTGGAAGGGGTTGTGTCTGGATGGTAGGTGCATCTGAAGATAGGAGAGTACAGGTGGGCAATATGCTCATGTGAGCTTTAATTCCTCCTTTGCTGACCTGATACGGTCTTGAACAAGCCACTGGATAAAACATGTGTGCCCCGTGTACTCCAGATGATTAACAGCTCTGGGATGACTGGGACAAGTTTGTTCAGCTTTGGTTGAAAGTGGGGCTCGGTTCCCTTACCTATGTGCCTCCCAAACAGAGAAAACGATGCTCCTCTGCCTTCCAGTAGTGAAGATCAACTGGTTAATGGCTGTATGGCACTTTCAAGTGCTATCATTATGGTGCTATAGTCTCTCTTAGGGAGGATTTGTTATTTTTACGAAATTAATTGTAAATCCAATAGAAAATAATTCAGCCTCTGAAATTCTGGTGAGATAATTATTGTGAAGGCGGTATTAGTATAGTGCCTTTCAGATGATTCACTACTTTAATTATTACTTTCTAATTCTATGCAAGTATCATTTTAAAACCCTGTAACCTTCTCACGGGTTGGTTACACTTACCCCCTTAAATACAGAGCTGACTCCTTAAATGGCAGTTATTACACTCTTCAGGTGGATGTCTCTGGCCAGCAGCAGACCTCCCTGAGAAAACAGCATCTTTCTGCCCTATTGCTGCAATTTTATTCTTTTTCTGCTTGGAGTTATGGGTCCTGCTGTTGGTCACTGGCTAACCGTGTCTTGCAGGACTTGATCATCTTTCGCTGTGCACGTCAGTGTGGGAATCGCCAGAACCTAACTACCTGCTCTAAGATTGGGTCACTTTTTCCACTCCTGCCTGGTCCCTGAGTACCTACCCTGTAGAACAAGGACTGGGACTCCATCAAGAGGAAGAAGAGAATGAGGTCTTTGTTTCTCATTTTCTAAGGGGATGAGGTGATTAAGAGCTGCTCATACTTTTAGCTGCCTGTCAATGAACTGCCACCTTTGTTTGTATCAAGCACAGTCCAACCTGGTGTCTCTTGGTGGCTTTGGCAGCACACTGTGAGAAGTGTTTTCTTCTCTCTTTCCTCTGGCAGCTAGCTTAGCTTTAGGTTGGTGTTTGTGGTACCTTTCTCTATGCTGTACTCTCTGAATATCTTCAGCCTCAGCTTGTCCTGGGTTATTCTGGTATGACAAAAGTCTTTGGTGTTGGGTTTCTTTAGGACAATGAGCAAAGAGGTCCTTTGTGAATGCAAGTTGCAATCCCTGCTGTGAGGGCAGGACCGGGCCTGGCTGGAAACCGCTGGGAAAAAAACCAAACCCAAAACAGTGAAGCCTAAGACTGTGTTCCTCCTGCCACAGCTTTGGAAATGTCAGGTGGATTTTGAGGGAGTTGAGCTATAATTTAACCTGGTCACCCTGCACCCACTTCTGCATGGTCCTCCCCTACCAACTGGGGACCAAAGGGGGAGTTTTCCCCCACAGTTTTTTGTACAAATGAACCTGCTTGGAAAGACGTGTTTTAATTGCACTCTGAATAATTTCTAGACCTACTTGCTCTGCCTGGCTTCCTGCCAAGCTCACACATAAACAGCCGCCCAGGTGCTTGGGAGCATCCTTCCCTGGCCATTGCTGGTAGCTCTCCCCAGAGCCAGACCTGGGAATATGATTGCAGGAGTCCAGCCTGGAGTGGTGGGTTACAGCTGGCTGAACCCCCCAAAATTGTGCATGGATGGAGAGGCTCCAGCCAAGGCACTGAAATGAAACCTTTGTGTTTGGTGTTGCATTGTCCCTTCATGAATGTTGCTGTTCTCTGGGATGTCCCTCCACCAGGATGGTCCTGCATGAGCTGGGAATATGTGTTCACTTAAAATGTTCTCTGGCTCTGGAAGCACTGCTCCTGGAAGCAATTGTAGGTGTCTTAACCTCATGTGCATGGATGTCTTAAAGCTAAGTGTATTTGTGTCTGCCTGCAGGATCAGGACCTCAGTTATTAATAACAATTAACAATTAATTAATTATTCCCACCAGGCAGAGATGCAAACCTCTGATTTATCACTGGACTTACAGTACAGCAAATTAAAGAGTGTGGCATGAGCTTTTAAAGTGAATATCCTTCACTTGCACTGGCTGATGTCATATGCATCAAAGTTTCCTTTTTTAATTTTGAGGCAAATTATCCATTTTTTGCTCTTTCTTTCCTTTAAAATTTGGTAAATTTTAAGGGATTTCAGTACTTGTTGGAGTGAGTGATTAATGGTGCTGGTGAGAGAAGGAAAAGGCAATGAAGCACCAGGAGGAAAAGCTGGGTTTGGAGCAGACAGGGTGGTGGTTGTGGGGAGAGACTCCAGCCTGGCCCTGGGCAGTGTTATGGCAGGTTGGGGGGAAAACTCCTCCACAGTCTCCAAAACCAGTGCCTGGAGGACATGCACAAATCCCACTGCATGAGGGGGAAAAGGGCACCCAGCACAAGCAGGAATTCAAGCAATTAATCCTTTACTTAAAGAATAATAAGCAGCAAGATTTTTTACATACTGAAAGTGGGAACAAGGTAAAAGGGGTTAAAAACTAAAAAGCAAGGACAGCAGACACCAATTAACACAATGCTAATTGACAATTTCCCCAAGCCTCCATGAAACATGCCAGACCTATTTCCCCAATTACTAATTAAATCAAACCACACACACAATACTAATTTCCCTAACTTAAGGAGCTCAGTAGACAAATAAAATGTGAAACTAACTTAAACGTGTTGTTGAAGTGAAGGGAAAATAAGGAACCTAAAAAAAAAAAAAGTGAATAAACTCTTGCTCTGGATCTATTCTTTAAACTTCTGGCCTGTCTGGTGAGTTAGATGGGGGATCCTAATCAAGGCAGGTATATGGTAAGGTCCTGTTTGCTGGATGTGGTTAACACCCTGAGAGAAGGTGATTGCATGTAGCTAATCTGGCTTGCTGCTTAATGAGAAAGCTTTCCTGAAAAGCAGCCTAGAAAAGGGATGCTTGTTCATCCTGGGATGACAAGTGCTGGTGAAGACGTGAAGGCACTGGCTCCTGCCAAGTTGCACCATGCTGGGACATGGTGGTGAGATGAAGGACAGGTATGCTGCTCCATAATTTTTTGAATTTTGTGTGATGCTGGAGATGGACTTGGGGCTGGGAGTGTCCTTGTTCTCGCCTGGTTGGGTGGGAGGAGCAGAAGGACAGCTCAAAGTCTTCCAGTTCATTGTGCTTTATCAAGCCACTGACCCCTCCTCTGGCATGAAATAAGGATGAAATAGTGATGCGATAGGTTAATGCCAATAATTAAAGAGAGTTTAAAACTAAGCAGGAGACTGAACTGCGTGTGTGGGTGGCTGGAATGGTTGTTTGATGTGAAAGTCAATGACTGAATTATTCAGAGAGAGTGATTTCCAAATGATAATTTTACATTTCCCATAACTGATTTTGATTTATTATAGCAGCCCCTGATAGGCTGGCAGGAGCTGAGAGGCACACTTGGCTCTGCCATGGCTTTTCCTTCTCCTTTGGGTGCCTGGAGTTAAAACCCACCCCCAACCTTTGCACACCTGTTACTGGTGGGGCTTGGATTTTTTCAAAGGAAACAGCAGGGAAAGCATTTGTTTTAAACAAAATGGGTTGTTTCTGTATTGATGCAATGACTTTCTGCCTGGTTGTGTTTCTGGATGCAGGCAAGCACTTGGAAAACAACTTTGTTGAGTTGGGTACCATGGTGTTGGCATTTGCATCACCTGGAAATGCACTTGGCTTCACACGAAAGCATCTGGTGAAGCTTGTTGCTCGCTCTCTTCATTCATGTTTTCTCTCAGTCCTTCAAGCAGATTTGCAGAATTCATCTGATCACTCTTACCACCACCAAGCCTATTTTTTTCAGCACCCATTTAGGATGCTGAAGTGCAAATTGGGCTGTAAATCGCCTGTGAGGAGGCAGCTTCCCAGGATGGGTGGCACTTTCTATGCCTGAGCATACCAGAAGTGCTGCAGGGACATCTTGGGGCATTTGGGGCTTTCTGCTTTTTTTTAACCACAAACAAAATATAAGGACAGCCCAGAGCGGGAAACCATGACCCGTAGGTCTGAGCACTTAGCACACAGGACATGTGTCCATCAGGACACTTGTGAGCAGGTATTTGAGACCAAGTGGTTTGGTTTTGGGAATGTCTCTGCTGAGAATTAAAGAGGGAAACTACAAAAAATAGTGGAGGTCCAGATTCCTCCCCCTGATATGTTAAAAATAACCATTGCTCCTTCAGAGGCCAAGCTTCTAACCCCTTCTGTACCTGTGCAGCATGGCCAAGCCTGGCAGGGATTCTCTGGGGGATGGGTGCTTGTCTGTGCAGCTGCCTCCGTGGGGCTGCTTTGAGCACTTGTCCCACATTACAGAGGCTCAGAGTGAACTTTTCTGAACCCAGTGAGAGTTTTGGTTTGGGTTAAGCTTGAAAGATGACAGAGGGAGATAAATACTTTGGTTCTCTCTTCGTTACCCTGGCTCATATATCTGTCCTGCCAGAGCCCCGTATCCCCTCCTGTGGTGTCCTGCATCTCCAGGGACTTGGAGCCGAGCAGGATTTACAGCCATGCCTCCAGCTTGTGTCTTTGGGGTCCTTGCTGTAATTATTCTTTGCGCCTGTGAGATAGTCGATAGCAGCAAAAAGGCTGGAAAGGATCCAGAGGGATGGGAGTGGCAAAATCAGAAGTGGAGGAGGCAAGTTTTAGGGTCAGGGGTAGGCTTTGTCCCCCTGTGGGGACTGTTCCCCTCAGTATCAGCAATGAAATACCTTATGGGAACAAACACTGCCACTGGAGGGAAGCCTCTGTGTTCTCACCTTCCTGCATCCTCATGGAGACCTCTGGTATGGAGCATCATTATCCCAGGATAAATGGGCATTTAATTTCTTACAGGAGGCACAGCAGCTCTGGTCAGGGAGAGATGGTGGGAACAGCCTTACCATGGTATGCATGGGCTGATGGAATGCATAGGCCAGTGCTCATGCTGGTTCCTTGTGGTCCAGGTGAAAGCTGCACATTGTTTCACAGGAGGCTTCTGCCTCTCTTCATGTGGTCATTAATTCTGTCTGGGGCCAGGGAGATCTTTCCTAATGAAAGCTTCAGTGAGATTGGTTTGTTGTATGGAAAAGCTTCAGTTTCAGTGAATCAGCAATTTCTGATGAAAAATCTTTTGTCTGAAAATTCCCAAGAAGCTCTGACTCTGACCTCAGAGCAGCTGCCTTCCTCCAAGCACATTACTGGGATTTACGGCGCGCTCCTATGGTTTATTGTTCTACAGTAAACAGAGTCGCTGGATGAGTTTTGACTATCCTTCTGGGCAGGAGAGCAAATCGGCATCATGGGGCTTTCCAAACTTGCATGATTTAACAGAAATCCTTGCTGTGGAGTGGGTGAGTTGCCAGATCAGCTCACTGGTCTGAGGTTGCTTGGGATGGGCGTGCATCTTAACTTATCTGAGGCCACCTCATCCCTTACCTACTCTGGTAAGCGGTCCTGCAGAAATATTTCCAGTGCAATCAGCTCTTTAATTAGAAGAAGTGGTGACTGCATCATGAGTTTGTAGTGTATTTTCTGAAAGCTGCTTGTTAAATGCTGTGGACCAACAATTAGATTGGGACCTAACATGCCTTAGTGACACTAAATAGCTGTGATAAAACTGTCTCTTCTACAAAAAATTGCAAAGCATGAAAAGAAGAAAGAAAAAAAAAATAATTCCATTTTACAGCTGTAGCCCCGGTACATCAGTACTATAGTATTTGTTCAATGCTGCAAAAAAAGAAACCTTGGGTTTAGGATTGAAGTGAAGTCTACAAAATAACATCGCCATCCTCAAAGCGTGCAATTACATGATCCACTTCTGAGTTATAAGCATCTGTATTTGCCTCCTTAAAGACCACAGCAGAAGCAATGAGATAGCAGAAGGGCTCTAAAAGGCTTGCTCACAAAAGAGGAAAGAAGTGTTATAAACAGCAAAACATATAAGCAGGGAGAGCATCACTAATGTATGTTGCCAGGGCTGAGGCACCTACCATAGCAAAGACCTTCACTATATGAAAGCTTCCATTAATTTTCATGGAGATGGTAGTTAGGAGTTTTGGAAAATATGGAAATACAGGAAAACACCAGGATGTATGGAGACTGTTTCAGCCCATCCTTCCCATGGCTAAGACTTTCTTTTACCTGAAATTCCCCCAAATTTATGAATTGTGTATTTAGCAGCTGTGGCACCAAGATGCCCAAAGGTGAGGTGACTTGCTCAAGGTGAAGTGGTCTGTTGGGAATGGAGGCAGGACCAGGAGCTCGATGCTCTGGCTTCCCTGAGTATGTCCCATCCAGAAGGCCAAGCTCCCTCCCTGTAATCATAGGGAAAAGTAATCAAATTACTGCCTTTCATGTCACATTAGTGAAAATGGATACTAGTATGATGCATATTAATATAATATGATGGGAAATTGCTAATACAATTAGACTATCACATTTTATTAGTAGTGGAGTGACAACTCGTGCTGAAGAACAGCTCACTTAAGCAATGGCTGAGAGCAACCACAAGCCTGGTGCACAGGCACAGTTGCTTAATTTTCTAAAAAGCCCTCTTTTGTGACTTTCCCCGCTGGCCCCATCAGTGCCTGGCCACCCAAGTAAGCATTGCACTAGCCCTTTTAAATATTGCCTGAATTCACTGTGAAATGAATCCTCGTATCAAAAGTTAGGTGCCTCTCATGTATACACTTTTTTTCCTATATATGCACAGACATAAATAAGAAGAAAATCCAATACATACATTGGTATAGAGGAGGTTGGTATAAACTTTCCTTAATGCATTCTACCTCTTTTATTTGGGTTTATGTATTCACTGCACTTTTTATCTAGTTCTAAAAGAATCCTGTACAATTTTTGTAGATTACGTATAGCAAGAGCCATCATGGTTTAACCTACGATAAACAACAATAGCAGGGATATATTTATTTTATAATTATAATATTCATCCAACTTCCTTGATGGATGTGCAGCTCATTTAAACAGGGATGGTCAAAAATCATGTCTGCAGCATTGTCTTTATCTTCCTTTCTGCAGCAGAACGACCTGCCCTGGTGGGCAGCAGAGACCCGGCAGCTCTGCAGAGGTGGGCTTTGGTTTCATTCTAACCATGCTCATCCCCCATCCAGGAGCCAGTCTCCAAGTGAGCAAGATTTCTGCCTTAGCTGGCAACCCATTAAAAGGATGAGCAGTCCTATGCTACGTGTCTCAATGTGGCAGCAAATGTCAGGTCCCACCAGGATGAGGTGCTTTTTCAGTTGACGTGTAACCTGTAATCCCAAACAACCAAATGTCCTGATCAGAAATGCCTTTTCTAAACAGTTGCTTTTTGTTCTGATCAGGGGATGTGGACCATAACATTATTATTATGATACATAATATTTTCTATCATATCAAAAAGTATGCCATGGTCTTACTACAGTAGGCATGTGCAATTTTTAAATATAATCTGAAGGTTGATGATTGCGGCTTTGTCAACTTGGAGACCTGAGGAAAGGTTCGGAGATTTGAAAAATAGTTGTTTTATCAGTACAGCATGAAGATGATGTCACTAAATACTTGCACAAGACTGAGGAGAGGAAGAGAGCTGGTTCTGGAGGTGTAAGGCACTGGGAAATATTTAAAGGACAGATTTGTCTACTTCGTTATTTTCAGCAGGAGCCCAGAAATACATGGTGTGTGGTGTTTCTCTCTCTTGTTAATAGTTCCTATGATAAAAATAATTGTGTTTGGGTTTATAGCTGGTTGTCACCCCATAAGAAAGCATGATTTTGTGCAAAACCCTGTGCACTGTCACGGAGATATTATCCCGTGTGCGTTTTTAATAAATGTTAGCTGAGGCACTTTAGAAATGCGAGCTGTAACATGGTGAAATGGGTAAAGTCTGATTATTTCTTATTTGGTGAGAGAAACTCAGGCCAAAGGGAAACGTGGGCAGTGAAGGAAGGCAACAACTTAACCTCAGGCTAGGGAAGTGGTGGGGAAAGCCTCAAGCCTAATTAAAACTGTAACATTTTTTTGGTGTAACACTCCACCAAGTATTCCAGAAGAACTGTACTTGTGATTTTTCCCATTTAAATAAATAAAATATTTTTTCTATTTACTTAGAAGTCTGACAGTGAAAAGAAAATGCTTTCTAAGTACTTTAACATGTGAACAGCTTGTGGGCCAAACTAGGAAAGAGTGCTGACATTAAAGAGACAAAGATCACAAGAATGTTTACAGGTGCTTTTTGAAGTGTAGAGTTTGGGCTTCCCTGACCCTTTGGTGTGGGCTGCCAATGTGGAGGGTGAAGGTGAGGAAGAACAAGGGTCATGGTTAGGAGTATATGAAGGAGCGCTCCTATTTTCTTTTCTTTTATTTCTTCTGTTTTGTACCAGCCTTCGTGCAGAAAATCTCCCCACCCTATTGAATGCCTTTGTTTGCTTTGGATGCCACAGGCTGCTTTGGATGTTACCACTTGCTGCCATCCGGCAAAGTCCTCCTGCTGGTCCCTGGGGGACAGACCTCAAACATCATCAGATATTTTTTATTTTTACCATTATTTTGGAGGTATTGGTGTAACTCTGTTTGTTGAGGGGCCAATCCTGCCTGGTTTTCAATGCATCGGACTGGATAATGAGCCAAGTGCCTTCACTGCCTCTTGCATTCTGAGATGAGTTGTGTTACATTTCCTAGTTGTTCCCTGGGAAGTTTATAAAAACGAAATAAAGCCCTCGTCATCCTACTGATGTGGGTAATAATAATGCTTAGCACTTCTCATCTTTGAAGTGCTTTTTTTATATTAAATAAACTGCCCAAGAACTGAAGAAAGACTATCATCCTTTGACTTATACACCGGGGATCAGAGGCAGGGAAATCATATGGTTTCTCCAGGCCATGGAGAGACACACTACCAGAGGATGGTGGAGTCATGGGTCCATTACATGTGGTCCACGTCTGGGGCCACTTGACTACTGGATGGCATCCTCAGCTTGTTGTACTGTGGCATTTGCACCCCTTGCATGAAGGGGATGACGTACTTTTACTGTGCTTGGGAAAGCAGATCGATGTAGTTTCTTCCAGCATCTCCTGGAAAACCCAGGTGGTCCCTCCAAGAGGAGAAAGCCACTTCATAGGANTATAGCAGCTTTCCAGGGTTCAGAGACTTTCTGCAAGCACTGAATGAAGACTTGTAACGTAGTTAAGTATTGTTCATTTCACTGATGTAGGTTAGCAAATCCCAAGCTTTGAGTGACTTTCCATAGGCTCATGACCATAGCTCACCGTAAGTTTTCCATGGAAGTGCCATAAAGGTGAGATGTGTTTTACACAAGGCTTGGGGAGAGGCAGGACATCCCAGCTCCCAGCCGGTTGTAGCGGGGCTGGCAGCTGCTGGCCCTTGGCCATCAGGCAGGCAAAAACAGGGCTGA
>VXBJ01002340.1:765008-770008 GCA_013400055.1 Nycticryphes semicollaris
GGGTCTTCCTATTTGGTCTGCATCCCCAATCTTTGTCTTCAAATTATGTTCTATTTATTATTCCAGTTTTCCATACTTTAACTTCCAAAACCAACACAGGAAAAGAATTAAAATACAATTCTGATTCCTTTCCCTGCTTCTGATGTGCTTGCCCACAGCCTTCCTAAAAGAAACCAATAAATAAATGCTCCTCATCCCCCTAAAAATTAAATTAAACACAAATTTCCCTGGGGAGGAGGCTAGGTTAATTACAAAGAGCTACCAATGCCATATCTAAACAGGCTCCCATATTTTAATTTTTAATATTTAGGATGAAATTTAATATCTGATCCCCCCCCCCTTTTTTTTTTTCCTTTGGTCAAACTAGTCAGTTTAGAAGTGGAGAGGCTGCCAAATTCAGCTAATATTATTCTGCCCAAAAACTTCTGTCAATTAACTCCATGCAGTATTTGCTGGTGAAATCAGAAAGGGGAAAGCAGTGCTGCTCCAGCCCAGAGCCAGCTGAAACTTATGTGTTTGGTGAAGCTAAAGTTTGGTGGAAAGAACTTTCTGTTGAATGTTGGGGGCTTCACTCTGTAGCCTTAGTGCATGCAGAGCACATTCATGCATCTGGGTGTTAAGGTTAGTAGAAAAACTTGGTGAAGCCCCAGAGATTGATGGGAAAGTGTATATTGGATCACCTAAGAAGAAGAAAGCGTTACATTTATATCTGGAAGCAGGGTGGGAAATAACTAGTACGTCCCAGAGTCCATGAGTTGTGTCTTGGCCATTTGGGAATGAAACTGCCAAATAGGGATTAAACTGAGAATCTGAATGCAAAGTGGAAATTTAAACTTAATAGCTCACGAAATCCAGTCTGCAAAGAAAAATGCACCATTGTTTTATCCAGTAAGTGAAATATTTTCAGTTAGTTAAAAAAGACCAGAAAAAATGATGATTAAGTTAAGAATTTATGTATGTTTAATGGGAAGTATGGGTATGTCATGGGAGCCACAGTGTGTAACAGGGTCATGCTGGATAGCTGATATAAATATTGCTGTTATTCAGCAGGAAAGACAGACTGTTTACCAAACCAGCTAAATCTCTGATCAGCGCCATCAGTTCTGCCAACAGAAATACTGATCACTATGTTACTTTCAGCATCTATCAATCCCTTTACTATCTATTGATCTATGCCTAAATTTATTACATGCATATATGTGTTTGAGTGCATGTTACAGGTATTTGGGTTGTGGCTGCGTGCTTCTTTTCAGAGTGGAATAGGGAGAAACAGTTAAATACCAACAGTGAGCTTGGCTGCCTGGCATAAGCAGGATACTTTGACTCTCCATGACATCCTGCTCATTTTGGAGAATAATTCCTATTGGAAAATTGCAATGCTAAATCATTAACTTCTAAAGAGATGAAGGGAAAAAGAGAGCTGACTTAAAGGATCCCAGTGTGTTGCCCCTGGCTTGTTCTGTGTTGTTCTCTATATAAATATAAACCACCGTTAAAATACTTCTTGCTGCGTTATATAGCTCAAGGTCCAGGCCATTTACAAGCCTGCCATACTCCTAGCAACAATGCCTTCTTTATGCTGGAGATATAACTTTAATGAAGTAGTGAAAGGAAGAAATGCAGGGCAAGATTTCAAAAGGAAAAAAAAAAAAAAAAAAAGACTGTCTGAAATTAAACTTCTAAATAGGTGTAGAGGAGATGTGTCCGAATTCTGTCCTCCTCAGATTGAGGAGCTGGGCGGGAACCCGCCACAGAGCTGTCTCTGGTCTAGTAGCACAGGACATTTTCTGGGGAGGAAGGAGCAGGAAGATGCCCACTTTCTTGTTAAATGGCTGATTTCAGCTCTTGCGTTTGGGGGAGAAGCTGTAGAGGTGGCACAGCAGTGGCCAAATGGTCACAGCAGAGGTGGTGTGTCTGTGCAAGGAATGAGTAACATGAGGTGGATCCATGTAACAGAGGACCCCCATCGGTTGCTATACAGATGATAAATCAGAAATGGCAAGATGGGCTGGAGTCTCAGAAATATGGTGTCCATATGGTGCAATGATAAAGCTTCGTCACTGCTGCTTTAGAAGTACTTCTTGTCTCCAAATGCCTAACCACCAGACTTTTTTTTTTTTTTTTTGACAGGCTTTTTGTGTAATGATAACTCAGGCTTTGTGTTGAATAGTCAGTAACATCCCTCGGTCTGTCTCAGCCCTTTCATTTCATTCCCAGCATTGTCCTCAGATGTTGCCCAGTCTCCACTGGCTATAATGGAAGTGGTGTGTGAGTACCAACTGCCAGCCTTATGGATAGATTTTAAAAGACATTGAGGTGCAGGTGATGCAGAGATGGTCTTTGTAGGATTTAACCTGGCCCACTTCACTGTGATTGGAAAGAGGAAAGAAAAAACAAAATCAACTGAAGGAAAAGAAAACAACCCCAACCCAAAGTGATACATGCTGCCTCCTTCCAAAATTTAACACACCTTTGAAATCCTGGTACTTTGTCTCCTTTTGGAAGGTAAAGGAAAATTAAAAGATTAAGTATCACGTTGATGGGAATCAAGACTTTTTTTCTTGCGGGCTTGCAAATACATAACAAAGCATAATTATGTTTAATTATTTTTGGTTGTAATATAATGGAGGAAATTCAAAACAGAAAAGTCTATAGCAAAGGATAATCTGTCTGTTGAAACGAACAATCTGCTCAGTTCAAGTGCTTGCGTTCCACCTGCCCTGCACCCCCTTAACTCTTTCATGAAATGTTTTACCTGCAGCTCCATTTGTGGAGATGGAGCTTGCCCAGTCTGTCGTGGTCCTCTTCTGCCACATCAGTGTGGGGAGTCTACAAAGCATGGCTATGCGGATGTGTATTTAGGGATGGTGAGGAAACAGGAGGAAGAGAGAAGACAGAAAATGGATGGTGTTTTGTCCTATAAATACAGCAACTCTTTGCACTCTTGTTCTTTTTTCCACCCTTGTTTTGTGGACCTTGGAAACAGTGGGTTGAGGTGTTCTGAACCCTTCCCAGCTTTTGGGGACAGCAATGAGCAGTGCTAGAGGGCAGCAAGGCTACCTAGGAAAAGTTGGGATTATAAGGTCCTGGTCATTTTATGCTCTTGTTTGTGAAACAGTGGTGGTGAGAGGTCCTGTCATGTGGGTGTTGGTGGCTGGTGCCCAGCTCATGGGACCAGAGCATCCACATGCTCTCCAGATGGTTTTGTGTACAACTGACAAATCAGTTTTTTTTTGAGACTTGAACATCTAAGAGTTACTAGGTTTCCCTTCTAGATTTTCTGTGCCTGCATTCATTCAGTGCACAAGTGGCTTTATCATGGACATCTAGTTCATTAGGTACAAAACGTGGGCAAAAACATCAGAAGTGTCATACTTCATACATCACCTTCAGTCAGCTGGCCTGAGCAGCAATCAGCATATGTGTGAAGACATCCCATTGATGTTGTACAAGAGCACGCTAGTATTCCCAATGTTACTCTCTGTTCAACCTGATACAGCATAATATATGTATTTTGGGGTTTTGTTTTCTAATCTCCATTGAGGTCCCCATTCAGTTGTTCACGGTTAGTCAGGAGCTAGCAAGGAGCTGGCATCACTCAGGCTGTTCCTTCCAAAGTGTGTGACCTTGCATTTCTCAAGAGTGACTGTTGTGGGTCATTGAGTTTCTTCCACAAATTTGGGATACCAGAGGTTCCTCATGGTCTTCTTTGAGCAGAGTAAACTAAGAAATCCATCTTCTGCAAGTTGTTGCCCATTTGTTTTTCTGTTTCCATGCAATACACTAGTGCTAAACAGCATAAGAGAACAGGGATATGCTTCTGTTCAGCCCTGCTTGTCTGCCTCTGCAGGGTTTTAATTCTGGTTTAAACAGTATATGCTGCCACAGGAACCTCTAATTTTTGCATTTTGGGAACTGTTGGCAGGTGTATGTGTAAACCTGGCATATGCGGAGCTTTCAAATTTTGTATTAATATAAAATTCAGTGTCGCCAGTACCATTAATTTGAGTAAATTATATTTGCAAACAGCAAGCCCCGGCTCTTAGGGAGTGATGAACCCCACACCTATGTGAGAGAACATAAGAATTTACTTTTACCTTCATCTTCTCTGACAACTTTGCTTCGAACTGGGCTAAGGAAGCTTTGGTGAAGGTACAAAGTTTGGCCATTAAAATGTGTCATTTTAATGCTGTATACCTGTGTAAAAACATTGGGTGACTAAAGGTGGGACTTCCCAAGTCCAGGTAGTGAATGAACTTCAGTGAGTGAGGATGGAGAACCTGAATCCTCCTTTTGCTGGGGGTAATTCCTTGCTGAAAGGGCTTGGGGATGGCCAGGGTGGCTGTGCTGCCTCCTGCAAGGCTCCTTAGGCTAGAATTTTCAAGGTCTGATGGGACTTCAAGTTCATGTCCTGGTGCAGTCCTCCATATGGTTGAGGTTCCTGCTTGGGGAACTGTGTTATTGAGTGCAATGGGAATGTTGGTGGAAGGGTGACTTCAAGGATCTGTCCCTCCCTGGAGAGGATGCTGAAACCCTTCAAAGCCACGAGTCTTACAACCCAGGCTGCAGACCTTGACAATTTTTTTCCAAAAGGCTCTTGGTTTCCTCCTTTGTGTAAGATACCTCTCCAGCATTCATTCAGTGCATTTCCCTCTTTCGAGTAAGAAATATTTTCCTGTAATTTATACCCCGGGAATAGCATTAGAAATGTGCTAAAGCTTGGCTCCATATGGATAGATCATTTACAACTAGCACAATATATTATCAATGTGCTGCTCTTTAGAACTAGCTGTATAATAGATATGTAATGAAGCATATGAAACATGGATTTCATTTCTAAGCACCTTAAAAAAAAAAAAAGGGGGGGAGAGGGGGGAGAAGAGATGGGAAGAGCGGAGTGGGAGGCAAATAGCACTTGGTCAGAGGCTGGGGACAGCGAGCTTCGCCTTTAAGGCTGACGAGAGGAAAACTCAAGTCATCAACTCTGAGAGTAACAAATG
>VXBJ01002340.1:772508-834043 GCA_013400055.1 Nycticryphes semicollaris
ACATCTAGAACCAGAGGGGTTTATTAGGAAATAAAAGGGTCTGGTATTCAACTGGAGACAAATGGAAGGGATCTATTAATTCAAACAGTGAAAAGCAACTCTGCTGAGTCTGCAAAAGTGGTAGTGGTTAAACCCAAATATTCATGTGCGCACTGGTCCTACAGCCACTGGTATCCAACCCTAGAGAACTGATGGGAAGAGCTGAATTTGGCTAGTGTTAGTTATTTTAGCTTCACTCCTTGATTGATAAGAGGGAAATTGCTCTTCAAAGGGTAGCACAGAATTGAAAAAAAAAAAAACAAAAAAAACCAACAAATCTCAAGCCAACCCTCCTATCCAAACTGAGCCTGGCTAATAAGGAAGCATCAGAAAGGAGAAAACCTTTTGTAAAGAATTTGTCAACCTTGTAAAACAGGAATAGTGTGTTCAGTATCACTTGCTGTGAGCTGCTGGGGATGGGGGTCCAGCTCCGGTGGTCCTGGCCAGATCCCTGGGAGCCATGGCAGTGACTAAGCCACGGGAAGAGCAGAACCCCCTCTCTGTGCAGCTCTTCAAGCACTGTGTGTTTTCCAGGGACGATGCCAAGTCCTGCATGGTTGGAGGGTGGGGGGTGGGGTTTCTTTCTTTCTTTCTTTTATTTTTTTTTTTTTTTTTNTTTTTAATTTTGGTGTTTCTGCATGCCTTCCTGCTGAGAGGTGGCTCTTTTGACATGTTGTTATAGTGATGGAAGGAGCATGGATACACATTCCTCCGCTCTGCGCGTGAGACATATGGGAGCCAGATTGTACCTGTCACAAGTTGCCAACCTGAATTTGTGGGGTATAAGGGGACACACTCCCAAGGGAATTTCCACTTGACGTTCTTGATTGCTTTGGCTAATATTTGCTTTGTGACCTTTTCATTAGCAGATATGGTGTATGGCATTCGGTGCTGCTCTGGGAACGGGTATGTCCAGCCTCACACTGGTGTTGCTTGTAGGTTTGCTGATAGAAGTGCATGGGCAGCCTGACACAGTGGTCCCATTGCAGGGGAAAACTTGATTGTCCAACTCAGTGGTAGATATTTTGTGTCACTTCAGGAAGTGTTTTCCACCTAAAGTGGCTGGTGGGACCACCCAGACGTGGAGCATCTGCAGCCAGCACAGAGCAGTGATGGTACAGGTTTCCTCAGTTACGCCATCTTGGTCACAGGACCGTGCTGCTTTGCTGGAGTATAAGCGTGTGTTGGGATATATATCTTCTAGTTGTATATCTGCTGGGACATGCTGTTCCATTCTGGCTTCCTTGGGGGAATGAGACAAACCCTTCCCACTGACCCTTTTTTAAGGGTGTCTCATTGTGTGAGTGCGTGCCTGTTGTGTAGACTGTTAAATCTGTCTGCTCCTGAAAAGGCTTTCATTTAAAAATTGATTTTAATTTTATTGGAATAATCAGTATTATTTTAGAAAATCAATATATCATCAACCTGAAGCAATTTGCAGGGTTTTTCAATTTACTGATTTTTTTTTTTTTTAAATAATCTTTGGATTTTGTTCACGATTAATAGAAGTGTTTTTAACTGTCAGAATTGCCAAATCTAAAAACAAAAGCCAAGTTCTGACCATGAAAAGGGAAAGGCAGATGCTGAGCTGAAGGATGGGCATTTCACCCCCTGCATAGGTGCTGTCTCCCATGACCCCATGGTGAGTGAAAGGGAAGCCCAGGCCCTATGGCCACCCTTTGTAGATATTCTCCTGGCCATGAATTAATGATCCAGCATGTCTGGTGTCTATGGTGGGGTCAGTTTTGTGTGTGACTGCAGAGAGACCTCAGCTTGTGCCACCTCCATCCCTGCAGCGCGCTGCTGGTAGGTGATCTCAAAATGCTGCCCTGGTGTGGGATTGAACCTGTGGGTTCAATCNCAGGACAGTCTTTCTGGGCTAATACCAAGTCCACTGATTAGAACAAGCCCTGTTGATTTCTTTGGCCAAGTTTTGGGGAAAATCCTTGGCCTGGCAGAAAGGCCACTCAAAGCAGGGGAGCTGCTGAGACTTTGACTACCTGGGGCTGGTATTACAGATTACTTCTAGTGCCGAATGGCAAGGGAGAGGGTGATGCTGGCTGTGGCAGGGAGCTCTGCACTGCCCTGAGCTGGACCTCGTGCCTCCACCGAACTGGGCTCACAGAACTGCTGAGTCATGGTAAAGAAATTAAAAATTAAAAAAATTAAAGCTCTCCAAATTGCACATTGTTCATCCTGTACCTGTGGTGTTCTGGGGTGCAAGAGGGACACCCAGGACCTTAATTATCTGTACATGCAGCAGAAGAAGAGATGTGAAAGGAGATGCTGTAGTCTGGGAACTGGTAAGCCAAAAAACCTATCCCTAGGAGGAGTTTATTATGGAAGAAATTTCCTCTTGGACTGATACTGCTGGCTCCACCATGCTTTCTGCATGCAGGTGCTGTTTGTTGTTCATCAAGTCCTGATTTATATCAGCAGAGTGGCCATGAAAAGACCCACAGCGTAGGACTTTCAGAGACCTGCTTGGATCTGAGCATCTTAAAGTGTTTAAAAAAAATTTTAAAAAAGGAGGTGGGAGGGTAGAGAAAACCCACCTTAGATTGAAAAGCTCTGCTTGCATGTTTTGGTTTGCAAAGTGGCAGCAGAGGAAGGGAGTAGGCGCATGTGAATGAAGCTTTACCAAACCAGCCCCCACATGCATATTTCATACCATCAATTATCAAAGTTTTATGAGCATCTGGTCTTGGCCTCAAAATCTTTTCAATTGAGGGATTTTTTTATTTTAATTTTTTTTTATCTGAGTTTGATTACAAGCAGAATTTTCTATAATTAATTCTGCCCCACCCCCCCAATCGATTTTACCCAGGCTGCCTTTGCACAAGCAGACCCATGCAGACCTGGGCTCCAGTCTGGCTCCACGTGCAGCACATAAACCGCATGTGACATGGAGTGGCTGTTCACGTATTTTATTTCCCAAGGGAGAATTATTCAGGAGTGTCACTGTTGCTTAAAAACACTTTCTTGTCCTTTCAAAGCTGGAGCAAATGGTACAGACTCAGCAGCATCAACAGACTGGGGAGGGAAAGGGCAGGAAGAGGTGGGAATGGGCAGAAAGAGCCAGGTTTGTGTTATTTCTCTGCAAAACAGGATCCAGGAATGAAGATGAGGACCTTGGGCAGGTTTAAGTTATGCAGTGCTCTGTTTTGTTGCCATATGTTGCAGGAAGAGTTTGGGTTTTTGGTAGTGTGGTTGGTTTTTTTTCCCCCTTCTACCACTGAGTAATCCCTTAAGACTTCCCTCATCTCTCCAACTTCATCTCATCAACATTCATACACATACTGCCACATCTATTCATACACATCTAAAGGAAAACCAGATATGTTTCACATTTCACAAGTTATTTTTTTCTTAATCACAGTCTGGCTTAGAAATATCAGGTACTTGAGCGTCAGTTCCCATCTTCCTGTGATTTAATAGTCCCTCCTGAGCAAACACCGGGGAGTGCGTATGAATGCATGTATGTGAACTTTGTATGAATATTTTTGGATGAACTTCTGGACACAAGCTCCTGTCAGTTGTTGAAGACGGTCTTTTTATTTGTTGACAGCTTATTTTTTTTCTTAAACTTGTGAAGAAGTGTTAATTTGCTCAATGACTTCAGTGCCATGATAATTTTTGTCCATCCAGAAAAATCCTCGCTTCTGGGATGCAATCCACTGCAGAGTTCAATCTTATTTTCATTGTGGGTAATTTCAAATAGTGTCTGGATGTTTTTAAATTAAAAAAAAAACAAAAACCAAAAACCAAACAAACAAAAAACAAAACAAAACAAAAAAAAGAGTGTGAGTGGGTTAATTTTCCATTTTTTTTTCTTTGGTGTCTCTTAAAACTCCCTTAGCTCCTGTGTTATATTCAACCTGAAATTTCAAGGTGGTTTTGCAAAATTTCAACAGGACTGCAAATCCCTGAAGTTTTGAAGCTGTCCAGGAGTTTGTAGGAGGACTTTTTGGCACAGGTCTGAGGAAGCCAGACATCCTGAGATGCTACATGCAGATAGAGCTTGTGAGGGAGCTTATTTGCCAGGTGGGTTTGCTCAATTTAAGGGGACTTTATTCATAAGTCTAGACAGCTTAACATTGAGTAACCATCTTATTACACATTAATGCAGCTTCACAGCTATTTGCATTTTTAGCACTTTACTTAGACTACCGGGCCTGATGGATTCAGGAAGTGATGGGTACATTATTTAAAAACTCTGAAGAGCAGCAACGTTTTACAATGGTGGGTCAACAGTCAGCCTAATATTGCAGCCCTAATGTTGAGCCTGGACTCAGAGCTAGGTTTTTTTTGGTTTTTTTTTTTTTTNATTTTTTTTTTCTTCTAGCATGTTGTCTTTCTCAACCTGCTTTCTTCTGCACGTATAGATGGAGGTGACCTGGGTGGAGAGAGTGAAGGTCTCAGATATGGCTCCCATGTGCCACAGTCCCTGCCAGCAGCTCTGGGACCATGGGCAAGTCAAGAGGGACAATTGCTTGTGTTTTTCCAGGAATATCTCCCTGGGCGTGCTGGCCCCATGCTGCTGATGGCTCCCAGCCAAGGTCATTGAGAACCGCTGTTAACTCCCACCTGATTTCAAATAGACTGCTAAATGCCTGTGTTTTCTTAAAATCCTGCCATAACACTCAGAACTTGAGGGTATTTTAGAAATTTTAAGCTTATTTAGAAATCTGAAGAGCACAGATAAGTTTCCCAAAAATGAGGTCTTGGGTCTGGTTACCTTGGAGGGAGGTAGCCCACTTGTTTGGCTGTATCTTATGTATGTTATTTAACATATTTAATATGTTTTTTACTTATTGCATAGAAACCTGGCTTCTGCTACCTTCTGACTTGCACGTGTGTTGAGGAGATAGAATGTTTTGGTATTACACCTTGCCCTGTGCCTTACGTGGCAGCCTCCCTCCCCCAGAAAAGGTGATGGATCTCTAAGTCTCATCACTAAAATGCATGGGGCGCAGAGGAGAGGTAAGAAAAATAGAATTTCCAGCTCAAAAATATCAGATGTTAAACATTCAGGTTGACCAAATAGGGGAGAAAAAAAATTTTAAATATTTTCCAAGTATAATTGTTTCAGTATTTAGTCTGGGTTCTACTTTACTGAACAAAAGTGAAAACAAGTTATGTAGATGATAAGAAGAAAAAGACGGATTCAGCTGGAAATATGTAGAGTTTCTGCACTGCAGGAACCATGCATGTTTTTGTTTTTTACTGGCTCTGGCCCTTTTGTCTGAACATTTATATATTTCTTGTGCCTAGAAACTACAACCAAATCGCTCTGTGATTCCCTGAGTACAAACAGACTAGAAAACGAGCAGCGCTAGGAGAAGCAGGCATTCAAAAACTGTCCCCTAGTCAAAACAATACGTTCTGTGAGACAGGTCCTCTTGCCTTCAGGAACATCATAAAAAAGAAAGAGCTGACAAAATGGACATTTGGAAGGTATGTTGTTTTCCATGGAAAAAAAATTCTAGAAAAACTGTACAAGGACTAGTTGAACAAAAGTGGGAATGGCCATCTCACAGTAAATCCCCAACTGTAAGTTTTGCCTTCATCCAGATTCAGCACTTTTTGTTCTAGAAGAAATTACATAAATGTGATTTTAATATTGGGGGGGAGGGGTATTGCATACTAGCAATTTGATATTCCACCCCAAATACTGCTCAGGTGAGCAGAGAGTTGTGTTTTATGATGGTACTCAGTCTGGAGCAGAAAATACGGTTCACAGCAAGCCAAACCTTGACGTAGAAAAGGCCTTGGAAATGCTGAACCATTTTGGGTCATTCTGATTTTCTGCATATTTATGATGAAGTTTGAACAGGCCCAAAAGAAATAGTTTATTTCAGTTTCCTGGTGATCATTCCCAGAAAAATTAATATTTTTTTCTAGATAGTTTTGGTTTTATAAAAATGCTTCTTGGTGCTGGAGAAATTTGCCATATTTAAAATTCCTGAGTAAGTTCCATGATGTGTGGGTTTTTTTAACTGGACCTATGGCAGAAAAGTGATAAGGCTAAGCTAATCCCCTCCCTGTGAGGAAAAGTAATGCTGTCCTGAAAGTCTGGGCAGCACTACCAGGACAAGATGTCACTTAGTTTTCCTGCGAAAAAAATATTCTTCTCTGTTTTATTGCCTGATTGCAACCCAGTGAATAGGAAGATTAACATAAGTCTTTGATTTGGGCTCTTCAAGCCAATTATCCTTGATAATTTCATCTCTATTCAGCTCTATAGAAATCTTGTATGATCTCCTGGTGGGAGGGCTAGGTGTTGTCTTTAGGTTTTCACCTGACCTCTTTGTACCTGATGACCAGTAATGTTGGGCTGGACTTTTCTGCCCAGAGGACCATAGGGATGTACCAGCAAGAGCTGGAAAGACCTAGCTGGTTTGCTGAGTGTCTTTGAAACACTTTAGGTCTGAGTCCAAAGTGAAGCCATAGACTGTTCTCCATGGCCTTTCTGGAGTTAGAAGGGCTGGTGAAGCCTCATCCACGTTGCAGCGGGGACCCGAGATGTTTTTTTGGTGTTGGTTTAGTAAAGTGTAACTGTTTCCAAAATAATCACCACCAAATTAAAAAATGGCTCTATGTGACATTGCAAAAAAATATTACTTGAGGTTTTTTTCACAAATTTTAGTTTAAAGAATATAATTACTCAAGTCACAATAATTTCATGAAGTGAGCAATTCTTTATTGGATTGTGGTTTGACTTGAATCTGTTCTTTTTCCATTCCTGTTGCACAACTATCCTGTAATTACTAATTTGCTTTCCTAGACATTTTGTTTTCTTGCTGAGAATGAGCACAGAACAAGCAGCAACCCCAAAAAAATTTGTGGTGGTTTTAGTGTCTGTTGTTAGTAAAAAAGCCAGCACAGCGAGGAGAGGAGGACTGAGTTGTCTTGTACGTTTTGTTACCAAGCAGCGGCTTGCAGCTGCTCAAAAGCTTAGAAAGCCATTGGCGAGTCTGCTGGTGTCACTGGGTGTGTTGTCTTAAAATTTTCTGCCATTGCAGAAATATGTGGGTAAGCATGAAGAGCATGGGCATGGAGGACACTCTGGTAATTGCACCGAGTCACTGTGGCTAAGTGCACGTGCCAAATTGCTGCATCGAGTCATCTAAGCAGCATTAAATGAACTTGCTTGGCTACTGGAACAATATTGGGAATTCCTGCCAGGTCTGCTCAGGCTTAATTTCTCTCTATTGCTACATGGCACCACCCACTATCAGAGAGATAGAGATGAGATAGTATAAACTCGCAAAGTACAGTTTTCCTTAAAAAGGTTCTTAAGGGAGTGTACAGACCCAGGAGCCAAAGGTGAAAGCAACTCTTACTGTGATCGCTACAAATTTATCAAGTTCAAGGCACCTTTAGGCTAAATGAGAATATCATGCATTGAATTATCCTGTCCTATAATAAATTTAGTGTTACATGTGGTCTAAAAATGTCCTTTGTTATTCATGAGAATCTCCTGGTTGAGGTCAATGCAAACCTCCTGTATGCTCTGACATCCAAATTTAGGTCTGTGCTCTCATGTTCAATACTAAAATCAAAGAGGTAGTAGGAGGATGATTGTTTCCCATGGCTGAAGAGTAAAGCAAATGCATTAGCTTAATAATATTAGTTATAAGATTCAGAGATAAGAGAAATGGGTGGGGAGCAGCAGTTCCCATCTGAGCCCTAATGGGGACTGTGGGAAAACTTCAGTGAGCAAACCCCAAACCAGGTGAAAGTCGTTACAGCTGAAATCCATTACACATCCCAGCTTGGGCCAAGTTCATGGAGGTTTTGCAAACCTTTTGATGAATCTGGGCTGAGTTTTAAGCGAGTCTGGCCTGAGTTACAGAGTCAGGTGGAAGTGCTCTTGTTGGGGCTGAGTTATGCTGTCTGTTTGAACTCGAAAGTTGATGTGAAATTTAGGATGTGAGAACCTGACACAGATCCAGAGAACAGAAGATGATCCCTATAAGCTCCATAAAAACAGGACATCATCTGATTCTTCCTGTATCATTATTTTGTTGAATTTTATGTATTTCACAGCTGCATTTAGAAGGGCTTAGGCAATTCATATTCACACCATTTTTCAGAAATTCTCATTTACACGTTTCCATGACATTGTTGGAGGGAGACCTGTGTTAAACACCTGAAGGGTCAACAAAATGAAACTGAGATGAAATACATTTTTCAGGCTCTATGCTAACTTCCTCTTCTGTGCAAGAAGAACATTTCTGCTGATTCAAGCCTAGTTGAAGGAGAAATGACAATAATATTCCTTTTATGAACAGTGAAACTTTAGCTTGAGCTTTGTGGAACATCCTCTGTCATATCACTGGGCATGATGAACGCATCCCACAGCACTGCTTTCTCCTCTTTGGTGGGATCTACACCAAGGTGTCTTTCCAGACACATGTGTTTTACGTAGTCCATCTTTTCCATGCAGCTGCCGATGCATGAGTAAAAAGCTGGCAAGCAAATATATATTATCCCTGGAGCTTGCATTGCTTTATTATCTGGGCATGCGTTACTACATGTCTTATGCCTGCTGACGCTGGAGGAGGTGATGTTGTACTCTGCCATCTGCAAGGAGGAAAGACAGCTTGTAACAGGTCACCTGGCGGATTAGGAAAGGTCAGATCTGCCTGGTTTTGTTTGGTTGGGTGGGTTTTTTTTGTTAGTTTGTTTGGTTTGGGTTTTTTTCCCCAAGGATATAATACAGAAAAAAGCGTAGGGAATGAACTTGGACCATGTGGTGTAAAGGTGCCATTGTGGCTGCATGACTTGGTCGTTGTGTGGCGACATGGCTGGTGTTAGGTGCAGAGAGGCTTTAATTAGGAGTACGGGACACAATAGATTAGAGGACATAATGAGAGCGCCTCAAGTATAATGTTTTGTGACAATAAGCAGCCATCGGCATCAGGAGGTATTAGCAAAGAAATGATATTGCAGGCCACCCGTTAGTGTAGTACATGCTGTATGGTCTCACAGCAAACCCCTATCATTTGCTTAAAATATCACATAAGGGAATATACGGTTAAAACCACGTAAAAGGTAATTAAAAAAAGAAAACAGAAATCTTGAGATGGAATTATGTTAAAATGTTGAGCTAGATTCTCAGATGGTTTTATTTAAGGGAGTTTCTGCTTATTTCTAAGGAGCTCTGCCAGGTGAAGCTGGCAGTGTGTGTATGCGGCCACTAGCACTCAACATATTAAGTTTGATGTATGTAATAAAAAAAATTTAAAAATATTTGCTGATTTCAGAAGAGCATGTCCCATGAATGAAATGCTTCACTTTAGGGTGATATGTTGTGACTTATGAAAATTTGAAATACCTGTTATGGATCAGCTCTCACTTAGCAGGGACTGTGTTTGTCAGGCAATGATTGAAGTTGCAAATCAGTATTCTCCAAGCTGAAATTGCCAATGGGGAGGCAGATAGCTGCAAAAACATCAGTTTTAAGAATAAAATAAAATGAAACAAGCAGTAATAAAAAAAGTACTTGACAGGCAAATTTGGTGTTACACGTTCTG
The DNA here is from genome assembly GCA_013400055.1 of Nycticryphes semicollaris. Taxonomy (NCBI): domain Eukaryota; kingdom Metazoa; phylum Chordata; class Aves; order Charadriiformes; family Rostratulidae; genus Nycticryphes; species Nycticryphes semicollaris. The sequence goes on from VXBJ01002340.1 coordinate 782,090, forward strand.
CATTTCTTTTCAGTCTTTCAAACTTTCTGAACACTATAATTTGTTTCTAGTGTTAGCATCACTATCATCAAAGATGTTGGACTCTATTAGATCAGCTGTCTAAGGGATGTTTTTTTTAAAGGGAAAAGAGTACGGGAAAAAAAAACCGAGAAGTTCAGCCACTTGCATTTAAACACAATCACTTTTCTTAACTCATGTCTCATTTGCAGTCAAGGCAAAAGACAGCAGGAGGAACCTCAGGTAACTGCTCACTTGCCCCAAGCTGGGCAGAGTTTTTGCATTAGCTGTAACTTCATTAAACTCACTCTTTCAAGGAGGGAATGCTATATGGCATGACTTGTGCTACAGCATGGACTGAGATTTGGGTTTAAAAAAAAAATGTCATTTTTTGGTAACAGTTCAAAAATTTGGCTCAGTGGATGTTTCTTTCTACCTATCACTTTTGCTAGGGGAGGGACGTGTGGGGTCCCTCTCTCCAGTTTAATCTCTAATAGTAGTTTATTCAGTCAAGAACAGAGCAGGTGTAGGATGATGGGTGTAGAGAGTAATAAATGATCACCAGTTAGTGGAAGGAGAAGGTGTGGGTCCTCCTGGCTCCTCTAGGATCTACACTGAAATAGAAGAGATTGAGTCAGACTGGATTTAGCCAAGCAGGGAGAACTTTGTGGACGTTGGGGTTCATTACATCAGGAAGATGAAAGTAGGAGGTTGTGGTGGGTACATCAAGGTGGTTGCACTGGGCAATGGAGAAATGATCTTCCAAAAGTGCTTTATGCTTTGCTGGCTTGCTCTTGGATACAAAGGCAGACATTTGCATATTTTCAGAAGGACGTGTCTTATACCCAGAATGCAACATGCTTTATCCTCAAGGTGAGGAATGTAAGCAGCCCCATATTCTAGAAATGATTATGCTCTAAAGGCTTTAGTGGCTCTACCACCTTCATCTTTGGAGAATTTTTTTCTGATGCGCTTGGAAACTCCCTCCAGTTCCCTTACCATTTGTAATGACCTTACAATTTATATCTTCTACTGAAAATGATATTTTAAATACAGAAAGGTTGCTTACCAGAGATTGAAGCTCTGGAGGAAGAGGCTCTGACAGGAACTCCATATTTTCTGCTGGTCTCGGGGTTCATGGCAATGCTCGCCTTTGTGACTCAACGGCTTGGGGACTTGTTTGAGCAGAGGGTGACCCAGATTCCATTCTCTCTGACTTGGATTGGGGTATTTTTCACAATAATCCCTCCAGAAAAGTACCTATCTGGAGAGCCTCTGCCAAATATCTTAAAGGCACTTGAGGCTTGGGCTAGTTAGTAGCATCAGGTAAAACAAAAGCACCTCCCTGACAATAGCAGGAACCATTCCCATTGTGAGAGAAAATAATTTTCAAACATGAAAATACACCAGCTGGGTCAAGTAATGCTTATGAAAAATTCTCCAGTGTTACTTTGATATGCTTGGGGAAGGAACTTTAATTTAATGGGACTCAGTTGAAAAGAACCAATCAAGGAACAGTGGAAAAGCTGAATGTCCAACATAAATACCTGCAGTTCAAACCAAACAATGCCATTGTTGGGCTGTAATCAGGAGAGGGCTTTCAAACAATGCCTGGTGGTGTCCCTCGCCTGCCGCACAGGTAGCACATTCGCAGATGACTAATGCCTAGCATGTATCTGGGTACATAAATTACTGTTTACTAATCTCGTGCTCTCTTAGTCATCCTCAAAAGACTCCTTAAAGTGGGTATGCTAATGCTGGGCACTTTTTACAATAAGTAAATGTTCTGTTTGTGATACAAGTTTCTGGATACCGAATTCAACTTTCTTGTAGCTGTGGTTCGCTAGGATGATCTTGACCTGATCTTGAAGGGTTTGAAAGGCTAATCCATTCATTCCTATTCCAGACATACACAGATTAGGCTTCTGTTGAAACAACTTGCACTTTTGAAAATAGCAACAAAACTGCAATCGGCTTTGCATGTCTCTTAAGTTTCCAGCCTGGCAAATGATACTGCACTTTGTGCCCTTCCTTTACTGTCTTCCCCAAGGAGGGCAACTGTTCTAGTCAGCAACGATGCACTCTCTTCAGCTGGTAAATTCAGTAGTTGGAGTTTTCAGACATGGCTTCTTCTTGATCTCTGATGTGGTTTCGCTGTAAAGTTTCGATATGAGGCGACGTGAGGAGTTGTCTCGTGTGTGGGCTTCAAGTGAAGTTTATCTTGCTTCAACACTTACTTACTTTTGCAGATTTTGAAGGAAGTCTCTCTCTCTCAAAAAAAGCAAGCCTGGTGGCTTTGAAATTGTTGCTTCTCATTTCTCCTTTCAGATGTCAGGTGATAACAGAAATGTTTCACAGACAGGTCATGCGCTGGTGCAAGTGGAGCTAGGATGGTGGGTGTCAGCTGAGGCATCTGGGTCTTGGGTATGTCTGCATATGTCTATGCAGGTACATGTGCTGTGTCCCCATATGTACGTGCCTGTCAGCATCTTCACCCAGCTCTGAGAGTCTATACCTAGCTGATGAGTTCTGGTTAGAGGGTTGTTAATTTTCATGTTAGTAGATGTGGCTCCTGTGTTGCTGAGCTGAGAGTAATGGTTTGCTGGGGAGCTGTGCGCAGCCTACACATATGGGCGTCCATTTGCTTATGCCAGTTACCAACCATGAAGGTCAGAGTCTCAGGAGGGTGGTAGCTGAACTTCATTTAGACTTAGAAAGCTTAAAATACAGTTGTCCCAAGAAACTGGATCTGAATGGGGCAGTCTGGTAAGTGTCTATACAGGAGAAGTGAGACAGCTGTCAACCCTCCTGCACCTGCTAATGTATACACATGTACATTTATTATTGTACATATAGAACCATTATATATACCTGTTATATGCACATTCATCTAAGGCCAATGATACGTTGCTGCAAGAAGGTGTATGTTACAAAGGAAAATTCCCCAAGTTTTACACGCATGCAGGTATGCCTTAGTTTTCCTTGGCAGGCTTTGCAAGAGTTCATTTTCTCCATTAGCACTGGGTGATGTGCCCCCATTCCTGCCTGGCAGGATGCAGCCGGGTGGCTGTGCAGCCCGTCTCTGTTCCATTGCCCCTATATCACTCAGAAATGCATCTGCTGCTGCAAGTTTGTGCATGTCTGTACACATGTGAAATGCTGCCTGTGCTGCTTTTGGCTGTTGGCGTCCTCTACCTAAATCAGTTTGCAGCTTGATTGCTGCTGCATGAATCAATAAGGCACAGTTTGGCACACCTCTCTCCGTGTATATCATAAGACAGTGTCTGCTCAGTGTCCTTTTATAATTAAAAAACTGGACAGTTTCCTTGTGCCCGTTCACATAGCGCTGCATAAATCTGCCCGGTGGCCCATAGTTTGCACAGCTCCACCTTGCAACAGCTTTGACTTTCTTTTAGACTTAGTTGTTACATGCAGCAAAATTATTATCCCAGGCTCCTAGTGAAGACTTATTTGGTTTTTTTTTCTCCCAAGAGTGAAAAAGAGCGCTCTCAGGATGTGTGGGCTTTCCTTCAGCGTGTCTGGGGCTTTACAAGCAAAGATGCCTTGCATAGTCAGTGGGCACGGCAGACTGTTGGAAAGAGATTTTAGCCCCAAAGGGAGGATTCTGGTGAACTTCTGTGGACTATTGGCTAACCCCTTTTGAAAAGGGCAATGGGGATAATAGCCTGCATCTGAATAGCTGGCAAAAGTGCTTTTGGCCATTTTTTTAATTCTGTTTCACCAACTGTGGAAACGCACCTTGCTAAGGTGAGGTAGCCTGTGGTCACTGTGGGCTTGACCTATGTAGATGCCCTGCCCAGGCTGAGATATCTTACAGCTGCAAGTGGGGGGACTACTCTGCAGAGCTGGAGGTGCAATGGCATTGGGAGCCTGCTGAAGGCGAGCCCCTGGCAGGGTAATTACTTACTGCATATTTACAACTTGCACAGCAAGGGCTTGCTGGGCAGACTGCCTATGTGGGCTGCATAACGAATGCAGGTGGGCACCCAACGCCTTCCCCCACTGCCCATTTTGGTCCCCGAGGCATTACAACTATACATCTTGACTTAGGGTATAGTGGGGCATACTGCTCTGCTCCTTTTTGCGGACTGCATGTTACACTGACAAAGAAAAAGGCTTTTCGTATTGTCTCTGCCAGGCTGACCTTTAGAGTGTTTACTTTTCAATCAGCTTTAAGAAGGCGAGCTTGAACTCCCTGGCGTGAGCAAGTTCAGTGCGGGAGTGATCTCGCCCAAACATTTGCCAAGATAACGCCGAAGTGACAAATAAACACAAGTTGTTTTTACAGGTGTAAAATCAACAGATCAAATACTGACCCTAGCTGTGGTCGTGAAGCGGGCCTGCATTGTGTTTGAAGAATACCACTGCATCATTTACACTTGCAAACCCTTTGTAATCTTAATCTCTTTGTTGCTTTTATGTTATACTGGCCCCCCAAGGTTAAAGAAAGAGATTTAGACCTTAAACACAAATCCAGCCTTCAAGCTCTGGAATTATCTTTGCCTTTAAATGCAACTGATCAATGCCCATTTCTTTTGAAAATAAAACCCTTTTGAACCTTGAAAGCCTTCCACTGTTGAGCTATGTCTAAGTGCCACATGGGGAAATGGGCAGAAAAAAGCCCATTTTTCCCTTAGTGCTTGCATTAGAGGTCCTAAAGTTCAGTCCAACGCAATCAATTTAATTGGCGCTAGCTCTAGTGACAAATTATACTGGTTTACACTCAAATGTAGCAGAGATTCCTCAAACGCTGGGAAAGAACGGAGATACACTTCTTGGTCTCTACTTAAAGAGGGCAACAGTATTGGAAAAGGAGCACATTTAATTTATCACTGTCAGAGCAGGTGCAAAGTTTAATTCTAACTAAAAGCATTAAACAATTAACCCAGACAGTCAGGCCCTTCTGAAAATGCTCAGTTGCAGGGAACACATGGACCAGATTACCAATGGAAAAAGTCATGGCTCCTCTTTTACTTAAATGAATATCTTCTACTACTTAAAAAAAGACAGTATGAAAAGAAAAAGGGAAAAAACTTTATAGCCCTCTGATAACTGCTGAATAAAATCCAGGATAGGAAACTCCACCAGAATGGCAGCAAATAGCTATCTTTTAAGTAATTCATTGATCTTTCATACTCTATGAATTAGGGAATCTATAACCTGCCGATACCAGCTCTCTGTAATACACATGCACGTGCTTTTCAAAGTGCCTGGCTACTATTTTCTTCTGCAAGGTGATGCACCCCTTAGACTGGATTTTATCCCTTTAACACATTGAAAAAACACAAGGACTCTGCAAATTGGGCACGGCTTGCCCATAAGCCTTTGCAACATAAGGTTTTGATTTCAAAGAGGAGATGGTCCCATTGAAGACAGCCAGTAAATACATCCTTTAATCCTTCCTTCATTAGAAAAGTGAGGTTCCACAGCTATAGGAGACATTGGTGCTTGCTTGTATTTAAATAAGTTATGTTCTTTGGCAGATAAAAATGGTGTGTAGGATGAGAGTGTGAGGGGTGGAGTGTGGTACAGGTGAGGCAGAACTGGGGGCTAAAAGCCGCATTCTGAAGGACAGCTGCAGAGTAACTCTCTCATGCAGCCAACGTGAGTTACAGTTCTGAATCTATGGGTTATGTATTTATAATAAAATCTATTTTTTGTGTGATTTTAAGAGCAGAAACCCTCCAGGAATGATCAGGTCTCTTGTTCAAAACAAACTTGTCGGTATGTTGAAGAAGTAAACTCTACTGAAGAGTTAAAGAGGGTAGAAGCCATATCCTTCTGCAGTGTCTCTGGGCACCCTCACTGTCTTCTGGAAGTGGTCAAAAATTCCTGTCATTTCTGGTGTGTTTTGTGTTGGTCTAAATTTGAACAGCTGAGGCGATTTAGAAGTCTGTCCTTTCTTCCTGAGCCTTTATAAAATATGTGTCTGTGGAGGATAAATTGTTTCATTATATTCCATTATTTTGTGGATAACGTGCTGGTGATATCAAAACAATGAGAATAATAATATTGTTCCCACTTCAGTGCCATCAGCAGATTCCCTCCTTCCCACCATCATTTCAGCATCATTACCATGTCTCATTGCTTAGACCTCAGGTAGCCAATTTTGAAGCAATTCGTCCTCACAAGAAATGCCAAACGCTGATGTCAGGCGTTCAGGCTGCATGTTTCAAATTCCCAGGTACAAATCTATGCAAGCTGAAGGATTTGCTTCCTTACGATATTGCGTAGCTAGTGCTGAAGTGCTTCAAATGTATTAGTAATACAACTTTTTTTCTTGTATTTGAGATGTGCCAAACATGCCATTGAGCAAAGGCTCATTTTGAGACACATGAGAACAGTGCAAATGGCTTGCAATTAGGTGGAATCTTTGCTTACATATCTGTGAATGGGAATTTAACTCTGCAATTTATAGAGAACTTATCCCCAGAGACCTAGAGCAGTACAGAAATGAGATGCATGTGATTTTGGTGGACTTCACGGCTCCTGCTGTGTGTCTGCATCCCTCCCTTGGCGGTTTGGGCATGGTGTGTTCAACAGAAATCGCTTTGAGGGTCCCGAGGGTCCTCTCTCGAAAAGCAGTAAGAGCAGAGGAAAATCATTGAAATTACGTGTCTTGCTCTGCAGCCAGCATCTGTGGTACCTATTAAGGGGTTGTTGGGCTCTATATGGTAAGAACCTGTGCCCTGTCAGGAGGTTCTGCAAGTCTATAACATCCCCTGTTCTCAGACAGAAACACGTGCAAGAGGATGGTGGATTTCAGAGACGATCTAGCAGTGGCTGGAGGAAAGGTACAGCTCAAGAGATCCCACGTCTAGGCTCTGAGATGCATCAGCAGTTTCACTGGTAGTTGTTCTGGGTGTTGAGGGGGTCTCATGGAAAGGTTTTTTTGACTGTAGTTTCTTGTAGAAAGTGGCTGGAAACCTCATGGGAACAGGTTTGCTTAGGAATGTATCCAGATATTTCTGGTTTCAGTTCATTTCTGGGTTGGGAGTAGTGCTAGTCCAGCAGCCACCAGCGTTGCATACCTTCAGATAGGAAGTCTTCATGCTCTTCAAGCTTGGGCTACCCAATTCACTCATGTAAACCCAAAAGCCCCTTGATGTCCAGAGAGGTCTTTCCCATGCCTCTGAGTTTTGGTGGGATGGTGGGTGAGACTGGGACCACTTTGAGCATTGGTGTGTCACACTGGGAGCTGCTGAACTTGTAGTGATGGCTCGCTCAGGGCTCCTGGGAGAAGGAAGCAGAAGGAAATGCAAGGGCACATGGGAAACTTTTCTGAGATATTTTCATATCTCTTCCTTTCTTTCTTCCAGAGATTTTAAAATTGTTTTTATCCCTTAAAGTGTAAACCATTTATTACAAATACCAACATGAATTTCCTTGCAGCAGGATAAACACTCAGCTGTTCCACTTACTGGAGTGCTGTAACATAAACAAAAACAAACCCAATGATTTTTGCAGTGAATTCTTCCTCTGGTAGGGAGTAGTATTTCTGCGTGGTAATCAAGTCAGTGTTTACGCCTGCATCCGAACAACGCAATCTGAATGACAGGATCCCACATGTACTTTTATATAGCGGAGAGATAAGGCACTGGGAGGCAGAGGAAGGAATACAAATGATCTGCTCGATAACAGCATGAGCTTTTTCTTTGTGTGTTGGGGCTGTACAAGTGAGGGGCAAGACAAAAATAAACCCTGGCTTTATCCTCATGCAAACTATGAGATTTTTGGTTTTGCCTGCTTTAATCTCACCAAGGGCCAAATTAACTCAGAATGAGTCTGGTGGTGCTTTTCCCAAAAAGATGAAAAAAAGCATTGGCATGGTACGTGGGTTATTTTATATTAGTTTTGTGTGATGGCCTTTCTAGGGTTTCTTTTCAAGATTTTTCCTTGCAGTCCTGAGGATGAGCAGCTGTTACAATTATAATCTTGAAATTTATTAGTCCTAGGATTCCAAGAGCTGTGGCTTTTAAGAACATGCATCAACTTTCCAAACCCTAGATTCAAATCACGACAGCTGGTACAATCCAGTCCACAAAGCTGATCTTGTTGCTTCCTTCCTTCTGTGGACCAGTGTCTGAAAAGGGGATAGATTAGGGAGAGCTGATAATAATTCAAAGTAGCATCAAGATGCCAACACGAAGGCTCTCCAACTCCCATCATGGTCCTGCTGGAGCATCAAGCATGATGTGGCTCATAGCATGCATGGCATACAGTAGTTCTGGTGTGCTTGATGTCTCATTTCCATGAAGCAGGACCTAGATTTATCTTGTCTATGCCACTGTCCATTTTGTTACGTATTGTAACTTAACAAACATTAAAATGTAAACATCAAAAGCTTTTGACCCTTTCAGTCATAACATAATAGTAGTAGTCAGCTAATTTGGACCAATGTGGAAGTAATAATTCAATAATAGTCAAAATATTTTTGCTACCTGTAACTTACATTGTAACCTAAAAACTGAGTTTAGTAAACTGGAGAAAATATTCACCTTAAATTGTGTCATCATGAAAGGTTTTGACCATAACCCAGTCAAATATTTTGAAGAGGTCAAATCCAAACATAATTTTAGTGGTGGTTGGGTTTTTTTGTCACCACAGCCTCTCAAGCTCAGTTTCACATGGAATTTTGGAATTTCCCTTGTAGCTGGAGTCCTTTATTGCTGTCAGTGAGACAAGGTGGGATCTTCTCTTCAGCCATATAGTTATGCAATCCCTTTCTTCGGTGTGTTTTGCTGTTACCGTTGTCAGTAGCACAAGGCAATGAACTCCACAGGCTTAATTGTACCTCGTGTTTATCATATATATCCCTATATATTGGTTTCAGTTGTATTACTTTTCAATTGGTTGAAATGCCTGCTTGTCTTGGTGCTATGGGAACAAAGGAACATGGGTGCAAACCCTCCATGATAGGTTACGTGTCCACTTGAGGCATGTTTTTGCGTCCTCTGCTGGGGCTAATGCCCTTCAGTCCCCACACGCTGGGCAGAGCTGAGTCTGCACCTTGTCCAAGGACTCATTTTGAGGCATTTTTGAAGGGATGTGGATGTTGGAAGAGTGGAAAATGCATGTGGAAACCTGTTGCTGGGATTCTCCCTTGCTTTTTTGAGTTTTGCTTGTCTGAGGCCTAATCTGCAGTCAGCTGAGGTCAAGAGGGTTTCCACTGCCTGCAGTGGGTTTTGCATCCTGCACAGGTGATGCAATATTGAGAAATAATGAAAAAGAATGGATATAATTATGCAGATAAACTTAAAGCTGCAACAGAAATGGGAACTTTTCAGTGAAGGCACCATGGGCCTCCAGCTCAGGCTGTTTCCTGGGAATAGGTGGCTTTTATCTTAACATCTTGGTGCATCTTTTGCGTCTTGGTGAATAAAGTTAAGTCCAAAAAACATGGTCCTGCTTAGGATGGTAAATCCAGCAGGGGGAAGGCTGAGAAGTTTTCCATAATATAATATAATAAACCCATCTTCCTAAATCTGTGAAGGGAGCAGAGGAGGATGAACCAGTACATTGCAATGCTCCTGCATGGGATTTAACCAATTCAGGCCATGATTCAAGAAAATATTTAAGGCTGTCCTAAACCTGAGAGGCATTTGTATTCATACATAAAGTAAGGCAACTGCTTCAGGTGTTCCTTTAAAACAGGCATTATCAGGAGTTGGGGTCTCCATGACTTACTGAGGTGGGATGAGGTCCTTGTCTGCCATAAGAGCAAAACAGGTTTCCTTATGGTATCCTGGTGCAAGCTTCCCCTGAATTTACCTTCCTGGGGAAACGCTTCACAGAGAGTCAGGAGGGCAAAAGTCATCCCTGATGCAAGCTTGCAATCCAAGAAAATTATGCTCCCTAATGCCAAGCCTGGATGTGTCCCTGGCCTTTTGTTTAAAGACTCTGCTTGCGTTCTCTGAAGAACCAGGAATGAAAAGGAAAAGCTTCTTGTAACAGCGAGTGTGCTAATTCTGGCGAAGCATGGAAGGGTTTTTGTTGATACGCTCTTTAAAAGCATGATCTGTTTTCTGCTTCTAGTTAAAGAGGGTAGTGGCAGTCTTTAGTGGCTGTGTCAATGTAGCCCATGTTATTATGTACAGATGTGCCAGCTGCAAGTAGGCATTATCTCTTTGATAGTGCTAAGCACTTTACAGTGGGTCAGAGAAGTGCAGCTCTCAACCAATAGATCTAATTGCAATCCTTTTATGTTCTCTATGATTGCAGGTTTCTCCAGCACTATAAACAAATAGTAATCAACTAAACCTGTTACCTCTGAGCAGCAATGTCACGATATGAAATATTAACTGTTCCAAATACAGTAATGATGGTTTAAAACTGTATTTGTTCTTGAAGGTAAAAAATAAGGAAAAAATCAGGAGCGCTAGCACTGGCAGTGTGAAGAGCCCTCTGGCTCTCTTTCATCTAATGAAAAATTGTGTCTGTATACGACATGTTTTATGTGGTCAAATACAGTGTAAATATTGTGTACATCTTTCGCTATAGCAACAACATATTAACAGTACCACAAATAATCTCTGCCTTTGAATCTACATTTTTATGACACTGTTATGCTAATACAAGGCAAACTTGTATTTTCCTGTGTGTCTAATCCACCCCAAATTAATCCATTTGTATTCCTATAATCCAGCCAACTCTTTTCTCACCTCTAGAAATATTAGGTGCAGGTCTAGGATGTGCAGCTGATGAGACAGACTAGAACTGAAAGTGGAGAAGGGTGTGGTTTTACCCTTTTTTTTTTTTNAGAAGCTATTTCTGTGTGTTTGGCTTGCTGGAATTTTGGAGAGGGATAAGGGAGGAGTTATCTGGAGAACAGCATTTCTAAGTGCTTGAACTGAGATATTTCTACTTTGTACTGACAATCTTGCAGCAAACTGACTGGTTTTGAGGTTTGGCAAAGCCTGGTTGGGAAATGGGTCCCAGAGGCCTGATCTTGCCCACACTATTGAGGTCTCTTAACTTGTGAAGACTGAGCTTGGGCTCACTCTTGGTAATACCCCCCTGGCTCAATCCCAAAAAGTACTTGAGTTACTTGAACAATATTTTTGGTGTAGGCACTTGACCTTATCAGCTTGTGCATCAGCACAATGTAACTTACTGGTGTGGGTAGAGAGGGAGGCTAAGGCACTTGGATACATGTGAGACATTCATGCGTTAGACATCAGCACCTCAGGTGCTGAAGGAGCCCCTGGAAACAGCCTGAGCATCTTGAAGCATCAAAATAGGACTTTCCACATAAATTGATCATGAAGGAGAGTTTATGAAATTTTTCATGGTTTGGGATTTAATCAAATCTGATCAATACAACTCTAATGCAAGGCGAACTTGTTGATCACTTCCACTGGAGGGTAAAAAATACAAGGGAAAAGCCAGGGCTGTTATGGTGCAGTGTGTGTTTCCGCCTGCTCTCATGCTGATGCAAGGCGAGGTAATTAGCTTGAATGCCAGGGCTGCTCATTGTTACTCATTTAGAGGCATAAATAACCCAACCAATGCCTTCCCACCCCCACCTGCATCTATCTGTCTCTCAGTGCACCCCCTTTTTGTCTCAGGGGCATCCCAGGCTGACCCCCTGGTGCCCAGCCAAAGGGGGTCAGTGTTAGGCTAGTCTTTGTGCCTTCCCCGCGCCCCCAGCTCTGTCTCACTCGGGGAGTGAGAGATGGAGATTGGGAATTAAAATGTCTTTAAAAAGAAAATAAGCTTTTGTATCAGCCAGCTGGCGAAAGGATAAAGGACTGTGCTCACAAGATGCAATCAAAATTCAACAGTGTTTTATTAAACATGTAATATTATCAAACTAAACAAAAGAGCCCTCAATGGCTGGTAATACAATGCGATACAATTTATTTTTTTTCATAGTGTCATTCATACAAAAGTATCATTGAACATTCGGCTCCCCGTTACGAGCCGCACATGCAAATACCAGTACATGTTGTGGGCTCCACAAGGAACTGCAACGCATCCTGCAGGTAGATTGCGAATCATTCTGTTTCTTTTCCAGATAACTCCTGTTAATGCATGAGGAAAATAGGTGGTTTACAGAATTAACTGGCCAAAGGGACCAAGTTTAACTGTCTGTTGAGGATTTTGATCCGTAACACTTTATTACTGAGACAGCCCTGTTTGTAGACTTTTGCCTTGGTGTCTCCTCATGCAAGGGTTGCAAATCAGCAGCTGGTATTGCTCCTTCCTATTGACTTTTTTTTTTTTTTTTATTTTGCTCTCCGTATGCTTTCTAGTGCCTAATAAAAGTTGGTCAATAATGGATAAAACCGAAGAAAACTGGATCACTGCATTGCTTAGATACATCTCTTCTCTGCTTGCATATTTAATTTTGGTTGGACTAGATGATCTTAAAGGTCCCTTCTAACCGAGACAATTCTATGATTCTATGATTTCGCAACAGTAAAAAAACAGAGACTGAAAGCAAAGTCTTGGAACTTGGACCAGGTCTGGGTTCTGTGGCTACAAAACTGCTTATATCTGACAGGTCTTGGAGATTCTTGTGGCATCTGAGAACACAGCATGGTCAAACAAGGATGCTGGAGCCAGGCTATGGGTCCTGGTGAGGTGGGCTCCCTGCAGTGCCCATGCTGTGAGGGGGTGGGAATGTGGTCCAGTAGGGCCAGCACATCTGTCCCATGCTCTAAATCCCACCTTGAGTTAGGTGTAAAGGACAGTTTCAAGTGCAAGGCAATAGTGAATCGAGGCTTTCAATCAGTTATAATTATCTCCAAAGAATGAACAATAATTAAATTGCATTATTAACTCTTGATCTCACTGGAAATATGTGCTCTTTCTTTTAAGTACCTGAGGTATAGCTCTTCCCTTGACTATATTTACTCAGTGAATTTTGGTCCCATAAGGGACTGGCAACCGAACAATCTTTCAATTAAAAAGAGAGGGGGAAAGCGTGCCTGGCCTCCACCAGCTCAGAAAAGCAACTTGGTTTAAAGGTGTTTGTGAACAACAGCCCAGGAGCAACTCGGCTGCAAAATCTTTTCTTCCCTGAAGAACCCCAAAGGCAGAGCAGCACAGAGGAAAAAAAAAATCACTAAGAAGCCCTAACCTTGTAACATACAGTTTTTGCTAAAAATATATATTAATAATATATTATTGAGCGGGCATAGATGAAGAAGGCCAGGGAAAGCGTAAGCAATAAGAGTGTGAGCAAGGTCAGTGTTCCTTGCCCGAGGACAGCACAATCAATAAGATCTGGTCAATACCTGCTTTATTACTACACTACCACTCCAAGCAAAATCATTTTTAAATTAAGAATATATTTTGCAAAACTGAATTAACGATATTGAATATTTTGCTCTTTGATATGACTAGCCTTCAAAATCAAATTATTAAATATGGAAAAAAAGCATATTGGTTCAGCTAGGGCTTTTTTTTTGTCCCTGGAAAGGAAGTGGATGGTTTGTGATTCCTACTTGCGCCTGAGCATTAAATTGCACTGGATCCTGCCCTTCCTGAATGGTGAAATGCAAAGATACTTGATTTTGTTTCCAAAAAATTCCTTTTCTCTTTGGAGGGAAGGTGCTGATAGAGAAAGGCGAGTGTGTAAAACGGAGATCAGCCATAAACTTCTGCAGAAATTGAGATGCTCAGCTCTCTCCAGTTCTGCATGTCGAAGATCTGGCCTACCCTAAGAATGCATGTTTTTCTGAGCCATTCCCACCTTTTCTCCTGCCCTCCTTGAGCTTCCTGTGCTTCCCAGCTGACACAGTGCATATAATTGATAGTGTTAACTTGGAGCCATCATGAAGGCAGGCTCAGGGTAGGTTACTCACTCAGCAAGGCAATATCAAAGGGAGAGACAGGATCTGTCCCTGCTCCCTGAGGCAGCTCTGCTTTGGCTGTGCTGGATTGTGCCAGCTCACCTCCCCCTTTTGCTGCAAAGTTTAGAGCCTGGAGTAACTCGAGCAAATCTTGTTTCATTGTGTTAAAATGATTACATGAGTTTAAAGTGGCCATTTATCACACTAAATTTTGTTTCCTTTGGAGGGAAGGGAAGAGAAGCTATTTTATTTATCTGTATCGGTGTTTTCAAGACTTAGCTTTGGTGACCTAGTGTGAGCTTTGCAAGGAGATTGTCTTCCTGAAATGGCTGGTCAGCCACGTAATGGAAACCATGGAGGTGTGAGAGGGAGGGCAGGGGATGCTCAGTGCAAAGCAGCTGGCTTTGGAGCTTCACTTAGCACCGTTTGGGCTGGGGATCTTAGTCTGGTATCCAGACACATAGCTCAAGCCTAGGAGGATAACGTTGGCAGAGTGCTGGACTTTGTGCAGGAAAACACTGACGATAGCTGATTGCCAGCCTCATCTCCCATAGCAGGGTCTTGGATATGATCCTTCTCTCCTGCTCCCCTCCTCAGATCCCTCCAGCACCTTGCTGGTGTATGCCATGCACTCTCTCATCAACATTTGTTTTGTAATAGTTATCAGCTCCTGGATTCAGGTAGGACATGAGAGATGGCAATCTCCCGTGAAACAGAGAGATATTGAAAAGGTTCAGGCCTTTAGGGCTGGGCATTTATTTATTTATTTATTAAGTTTCACTCTTTTATTGTTTGTTGCTTTGGCTCCTTCGTTTAATCCTCCTCAAAACATTAGACATGATTCACCTAGGGCAGGTGGAGATCTTTCCCCTGAGATATGTCCTGGCTGTTTGAGCACCAGGGGATAGCTGGATGCTTGTGTTCAAAATCAAAAGCACTTGATTTTTGTTGTGTTGATTGCAATGATGTAGAAAACATTTCCCTTTCAAAGCACTGATGCTGCCCCTGTTTATGAGCACCAAATTACCTTCAACCCCAGCAGCTGTCATTTATTTTTTCTGTCTGTTTAAAACTTACCTGGTACCTTCAGGAGAACATTGGAGAGATTTAACCGATGGCACTTTTAACTGATGCAGGTGCTTCTGACAGGGATGGAAGCTTAAACCCAGACTTGTGCGAGGGGGAAGTTTGAATTTGCTTTGCCTATTCTTAGCATCTTGAAGTCTCCAAGTGCACTTGTGTTTATTTTCTTCTGGGGACACTAAAGCCATGGCCTGAATGATGATGGTAGCATTTGCCATTAAGGAGGGCTTTCAGCATGCCCACTGTGGTGGCTTTGCTGTGGCAGCTACCTCTGTTCAGCCTGACATCCAAATTGAGAAACTCTGCCTTAATTAGCTCCCTGGTAAGAGAGAGGGAAATAACTCTTTAGCTTTCAACACCACCACCACACCAGTGACCTATCCAGGTGGATCTGTCCATGCCCATATTTCATCATGCACATAAGGTTTTTGGTGTGTTCGCTGGCTCAGTGCTGGGTGAGGGGGAAACCCTCATTCCCCATTGCAGGTTTGTGTAGTAATAAGAACATCAAGCTTTGAAGAAGAGAAAGCTCAAGCCATTTATAGATGTTTCCTTTGCAGATTTGGAGGAGGGAGTGGAGGATCCCTGAAAGTTACACGTTAAATCCTATGGTTTGGAGCAGTTTAGTGACACCCAGTACCTGCTACAAGGGTCTTTTAGAGAAAACTGATATTCCAACTGGTTCTTATTTTTTTTGGTTTGGGTTTTTTTTTTTTTTGTATAAGTTTGGTGGACATGCAGCAAGAAAAGATTGAAACAGATCCTAATGACATTTTTATTGGCAATATAGGGGAGGCCAACATACTGAGCAATTCAGAGGAAAAAAAAAAATAAAAATCTTTATCCCCTTCCTACACAGCGCTTTGCCTCCAGTGCACTCCCTTTGGAAAAATCAAAAACTTTAATCCAGGGTGACCTCTGACATCCCTAACCCCAGTGTTGTTCTGGGACAAAGTTCGTCTGTTTACTGCCGGATCTTTGCTTCTGCATGCTCAGGGGTTCTCCCACGCGATGGCTGTTGTTGGAGGGGGCGGAAGGCTCATCAAGCCCTCCATCCCTCCTGCTTCAGAAGAGGGATGCAGTGCCTTGGAAATATAACTTGACCTCACTAGATATTTTTAAAGAAAGGTATCAGAGGTTGAACAGAGAGTTGTTGGTAGATCAAGACAGCTGAACCTTGGGAACAAAGGGAGAGGAAGGAGGAGGGTTGTACAAAACCAGTTAATGGCTAAAACTAAATGGAGGGAGTTGAGAAATGCTCAGGGTTTTTGCAGGATGTGTGTTGGGGCAGGGACAGATAACGCTTTAACTGAAGTGCTGCAGTGGGTTGCTCTGACACCACACATCCCCATGCTGCATTCAGCAAGCATCTGCAGGCCTTGGCCATCAGGTCCCAGCCCCAGCATTGCTCTGCCAGCACATGATCTGTGCAGAAAAACTCCTGCAAGCACCAGGAGGGTGGAGAGGGAGAGCCTTAAGACTTTAAATAAACTTGACGCTAAGTCAAAATCCAAACAAAACGAGGGCAGGAGGGGAGCAAGATAAGCAAATAGCCTCGTTTGCCCTTACATATATATTATACCTGACAGTTAATGGCAGTGGTGAGCAAGTTAGTGGATGGCATGGGAAAAAAACCCCTGGTATAACTCTTCCAAAAGGCTCAACCCACTGGTTGGGGTAGATGACTGCCCCAGGGTGAAAATGTACCCTTGATGCTTTTATTCTTTCTGTGCATGTACCTGTGTGCCTGAGAAAGGTTCGGGTGAAAACCAATGGGTGCCATAAAGAAACTGTTTTTTGCAGACATCCTTTAGCTTGTGGGGGCATGTGCTGCTGCGCTGGCTTGGCAGGACACCTGCAATCTTTAAGGCCCAATTAGTCTTTTCAGAAGCACAACGTTGGAGGGAGAGAAACTTGACCTTCTAGGGCTGGGAGAGAAAAAAAAAATAATCTTCCCTTTCATTGCCTTTCGTTAAAGTTGGGAGGGAGGTCGCGTCTGCTCCCGCAGTGCAGGGCAGAGGGCTGTATCGATGGAGCTGGCCCCGTTGTGTTTGCGAGTCAGCGCAGGTGCGAGCTGTGAACAAGCAGGTGTTTGTACAGAGGCGACCTCGAGCGTGGGTTGCTGACCTGCCCTTTCTTCCTGACTCATCTTTACTCAAAAAAAAAAAAAAAGGCAGTTTTTGAGCTGTGGCACGCCTGTGAGCTTTCTCCACATGTAAAAATAACATTATTTAGAGGTCTCCATTAAAAGCTTCTTTTGCAAGATGCTTTTTGATAGTTCACCTGGGAGAGATGCAGCTAGGATGCTGCCCAAGCTGTTTTAAAGGGGATTGGCTCTGCTGAGATTTTGCATCTGTAAAGGGAGTTTGCTTCTTTAAAGAGGTGAAAACAAGGTGTGTTGCGTTTGGAAAAATGCATGGCTGATGCAGATTTTGTATGCGAAGGAATCTGTGTTGGTTTGTGAATAGGCTAATATGAACCAATTTGGAATAGAGGGACATGCTGGGTGAGCTGCTGGGCTCTCTTAGGTGAAGCTTCCTGGGAAACTTAAGCAAATTGTAATTTTCTGTTCGTCTTAATAACCTCTCAATCACTGTGGGGAATCGACAGTTCTTAATACATACATGTGCCTAGGCATAACTTTACATGTGTGTGTCACCCAGATTTCCTGAGCTATCAGTCTGGTCTGCCTTCTCACTGTAAACCTCATCTGCAAGTTTACCTCCTGCTCAATTTTGTGTGTTCTTGAATTAAGGCTCATGTTTACTCGAGGAACAGAGAAGGATATTTTAACGGAGAAGCTAACAGCACTGCTGCCAGCATAATTTTTTGCTCCTGCAGCGTGTTGTACATCAGCCTCCGTGTCCTGCCCTGCCCCCAGTTTACAGATGTGCAAACTGAAAAGTGGGTAGGAGCAGAGTGAGGGGACACACACGCTTTATCAGGGAGCCAGTGAGCGCAGGAGGAGACATTCCTGAATCCTCCCGCATTGCGTTTGTGCCATCTCTCTGACTTTTGCAGGAGTGCAAGTTCTGCCGTGTGCCCCGAACACTGGTGGAGGGACCAGAACCAAAGGCAAAAGAGAAGTGCAGAATTGCAAAGAGACTTCTGGAGAGTTACTACAGCGGGAACTCTTGTGTTAATTAACATCTTCATTAATCTGGATTAAGGAAAATAATTACAGACGATATCAAATGGGCAGGAGCTGCAAATATGAACAAACAGGGAGAACTGAATGATGAGAAATATGAGTAAATGACAGTAAGAGATTTAACATGGAAAAATCTTGCAGCCACCAGAGCCTCTGTTGAAGCCTTGAGATGATCTTCAGGTGATGGGATTTCGTGCAGAGAAAAAAAAAGCACCCAAACATGTTGGGGCTGGTTGATGCAGACGTGGGCACAGTGTGACTGAGGAGCACAAAGGGGTAAAGAAAAATGAAGGTAAATTACAGAGAATTGGCTGAAATTACAAATATTGAGAAGAAAATTCCCAGATGGAGGGATGTCTGAGGTTGCTGAGTCACTGCTGGGATGAGGCAGTGGAGGGTCCATTGCTTCTTACGCTCATGATGTGAAGCTCAGGAGGGACCCTTTGACCACCTGGTCTGACTTTGTGTGCAGGCCCTAGAATTTCATCCATTTACTCTTGAACTGAGCCCAACGACTTGGGTTTGACTAAACTGGAACTGGGGGACGTTTAAAACCAGACTGGTGATCTACCGAGAAATTAATTGTAGGGCAACAACACCATGCTGGCAACAAGGTGAGTTAAGTGATCTCAGGGGTCTTTTCAGGCCCCACATTTGCAAGATGGAAGAAAATATGAATGTGCAGGTTGAACAGAGACATCTAAACTGACATGGGACGAGCCCTCTGGCATCATGGACTCCATCACCTCTAAATGGGTCTGAAGACCAAGACCTACATAGTGTGGAGCAGTAGAGGTTTACACTTTCCTTGGAGGGAGGCCACTGCTCAGTAAATATATCTGTTAACCAAGCTGTAAAACTTACCTGCGGGAATACTGTGTGTGAATATCTGCATCAGGCAGTGCCAGGAGAAAATGTCTTCATGTGTGCACATCCAGAGTGTGTGTGCATGTGCAGATAGTGCAAAGGATTGCAGAGGATGGCTGGGGAAGTCCAGGCTACATCGTCATTCCTGTCAGCACAGAGAGAAACATAGCTCCCGAATCCCACTGCTAAGCATGGGTATCTCTGCCTGAATTAGTTGAAGCTTGCTTTTCTTTTTGTCTTTGAAGAGTTGCTCTGTGGGTGATGCTAAGTTACGGTGCATTACTTTCCACACATAATGGCAAGAAAAGAGAAGAGATTATGGGGGAAAAACACCCCACAAGCCAAAATATTCTCTAAACTGAAGAGGATTAGCAATCAGCACGTGTTTTGTATGTGTGTGAGCATGCTGGTGCACACACACACACATGCATAGATGTTCTAGGGACGAGAAGGGGTCAGATCTGGACTCTGAAAAAAGAGTTTTCCACTGATTCCTAATGACTTAAGACAGATCTAAGCAACACCAGCTGGAACACCAGACAAGTTTGGCTCCAGAATTAGTGTAGATAATTTATCAGAGCAGTGCTTGAATAATAAGACTATTGCTGCTTTATTATATCAGCCAGTGTCATAACCAGATAGAAAAGTTTAATATTAACAAGAGGAGCTGCCTTCAGTAAGCGTGTCTGCAAGAGAGAGCGTTCTCATTTTTAAAGCCTGTGTGTACTAAAATGTCAGTGTCTTGACCTCGGGGAAAGGAGTTCATTAAAAAAAATACAAATACAAAGTAAATAGTTTCTCTGAAAGGTTTATTTAATCTGTTTCTCTTCCTGCCCTGATTTTTCTTAATGTATTTAAAACTTAATATTTACTCTAGCAAAACAAAATCTATAAAATAGTTTTTGTAGGCTCCTAAATAAGTAGTAGCAGCTCAGCCGGAGCCAGCCAGTAAGCGCTGCGAAATATGCATTGTAGAGACATTTGAAGTTGTCCCCAGTGGACAATTTGCACCGTTCAGTGTTAAAAGGCTCTATTTCAGTGCTGCAGAAAGCCCCCCAGACCCCCTGACTAGGCAAGGCAAGTTTACAGATGATGTACTCCACTCAGCCGGCTTGTAGTTTCAGGGCTTAAATGGCTGGCAGGGCAAAGAGGGGATAGTTAAAATTCTCAAGCTGCTAAAATGGAAAGCCTTGCAAGATTTTATGGCAGGAGAGAAAATAATTTTTGAAGGCTAAATGTTACTGGGTTGACCAAGCAGACAATCAGGGAGCCTTGGCTGGGGGTGGCAGGGACTGCCTCTGCCAGGGAGAGGAAGCTGGAAAAGGGGCTGCCTTGCCAAATATTGAACCTGCGCTGAAATGCGAAAATGGGAGAAATCTGCGCGGCCAGGTAGTAGCACAGGCTGCTCTCTTTCCTNGTATGTCCTGGTGTCCATCCATCTGTCTGTCCTCTGGAGGCCAAACACCAGCACCAATGTGTTTCAGCTCTGCGCATTTGGGTGCTCTCTGCCGCCTAGGACACCCTCTCCAGCCCATAGTCCCAGTNTAGGCAAGGCAAGTTTACAGATGATGTACTCCACTCAGCCGGCTTGTAGTTTCAGGGCTTAAATGGCTGGCAGGGCAAAGAGGGGATAGTTAAAATTCTCAAGCTGCTAAAATGGAAAGCCTTGCAAGATTTTATGGCAGGAGAGAAAATAATTTTTGAAGGCTAAATGTTACTGGGTTGACCAAGCAGACAATCAGGGAGCCTTGGCTGGGGGTGGCAGGGACTGCCTCTGCCAGGGAGAGGAAGCTGGAAAAGGGGCTGCCTTGCCAAATATTGAACCTGCGCTGAAATGCGAAAATGGGAGAAATCTGCGCGGCCAGGTAGTAGCACAGGCTGCTCTCTTTCCTCTGGTTAGAAAACCTACCCTGCTAATTATTCTGTTTCAGAATTGTATCTGACAGGAGGTGTTTATACTCAATTTACCACAGTATTGAGTTCTTTCTCCTGAAATTTGGCTTTGGTTTCTTCCCTTGTGAAGTTTGGGAGGGANTGTCGTACCACTGTCAGGTGATGCATCAAGAAATTAAAAGCAGGAGAAATAATTTTTTTGTTTATTTTCTCTGATTCATCCTAGTTTGTTTATCAACACCTTCCTGTCATTTTGCGGTGGTTTTATGGCTTGAGATGTTTATGTTTTCACTTGGTGTAGGATTTTTGGCTTCAGAGGTTTGTTTGCTTGGTTATGGTTTCGGTTTAAGGGCAGGGTTTTCTTTTTGGGGGTGTTTTTGGTGTGGTGGGGTTTTTTTGGTTTTTTTTTTTTTTTTTTCAATTGAGAAATTGCAAGTAGGTTTCTGACACTCTGAAGAATACCTGCAGTGTCCCGTTGTGCACGGAGAAATGTGCTGAATTCAAAGAAGCTCCTTAGACTGCTTCTTTTTCTGGAGTTTACACAGGATTTCCCATTACCATTCAGGGAGTGAACAATGTACAAAAAATATATTTTTTTTTTTCCTCTTTTCAAGAAAAAGGCTCTGAGCGGTATCTGAGCTTTTTTGGCAGCTAGTTAGAAACGACCCTGCAGGGGTACGGAGGTATGAACATAGGAATAAACTCCAACTTGTATTTTGATTCTTTTAATTTTGAAATTGTGAGTTATTTCCTGCAGGCAGGAGGGTGGACACTGCCTCCAGCACCTCGTTTGCTGGAGAGAATTGAGAGCATTTGGTTTTATCAGCCGCTGGCATGGTAATGAGCCTATTTCTATTGAAATTGGCTCATTACTATTCATTTTTGCTGGCTCTCGACCAACTCATGAACCGCTTTTTGATTTTCAGGGGAGGAAAAAAAAAAAAAAAAGAAAATGTAGGGAGTTGGTTCCATCCATCGATAGAAGTGACAATGCTGGGTGAGCGCCTGTACCATGACTCTTCCAGTACAGCTCAGCCCTGACCCCCACCACTGTCTCTGTTGTGGTGGAGGGTCTTCAACTCCTTGGCTCCGGGGTCCCTTCTGATAGTGCCAAAAAGTGAGGTGGAGTTTGTGAGGTGTACAAAAAGATTCTGGCAAGGGTTTGTTCAATTTATATGTGATCAGACATATGAGAAGTTGGGTTTTGAGAGGGGACAGGTCCGTGTGAGTATTGAATGGCTGTGAGAGCAACTTCTAAAATACTCAACTGTGATATATACTTTGGTGGGCTGTTAGTTTCTGGTTGTGGGGGTTTTGGCAACTTGTCCAATTATTATTCAAGTGTATATAGTAACATTTAGGGGCTTTTTTTCTTATTTTGAGTAATATGTAAGTTGTCTCTCCCTCACACAGGCACACATACTCACACACATGTCTGGGGAATGTTTTAGCACCAGTGAAAATAAAAACGCAGCCTGCCTGAATGTCTGCCTGAAAAATATCTTTCTTTAAAAATGACTGAGCTTGTATTAATTATATATGAATGTAATTTTATCCCTGTTATCAGTTTGAAAAAACTCAGCCAGGCTCTGCCACCTGTACTCACATGTGACTAAAATGCCATTAAACTATTTTGGCTTATGAAGATACGAGATTTCTTCTGCAGATAAGGAACCACCAGATTTGATTGCATCTTCTTCTAGATGCCTAGTGTAACACTGGAAGGAACATTATTTTCAGGTGGGCTCTGTGTGGCCCTTTCTGAAATGAACTTTCAAAAAAAGCACCCAGACATTACTAACTGCTTTATAAAATCTCACTCCTGAAGGGAGAAAGAGTATTTTGGCAGAGAAGCACCAGAGTTGATTTCTATATATGCTTGGTGTCTTTCAGCTTTTCTTCTCCAAGATTTTTTCTCTTCAAATTAAAAATGAAATAAAAATGCTAATAACTGACAATTGAATTTTCTGTATTTAATACTGTTAGCTATGTGCTTCTGCGGTGCAAGAGAATGGAGAACATTTATTTTCTCCTGCAATTTGAAAACTAAAAGTCCAATTGACTACTTTTTTAAGTACCAGAGGCTGGAAGAATGATAAGCAAATGATGACTTCTATAAAGTGAACAATGTTCCTCCAGGTAAATATTGAGTCAAGGAGCAAAAAATATTCACAGCAATTGCTGATACATCTTCAAACTTGTGCTGTTTTGCATATCATTGTAAGAAAACAAACCAGCTGATTTTGTAGAACTCACAGCTTTTTTTTTTTCCTTACCTTGCTCCCCACCCTCCCACACACCCCCCCTGCACTGAAAGTCTGTCTCCTTCAGAGCATAAGGAGGCTTCAAAGTTTGGATTCAAGTTATTTGCAGACTTTTGGAATTATTAACGGTGCTGTTACAATCACGGGTGGAGGAAAGCAACTAAAGCAACTTTGCAGGGCATGTGGGAGAACTTCCAAAGTCCTTTGAGGAAATAGTTTTAGGTTTTCCTTTATGTACTTGCAGCTTGTTTTGCTTGGAGGAGTTGGCACAGTCTCAAGAGTCTTGATTCATGCTTTCATCCCTTTGCCCAGTAGATCAAACTAGCTCTGAGGTACTACGGCTGGTCCAGGCACTACCATAGACAGGGACCTCAATGTGATCTTGTAAAATCTTTCATCAGCTTTTGTTGGGTCAAAACACATTAAAACAGCCTGACCCAGTTTCTCATCTGAGTGTCTCAGGTCAAGTATATTTACTTCTTTTTGTTTATTTTTAGAACTTTAAATACTCAGCTTTATTTTTGTTGCAGTAAACTGGCCAGAAGTGATTTGTTATCATAGTTTGAAGGGAAGTCACACGAGTGACAGATGTTTGTCTTTGTTCGCTATACGGCTGTAGTCTATATAGGTTTGCAGCTTAAAGATTTCACATTAGGAAATAGAAAAAAATGGTCTGAAATTAAAATCATCCTTGTTTTGTATTGTGTGGATCTGGACAAACTAGCAGGTCTGTTTGTCTTTGGTGAAGATCTGTGATGCTATTTTAGGAATCCAGATCAGTTCGACAACAGTTTTAAATAGACTGGTTGATGTAGTCATATGTCATGTCCTTCTGGGATTCCCCAGCATGTGAAGTGGATGATGCAGTGTAGGAAGCTTGTGACATTAGGAAGCACTGGCTTACTTGAGATTGGAGGAGTACCCAGATCCAGTTGACTGGCCCTAGTACAATGAGTATTTAAGGAGAGGTAAGGCAGCCATGAAACCAAAACAGGGTCCAGAATTTGGAGAGCATGAAAATAGCCTTTAGGAGGAGACAGACAGGAAAATAGGATACCCAGAGAGAAGTGAGAGCATTTCCAGTGTCACAGGTAGCAGAAGAACCCGTGAATCCTGGATGTGGAAAAATGATGAGGTGCAGTGGTTTTTTTCCATGACATCGTTTTGGTTTATACCTTTTGGTACCATGTACCAGAAGTATTAGTATCCTTTCACACCAGACTGTTTTGCCTAATTCCTTATCTCTGCTTTAATTCACAGCAACATACCTCAATCTGTTCTGGCAACAAGCTCCTTTAGCGTTATCTTCTGGGACCTCTGCGTTGAAAGCAATGAATTTTGTTTTTCTGAACGTGAAGAGGCAGCTGCTTAGGCTTGGTACTGGACCAAGGCTGATGCAGGGCTGAAGATCCCAGTACTGGCTGCATGGGCTTCAGTGACAATGCAGTGAGAATCACTTCAAGTGCTCTGAGGATCTTACAGTCTACATAAATTAGATAGACAAGGAGTCATGCTGGTCAGACTTGGAGACAGATTTGCCCAGGCTGACACCTGAGCTCAGGGCACACGGGAAAGAGAAGTGAGTTGAGGTGGTTTAACGTCGGATATGGCTTAGGCTGGAATTGGCCTTCAGTGGCAACAAAAATGAACATTTCTCTCTTGTGGAATAGATTCTTTCCAGTATTGGTGGCTCTGGGCCAGACCGACCTAGGGAAGAGCAAAAGGAAAAATTATGCATGTAATCGAACTGCATAGGAATTGTTTGAAATTGTCCAAGAGAGGATAGGTAGAAATTATGGGATGAAATGGCAAGTAAAAATTTACATTGAATATTACAGCCTCCTAACAGAAAGATACGTTAGACTAAGGAGGAATATCCCAAGGGAAATGGTGGAAGCCCCATTGCTTGGATAATTTCTAATTAAACTAGACAAAGCACTTGAGAATATATTGTAAGGGAAAATCCTGTAATGGCAGCAGGCTGGACAGCGTGACCCTATAGGTCTTTTTCATTTCTAATTTCTATGATTCACTAATGATTAAGTAATTCACAGACAAACTAAACATCCGTATTGCTGGGTCTTATCCGAAACTCACCTCACCTATCAACCTTTTCAAATTTACCAATTAATAGTTAATTAGTTAATGTTTGTAAAGTGCTTTGAAGATGAAAAGTGCTAAGTGCTAAGTATTATTGTAGAAATAGGGATAGATAAACTCATTTTACTTAATTTTGAACCCACTCAAACACTTAGAGGGCTAAAATTCAGATTCAGACTTGAGCATTATTGGGTCTGCCTTCCTTGTAGAGGGACATTCTGTGAGGTGGTTACGCTGTGATTAAAATACAGTTATAATTTTTATAATGCACTTATCACACATTTCTATATATGGCACAGCAGTTATAATCCTGATAAAATGTGCATGAAAAGCTATTGTCCCTGTCCTTACACGAGCTGCAGCGTACAATGCAAGCACTTTGCTTTGTAAGACAGTGCAAGTGGCACAAAGAATACGAAAGCTGTTTTCTGTAATGGCTTTTACCCTCCCAGTTTGTGTTGATTTTTTTGAGTATATTTAATAGCATCAAATGAATGAGTTAATATTCAGGAAGGAACTTCACTGAGAATTCCTAAATGATTGTATTTTAAGTCCCTCTTATGGCTGTTCTTATAAGTACTTACTGGTATGTGCTGTGGTCTGAGCTGTGTCTTTTGTCACCCAGAAAGTGGCAGAGTCTTCTGTGTGACAGAGGTGGCATCTGATATTCCTAGCATGGCAGGGTGCTCAGGGACACAGCAGTTGTAGGTCTATGAATGATCTGTATTAGAAGAAACTGTAAGTGAAACTAAAAGCAAATCCTGCCTGCCTGAAAAAAGGCAAAAAACAGAATGACTTCCCTCAGATTAAGTAGTAAAGGATTAATTTTTGCTTTTATTTTCAAAATGAGCAAAGTCTCTGTATGACTAATATTTGTGATCTGTGATTTGCACCTGGTAAAAATACAGGTCTATGTTCAGAAACCAAGACTTGGACAAAATCGAGTACAACAGAAGTGATAATTTCAGTAAGTTCTGGTCTGAATATTGCCTTAACTGGGTCCAATTACCTTTATACTGTCTTTTGCAAAGGGCTTCTTTCCCCATCCATGCCTATTTGGACATCCTTAGGAAATAATTTTCAGGCTTTCAAACCCAAGTTTGTTAATCAGTATCTTAAACTCATTTGTAACAGAGCAAACAAAGGAGTTTCAGGTGGAGCTCACTAATGTCAGGGCATACAATTTGAGAGCACAATAATGATTCGGGAAATAGTACCATGTGGTTTGTGGTAGCTTTACTCATAATAGTGCTCGAATAATAAATCTTAGATATCAAATCCTTGAACGAATAATCACAGTGAATGAGTAGTTTATAGGTTAAAATACGATGAATCAAAGCACTCATGGAGTAATTTGACAAGACACAAGATTCTGTATGAACAGAGGTTCCCACAGTCTTCTGGATGTGCTAGAAATATGAAACAAAAGCAAATAGTTTAATAGGTATATCAAACAGGTGATACAGCATGGAACTGAAGAGCAAATAAATAGATATATATCTATCCCTATATATGTTTTGTGACTAAAAGAGCAATCTGGCGACCTAAAGGCTTCTTGATGCAACTTCAATATTATTACAAGGCTTTGTGATATGTTCTTGAGAAAAAAAACAAAGGTTGGGGAAGCTTATGGTGGGTGGGATTGATTCTAGCTGGATTTATAAAAGGTATATGATATGAGAGTAAGCTGACATCTCTCTTTGGTAAAATAACCATTCCCCAGACAAAGGAAATGCGGGAGATCTAATCTGTCTGGACATCAGTGAAGCGCTTGGTAAAGTGCCACATGGGAAACATCTAGTTAAGCAGGAAGAGATGGGGCTTCGTGTGAGAGTGGTGAGGAATGGCTAAAAGGGGAGACAGCAACAGATTGTGAAAGGGGAAGCATAGGGCAGGAGAAGGGCTCATTAGTGGAGTTCGTCAAGGATCAGTCTGACTCATCTTATTTAACATTTTCGTTAATGACCTTGGAGCATAAATTAGGAATGTGCTAATGAAATGTTGGAGTTGACAAAGTTTGGAGACATTGCCAGTGAAAAAGGAGAACCTGAATACACAGGAAAGAAAGCAGGTGGTCTTGGGGGCTGGAATGCGAATCATGAAATGAAATTGAACGAGAAAAGTGACCAGGACACCTGCAGGAAATAGTCACGCCATAACAAAAGTTCTTCCTTAGTTTGTAGCAGTAGATAGGGATGAAAAGATGGCTCTCAGACACCAAATAAATAAGAGAAATGTCCCTAAGATGCAGCAGGTGAGCTGTTTTTATACAGATGGAAAGCTGAATGCCACGGCACTAGGTATCAGTTAGTGAATTTAAACTGGAGGAGTGCAGGAAAGTGCTGGTGGGATGAAAGAGGGCTGGGAAACCTTGTGTTATGAGAAGAGACAAAAGGAGATTTAGCATATCAAAATGGAAGCACAGAAGGGGTACAAATGCTGTCAATAAATGTATTGGGACAGTCTCTAAGTGCATGTGCAACGCTGATGCAAAAGAAATCATCTATAGCCTGGTCTTGATGGAATATAGATATGAAATTGGAAAAAAATTCTTGGGTATCAGATGAAAGAGTTTCTGGAAAAGGTTTCCCACAGAAGTAATGGGGACAACAGTAGAGCGTTCAGAGATGTTGTTAGATTGGCTTGTGGAAAGAATATTATAATTTACATGATAGTTAGGAAATGGACTCGATAACCTTGTCATTCTCATGCACTCTGTCTTCCTGTCTATCCATAGACAATACAGGGCTGGAAATAGGTCTAACTCCCCAAATGCTGTATTTGCTGCGAACTGCTCACTCATTTGGAACAATGGAAAAACATTACAGATTAGGAAGCAAGTTCCCTGTAACAGCTGAGAAATACTTAATATTGATGTACACTTTTGTGTATTCTAAATAAGGATGATAATTAATGTAATGTTATAAGAAAATGGGGAGCCTCCTCTAACAATATCTGAAAGACAACAGCAATGTACCTGTATCTACAGTGTAATGAGCTAAAATTGTGGAGGAGGATTGGTGATTGTGGACCAGATTTCTCCTCTGGTTTGTTTTCCACTGGCTGCCGGTCTAGGCACTGCTGAATTCATCACCACCACCACACTCTTTACAAGCCAAAAAAGCACACAATGTCCTGCCCTGCTGTGGACAACTTTTCCAGGGATTTAATTGGTACCTGTGAAGCAGGACTATGGCGTCTGAGCTTCCTGGATGCCAGGCTCACACCTTTCAGCCTGAGTTGTAAAAGTTTTTATGTGCACCTGGATCATACAAAACCATTAATGAGGGTTCTGTAGCTCCTTACCATCCAGAAGGCATTTACTGGCTATGCCCTGCTTGCTTAGTGCTACTCTGGCCCCTGGGCGGTGTAATGGCAGCTGTGCCTGCAAAATCCTGGGACCACGGGGGCATCCTGCTGGTTTCTGCCTGACCAGCTGTGAGAATAACAGAAACCTGTAATAATCCTAAATTCACTTCTCTCTGACAGAGTATTCCACCCTGTTATGTCCCAAGAAGTGGCTAAGCTCTGTAATCACCTTCTCTATGTACCAGCTCGGTCTGTAGAGATGATGACCGGGGCTTTCCTTTGCAGGAGTCTTGTTTAGGATAGGGCTTTATTTGCTTTCAAGTTTCTTGTCCTTCGTTTAGGTGCACTTTCAGTACCATGAATGGTACAGCATCGAGCTCATTGCAAACAATGCCATAAAACTATTTATAAAATTCCCATCAAGAATGTGCTTAGTACTGTGTGCGACTTGAGCTTGAAATGCAGAAGAGTAGCAGACAAGCGACTGCTACTCCAGGTGTTGAGGAGCAACTATCCTCACAGGTGCTTGTCAATATCGTCCATCTTTTTTTCTTTGCTTTTTGAATAGATCTAATCTTGGATTTCACCCCTTAACGGATGTTCTCTTCCATACGCATCCGGGTAGCAGCGCAAGTGTGATGCAACCTCATTTGGTAATGCTGGTGGAGACTAATTTTTTTTTCTTTTTCTTTTTCTTTCTGTCTTTTTTTTTTTATTCCAAGAAGGGTAAAGACAAAATGGAATATCTGAAAATGGCATAAAAGCAGAAATGGCATTTTTAAACAGAGCATATTAACAACATTAAAAGCTTTTGTCTGCATGACAGCAAAATGAACATATAGTGTTGTGGACTGGAACAGTTATATTGTAATGGCTTACAATACCCCCTGTGATGAGAGAATGCATCATTTTTAGAACTATTTGATTCACTTAATATACAGGCTGATGCAAACTGTATATAAAAAACATGTAAAATAGCATCAATGAATTTCAAAGTGAACAGCAGATTTTTCTTTGCAAAAACCTTGTCTTCTATGAAAGACTGGTTTTAAAAAATGAGCTGTGTTAATGACACGTGTAAGCTTGATGCATACAAAATATTTTTTCTTTTTTTTTAATGGCCTGCAGAATAAATTTGAGCATCAACACAATGCTTCACAGGCTTAACATTTCTCAGCTGCTATGAATCATCAGTGCTAATGTATTCACAACAGACGAGGACCAACTGCTGCTATCAAAGGACTTGCTTGAATAACTGTAATAACTGGAAAATTATTTTGATAGCCTGAAACAATCTAATATATTACAGAATTTTATTAAAATAATATCAAATCAAATTAGCCTGTATCCCCATAATGAATTAAGTAACAGGTTATGCTGATATTAATCTCAGCTAGCTTGCAGGCATTGCAGCAGGAACATTTAATAAGTTGGTCCCTGTTGCTCTGAACTAGCAGAAATCCTCGAATACCCGTGCTTATTCAGAGAAAATACATCAAAAGGCTCTCTCTAAATAATGTGCCCGTTTTTGTGCCTTTGGTGAAATTATTCATAAGGAAAAAAAAAAAATCTTTGGAAAATCTCATGAGAATTCTGATTAGCTGTTGACCTGTAGAGGAAGCTGTTTTTCATAATCCCCTAAACACTGTCTAATTCTTGCCTCAATCAGCTCTGGAAATGCTGGATTTACCTTAAAATAATGTGATAATGTTTTCTTATCATCTTTAAGTGAAGCAGGCAGTAGCAAGATGGTTCCATTGCTTATTTTCTGTGTACTGTATCCTAGCTCAGATTTAAGCCCTGATCTTTGATCCATGGGCAATTTATGGCTGTGTAACTATGTAGTACACCCTGCATATGTACTGCAAGCGTGTCTGTGCTCTTTGCTTAATGGAAACCTTTTTGGGGGGGGAGCTACACAATTAAATTTACTTTGTCTTAATTTTTAACATTGGAAAACTTTGAATAAATCCAGGGATGCTTGCCTGCTTTTTCAGCAGGGGCTGAGATGTCAACAACTCATCACATTTAATGGATTTGTTTTTTTAAAAGACATGGAAGGCTCCCTGGTCATTCTGACTCGTAAGTGTTAATGACAGGTTGGTGATGCTATATTGCCTGAAGAGGTATCCAGAGCTGGCAGAGAACAAAAAGTGTATGGAAGAGATGCTTTATCCAATTCATCTTTCCATTTTAAATTATAGTTACCATGGCCACTGCTTTTAGATTATTCAGGAGGTATGATTGCTACATATCCGTGCCTTTGCTGTTCATCATTGGAAGACATGGAAATGTTAAACTATGTAAAGTAAGTGAACTTTTAACTGTGCTAATTATTTATAACCACCCTCGGGATCTCAGTTTCCCACAGTGAGCTTACTAGGACCTGACAACTTTAGATATTCTGCAAGTGGCACTGATGTTATAGTCTAAACAGATTGTGTGACCTTCAGAGATTAATCAGTTAAAACATCCCTTATGAAGCTGTTTTAGATTATTCTTGACAGTAGCTGCTTTTGACAGTAGAAGGTCAGAATCAAAGTCCTTTTTAAAAACTATTCTAAGATTTATGTCTGTATCAAATCTAGCAAACATGCAAAAATCACTGAAGAATGCTTTAGCCATTGCGTTGTTTAGTGCTGCTCTCTCTTATTTGCCCTCTTTTTATTATATAGTTTCAAATGCGCTCAATTAGGTTAAAATATTTATAGACTATACACATATTTTCAAGTTTCTCTTAAATGATGCTGAATTTTTCCTTTTTTTTTTTTTTTCTTTGATGAGGGGGCTTCAGGGACAAATTTTGGGAGTTTTCACATTGTAGTATGGGTTTTATTGCAACAAATTCTGAAGCTTTACAGACCGAAAAGACTTGGGGGGCAGGGGGGCATATTTTATCTTCAGCAAGCTCATATTTTGCAAGGAGGAGCGTCAGGCTCAGCCCATTGAATTAAAATGCCTTGCTTGTGAAATATATTTTGTGGGGGAAGGATGCTTTGGCAGTGCCTTCTTTCAGTGAAATGTACAGAAAGCTCTATGGTTAATGTCTTAATGAGAAAATCCTTTTTGCCAACATAAAATTATTTTACAAATCTTCAGTTTTGTACTAAAAATAGTTTGGAATCACTACAAATGATATAGTAAAATAAGGGCCATGCTCCCATTACAAATGCCCTGTCCTGACTAGAGTAAGGCCATTTTTCATGACTATGGTGAGCCTGCAGTGTTCAATTGTGTTGGGCACATCAACACCTCTACCAGTAATACAGGGAAAAATATATATACATGCAAGCATGTTGTAGAGAGAAGTGTTATTTAAACAGTGCCCCTTTTCCATTTGAAGGGTATAATTCTGCTACCTGAAGGGTACTGGCCATTACAACTCAACCCGCATCACTCATGCACGGTTCTTGGAATAACCTGGCTAGACAGGACCCCTACAAGGTTAGTTCAAGGTACCTGCGATAAGATCTTTTTTGGTTTGTTGTTCTTTTGTGTAAATTCAACGCTTGTGAAATGTGCTGACTTCAACAACAGCCAGGACACACAAGTCCCCTCTGTAGACACAAGAGGGTTCCACGGTGGGGAGCCGCAGCCCCAGACTCCCTCCAGCCAGGCTGATGCTGCCGGTGAAGCTGTGCCAGCTGGGATGGGGTTCACGTGAGCTGGATACGTTGGACATTGCACAATGTTTTTCACACAGGTTATGGCAGGTGTTTGGCAGCAACTACTTTATACCGTGACAGGTCTTTAATGGATTTGAACAAGTATCCAAATACTGTGACAGATGACCGAATAGCAAGGAGTGCATTTTTTCCTGGAATGTCTATGTATTTACTAAGAAACAATTGTTTTGGGCAAAGAGCTTGCTCTTGCTTTCTGTTGCTGTACTGTGAACATGTACCATGCTCCTCTGTGCACCTTCAGGACTGCCCGTCTGCAGTTGCTCATTGCTTTGCCAGATGGGGACGTTTTGGGATTCACCCTTTGTCCTCTCTGACAGCTGTCCTGAAGCCTAGGGCTCCTTCTCCAACCATGCAGTTGCATTGTCCACTTCAAATGCTTTCTTTTACTGGTCTTCCTGCCCTACGCTTTGCCTTTCTAATGCTTTTTTTCCTTACTGACAGAATCCATAGAAGTAGTGGGTAGCCGCAGGCCCAGAGGAGTTGTCTGGCATCACGCTAAGGTTAATTCCAGGCTTCTGCCATGGACCCCATTGCACAGCCGAGCACACTGTTGTGTACGTCCCACACAGGCTTTCCCCGTTCCAACCCACTCGTCCAGTCTCGATCCAGTTTGGAGATATAAACACAACAGCCTGGGGCTCTTCTTGTTGACATCCCGATAGCAGGAACTTATCTGTCCTTAAAATCGGCTTCAGGAAACAGAAGTTTAAAATGCAATATGCTGGATCAGGAAATTGTAGCCTTTCTCCCTTGAACTCTGAGAGTGCACCCAAGTGAAAAAGGAGCCGCTGCTGTACTTTGATATTTCCTGCAGATTTGAATAAGGAGACAGATGGTTAAAATGCATGGCTCTATTTTGGAGAATATTAAGAAAAGAGTTGTTCCCCAGGCTGTTGTTTTTTGGGGTGTCTGCGTGTGTTTGTTTATATGTATTACGCAAGTATATATTTATCTTATATACCTATTTTCTCTTTGGTGTAAAATGATAATAACATTACGAGCATTTTTGACCAAATCCCTGCTTACGTGGTTAATGGGAGGAGCAGCAACTGTTTCATAAGCAGTGCTCTGCAAAGTTCATTTTATGTCAGAGCAGGTTTTCTGGAACTAGTTTTAAAGTTAATTATCAAAGGCAGGCATCTTCTATCCATCGCCTGTGGCCCCCCGCTGGGTTTGTTGTTCAGCTTTCCTTGGGAAAGAGTGGCTCTACAGAAGATCATCTTCATGGTGTCACAGTCCAGGGAGCTGAACACGTCCGAGCTAATCAGCTTAGAACATCAGTGCCATCTTAATGTGGGATTTGGGACCTTCTGGATGCAGGGTGAGAAGCTGAACTAGTCTGCAAGCACATCACTTTATTCCTTTTGCTTTAAGCAAGAATAATTTGCCTTTTTTCTCTCATCTTTCTTCCTTGTTGTTTTGCCCCTGAAAACTGTGCGGCAAAAGCAACCTCCAGGGTGGACACTAAATCTTCTGATGCAGGCAGAGCAGTGATAACATCTGAACTGAGGGTGCTTTTCCAGGGCATGCTTGACAGATGTAGCAGGGCCTTTTAGGATTTAGTACTGGAGCATATCTATTACCCGCGCTGCAGCACAGCTTGGCAGGAGCTGTGTGGTAATCTCCCATGAATTCTGTCTGACTTATCAGAGCATCTGAACAGGTTCCTGCAGGATGCAGAGTCACTGCACCAAGTTGGGGAGAGACAGACCATACGCTTCGAACTCCTTTAACTCTTGCTGGCTCACAGCCCTTCTATGCTGAAGCCGTGATTTTCCTTTCTGGGAGGAATTGATGCCTTTCCGCCTCTCCTCCTCGCACTCCTCCTTCCTTGTTCTTGATTTCCCCCAGCATATGATTTCAAGGAGCAGAATCTAATTTCTACATATCTGAGAGGGTAAGAGTAATTGCTCTAATGGCATGGCAGACTGCCTATTTCTTTGGCAGAATGTAGTAAATATGATACATGTGGTGGAATTCAAGCTTTCGCTGGTTGCAAGTCCAGGACTCTGTTACATATAGGAGTGTGTGCTTAACGGCTTTATTCCCTCTCTTCACTGTATTTTATCTCAGTCTTACTGAGCAGAGTATTTAATGTTCTGTCTTGATCTGCGATAACAATTACCCTAGGTTTTTATATTTTTATATATACATGCAGGCACACACCCACGCGCACACATACACACACATATATATTAAAATCCACCCCACCAAGATTGATCACAAACACAAAATTGTTTAGATCACAGATTAAAGTTTAATTTTGGAGTTTCGCTTTAGGGTTAGAATTAGCTTCAGAGTGTGAGTTGCATAGGAGGCGCTGTAATTTGTTTTAAGGATAAGGCCTTCAGGCTGCTGTGCATAAAATGAGCATGATTCCTTATTCCCACGGTTGATTTTTGAATGGAAGTGCAATTAGAATTTTTTCACCCAGAAGCACATACAGTACAGAGCAAAGATAATACCTTGAATGCATATCAGCTTGGGGAACTTCTCCTGGAATTTTATTTATTGTTCACCTAGCACTAATTCAAAAAAGATCCATGCAAACCCTAACAATACACTTGCTCTTTAATTTGGAGTCTAGTGTGTTTGTAGAGAGTCTTGCAGGGGCTTTATTATTACCGAGCGAGATTTCAATGGTGAATTTTAATGTTAGACACAGAAATGTGCAACCAGTTATTTCTGATAGAATGGAAACTATTACAAACAAAACACTGATGTAGCAATGGCCTCTGTTAATCCTCAATTGCTGCAGATATTTTCCTGTCACACCAGGAAGCTGTACTGCCGACTGGTATTGAACAGCCACCATCTGCATATGAGGGGTATGTAGATGATATTTTTTTCTGATTATCGATGCTGATCACATTCATCTTCCACTGGAAGAACTGAACAATCGATACTCACAGAATATTCATTTAACCTATGAAAGAGAGGTGAATTCCTGCATCCAATTTTTGGATGTCATGGTCGCTAAAGAGCCAGATTCTGCCATTTCCACTGCGTGATATCAAAAAGATATTGCCTCGGGTAGACACATGTTAGACATCACCTCAGTCGCTCACCATGAAAAGAAGGTACGAAGCAGGAATTGATATCATAGTTTGGGAAGTCTGTTATCATAAAATACTTGTTTTTTCTTTGAAGATTTTTTCAGAAATTTATATGTGTGGGTGCCTATGTGCATAAATACAGGAGCTAATCTAATAATGTCCCTGATAGGCAGAATTTGAGCTATTCATACCACATACCTGGCCTGTATGGGAATCCAGATGGGCCTAGGTGTACGTACAAAAATCCCAACATAGCACTTCTGAAGAGCTGGACTGCATTAGGATTTTCAGAGTCCAAGAAATACCAAGGGAAGGTATGATTTAGACAAATTGCTACAACCATGTTTTGTTAAGGACAAGAATGTTCTCCCCCAAAACCTGCTTTTGTGTCAGGGCCCCAACATGCTTTGCAAAGACTTCTCTGTCACCTCAAGGACTTTTCCCGGTTCAGTGGGCAATGCAGTGGGCAACCAAAACTAGGTAGTGGATGAGCCCTCCTCCATTGCAGGGAGAGATGTTAGGACATACCCTGTGGGCATACATGTCCTTGCATGCATTGCTCCTGGAGTTGGGAAACTCGACAAAGCTTCCAGCAACAACAAAACCTAGCCCATAGCCATTTATTTCATTTGAAAAAGGATGTTTTTCTCCTTTATTGAACAATCAAAGAACTTTCTGACATTTATTTTGATGCGAAAAAAAAGGAAATCTATTCACTTATTACAAGGACCAGGAAGCATAAATCCAGGTTGGCTCTCAGACACCTTACACACAAATTGTATTCAAGTAAATGGTCCCTAAAAATGCCTTGATAGTACTATGTACATCATAGTTGCTAGAAAGAAAATGTAAAGCTCCCCATTACAAAGGATAATACAAAGAGAGAAATGTATTTTCATTATAATCCCGTAGTTTCAAAGTATCTCAAAATTTGATTCAGATCCTAAAGATATTATGAGGCAATATCTATGTTACCTTTGAGTCAACTACCATGTCTTGACACTTGACCAGTCTGTGAAAGCTCCTGGAAGAATCAGAAATAAACAATTTTATTCCTCAAACTGGAACTTGTGCATCTGCACAAGCAAGAAGTATTTTTCTCCTCTAAATATGACTGCAGGTCCTGTAATGCATTTAATCAGAAGACTGGGGTCAAATACAACATTTTTGTACAATCTCTTCTAGAAATATAACTTAGATTAAAAAAAAAAAAAGAAAATCACCAATAAGGGCACTTTATGAATATTCCAAGAAATTGTGTGCATTGAGGGCATCTTATCCATGCTAGTTAGAAGTGAGAAGCATATTTAAACTGGGGTGCTGAATAGGTCTTTAACTTTGTGCCCACATTTGCATATGCAAATTTAGGTGTATCTAGGCTGTTGTTACTTTTCCTATAAATTTCTGCATTTTCTTTCCACTGCTATTTCCACTAGAAAAGCTCCAGAAATGGTTTTATTGGTCACTATACCCATGCAGGTTCATTTGCCTTGATCTGGAGATTTTAAGTAACATTTTTAAATCACAAACATTGCTGCTGAAACTACTGGAAAAACTGCAGAGAGCTCTGAAATACTACTGTCCTCCATTTACTTAGAAAATTGAAAGAGTTTTGCTGTTTTTGCTAAATACTGATGGCTTGGATTCGAAGGAGAAATCTTTTATCTTATTCTCTTTGGGGAAGTTGTTCTTGTTTTTTTCAAAATGATAAGTGGTTCTCTCACATTCTGTGTCCTCCTCAAGCACCCAAATATAGCAAATGACTTCTTCCTCTGCCCTGATATCACAGGAAGAAAACATTACCTGTGGCAGCATAAAATCAGTCTGCTTTAACTAGAGGAAAAAAAAAAAAGATAGAAGAATGGCCGAATGATTTTAAGCACATTTTGAAACAGCATAACTTTAGAGTGGCCTCTGGGTATATGAAGGAGGACAAGGAGGGTGATAGACCATCCAGCCCCTTTGAAGAAACTGCTGCGTTTGAGGAGAGGTTGTATACTCACCCCAGCCACAAAACAGACAGCTCAAGAGTTGATGCAGCATGTCGCACTGAGCTACTTCAGGAGTCATTGCTCTTCAGTTTCTCACTTGCTGCCCCACAGTTAAGGACAAAAATACATTGAGGTAATGTTAATGCCCTGTACGATATCACGGAAAGTGAGTTTTAAAAAGCTAGAGAGAAGAGCTAGAAAGAACCAGTGCACTAATGTTTCTGCTGTAATGTAAAAGAGAGTAACATCCTACAGGTAATGGTTTCACATATTCCCACCAACCGGAGCACGTCTTCCTTTTCAAACTCACAGTCTACCTGGTGAATTAAAGGAATAGCTTAATTAATGCTGCCAGTAGAGGGAACTGATGTACATGTGAGTAGATGCAGCAGGATTTCTTCAGGGGAAAAAAAAGAAAAAGTTTAAAAATATAAACACAAGCAAATCCTCTGTACTTCAAGAGGGGGTTAAAGGTACCATTTCCAGCTCACAGCAGTCAATGTCTGGGGAGCAAGAAGGGAAGGCCTTGTGCTGTTTCCTTATTCCTTGTTGAAGACTACCACCTTCTTCAATAGCATTACTCATGGAGTAAGGTACAAAGGTGGCAGAATTCAGCAGTACATGAAAATGTATCCATGGGGCTTTAAGAAAAGAGATTTTGGATCATTTTTGAGACCTCTGGTTGCAGCTTGAAATGGGCTATTTGAGTCAAAGCAGCAGGTTTTTTTTTTTTCTTCCATTCCTTTGCTGCCGATTTACGTAGCATTCACCTTAAAATCACAGAAGGGTTAGGATATTGAGGTGAGCTGCTAATGAACTCACTGATGTTGCAGGCTTCAATGTTCTTTCTGTTTTCTCAGTGTGGGCAGCAGCACAAAAATCCAAGGGGTAGGACTGGGAGGTCAGAGAGGAAAAATCGGACAGTGTCAAGAACAAAATACACAGGCTTTCAATGACAATAAAGTAGTAAGAAAAAGGCTGACACTTTGATAACAAAAATCACTGAGCAGGGCTGAATATAATTTTGGAAAGGTTCTGCTCAAAGTTTCTATTTCTGAAGTTATTGTCTTTGGAAACAGCTGACAATTTAGATAGAGTGACAAAGCTGGATAAATGAACAAAAAATGGACTGTGGGAAATGTGGTGAATTCATTCACCTTTTAAAGAAATCCACTCTGACTGGCCAAAAGCATGACTTCAGTTGTAGCCATGGATAACCCCTTTCAAATCCTTTATTTCAGAAGTTTGAATGAATGCCTTTATTTTTTGGAATCTGACATTCATTTGTGCATAGAAAAGAGGAAAGTAATTTGGGTGGAGCCCAATTTTTTGGGGGGTAGCTTCCATGCTCGTTTTGAGGTAGATGGTAATTTCTAGTTTTGTTAGTTAAACACTAGTGAAACTAATTGAACACTAGTATTTCTTTGGGGGAACGCGTGAAACTAGGAGTAAGGATAGACAAACAACTGAAAATAAACCTGAGAACATTGTCTCCTTGCTTCTTAATATTAAAACCCACCTCAAATGAATCCCTTTTTTCAGGTTCTGAAATAATAGGACAAACGGTTGGTGCTTTTTGTTTTGTGTAGGGTTTTTTTCTTTCCCTTCCCAGTTCAGGTTTCCGGATAGGATTGGAACTGAATGTGCCAAAAATACCAGGATAGAAGCTGTTCTCATGGGTGTTTCCATCTGGAATCTAATGTAGAAATGCCAGAAATCCTGTAGGAAAACCTGTTCTCATGTGGTTTCCTGCCCGGTTCAACGTTTTTGATATGTTGGGAGAGTTTGGATTAGCAGCAGATAAGCAGAGAAATTGGATCTGAATACCAAACTTTTTTTGAAGTTTTTCCATCCCCACTGGAAGCATTACGAGGCCTATAGGCATAAGGTATATAGTCTCTCCCCTGCTGCGTAGGGTTTAAAGCTGGCTGCATACTAATAAACAAATGCATAAATATATTCATGAATGAGTAGGGTTTTGCTCTTCACTTCTTTGCAAGGCTATTTTAACCTACTCTGCTATTTGAGATAATCTTCAGTTATTTGTACAAATATTTGCATGTTCAGAAAGTTTTATGAATCTCAGCAAGAACCTGGAAAGTTGGGGGTTTTTTTCAGGTGTTTACTTTTCATCACCTCCTGTTTATTATTCCCTATTTAAATTTCTTGAGGGGTGTGTGTGTGGAGGTCTGATTAACTCAGACCACCATCAGGCTTCTTTGGGAAGGGTGCTGAGCCCTAGCCTAAGAGGTACAGCAGACTGTATCTTCCTTTCCCAAATTCCATTCCACATGTACCAGCAGGTAATATCCATATCCTGGAAATGCTCATCCTCTCAGAGGCAAGACAATCGTGGGTAGCTGAATGGTCTTGTCTTGCCTCAGTCCTTTTCTAGTCATCTTCTGGATGCTACTCCTGTGGGTCTTTTAAAATCTTGTCTGTCCTTGGTGGTGATGCCATAGCTTGCTGATCATAACCTCTGGTGAGGAAGTTGTATGCCGACCTCGGCTGGCCAAAGCCCACCCAGCTGCTTTCTCACTCAACAGGACAGGAGAGAGAAAGTATGACTAAAAAACTGGTTGGCCTGGAACATCCCTTATCAATTAGCATTATGGCCAAAACAGACTTGACTTGGAGAACGTGATTTTACTGCTTATTCCAATAGGTTTGATAGTAAGAAAAAAAGGCCAATTAAAACACCCCCTTCCTTCCCTTCTCAGAACCCTGCATTCTTCCAGGCTCAACTTCACCCCTTTGCTTCCGACTGCTCCTCTACCCTGAGTGTCTCAGGAGGCATGAACCGGGGGACTGCAGCCAGTCCATTAACAGTCCTCTGCTGCTCCTTCCACCGCACATCTTGCCCCTGCCCTGCCATGGTGGTCTCTGTCCTGGGGCTGGAGCACCACCACCATCTCCTCCACCTCTTCTTCTCCACAAAGGGCTTGCAGGGCTGCTCCTCACACTTTTCCCTCCCACGCTTTTCCTCCAGATCTCGCTGCCAGGCACTGTTCCGCCCTCTCTGAAACCCCCTTCCTTTACGGTGCCTCTGGCCTAGCTGAGGGGCTGGGCTGTGCCCTGTAGGGCAGCCATTGCAGTTGGCTCAGCGCCAGGCAGCTTCAGCCTCTCCTCACTGCATGCCCGATACCTGGGTACCCACAGCTTGTATGGGCTACATGTAACTTTGTGGGTGGGAGACTGTTTGTCCCTGGTTTCTGTGATTCTGTGGTTATTTGAGGAGCTGGTTGGGAAAAAGATGGTTTCTGGCAGAGGTGAGACCTCCCTACCCCAGGCAGGCTTCTCTGGTAGCTGGTGCTATGGCCTGTCCCTCTCAAGCATAGTCAAGCTCTGGTGATGAATTGAGGTGGCTTCCTCAGGTAGCACCTGCTGTAGATGGCGTGCTGAGGAATAAAAATACTTCTGAAACAAAGCTGCAAATTCAGGTTTTTTATCACCAAAGGCTGATCAGTTCAGCTCTGACAGTGTCACCTGAGCAGAGGGTGACTTTGGCCTAACAACAGGCGGAGGGAGGCTGGTTTGCTGTAGCAGCCTGGCACCGAGACCAGAGAGACCTTTGGGAGCAAACAGAGAGGCCCTTTTTTTTTATTTTTGTGCTATTTTATTTTATCTCGTGAATCAGGTTTAGCCTCTTTTGTTGCCAACATGGATCCTCTGCTCCTGGCACCTCCAGAAATTGAATTTCTGCTGAATAGAGCCCTGACTCGTTTAGTCCCTTGTACAGAGCCCCCTTTGTCAGGGCAGTTGTAGGCGAACGCGCGCTGAGGGGCTTTCTTCTGTGTAATAGAAGTGAAAGTCTAGCCCCTTCCCTCACATGTATGGGATGAAGGCACACATGCACACCTGAGAGCACTATTATTATATCTGCACAGGCCAACACTTACCTGCCAGACGGCTGTTTATTTTTGCAGCTCCCTCTCTTTTGAGCTCCGTCTGTAGTGCTGTCTTCCCCACCCCGGACACGCATTAGCTGCCTGTATCAGCTGTCGGTAGTGATCTGTGCAGAACGAACATCTGTATTAAGTTTGCAGAGCTAGTCAAAATGTTTACCAGGACTATTTAATAGGGAGATCAATAGCAAGTGCCTTTATGTTTGTTTTAACAAAACAAAATTAGTTGCAGAGCAAAACCTTTTTAGAACCACAACAAAAACACCCAAACCCTGGCATTACTCCAGCTCAATACAGCAACGCAAGGTAAAGGGCATTCCTGAGTACTCACTCAGATTAGTTTCATTATGCAGTTATTAGGGTAAGGGAGCATTGGACGGCTGTTGTCACTGGGAGACTCTCTCCCTATAAGTGTGCTCGGTGGTTTGTTTGGAGATACACTGATTTATGGCTGTCAGCTCCTGCGTGACAGTGTCCTGACAAGTTCTGCTGGTAGAAGCTTGTTCAAGCCTGAAGTGACACTTGTTCTGTCGGTTTACCTTCCCCAGAGAGGAAACTGCTCTCGACTGTCCCAATTTTGGTGTCACGCCGAATTCCCTCTAAGTGTGTTTCCTTGCCTGGGGTCTGACTTGCTACCAGGAGCCAATATATTAAATCACTTCCCCAAATTACCATATTGGCTCCTTGCTTAGGGGCTGTTTATAGTAGATTTCAGACCACTGGTTGGCCCACATAACTCCTGATTTGGAAACTGGTAGCATCTCCAGTTGGTAGCTGACAAATTCTGTCAGTTTGAGTCTGGCACAAAATATCAACGGAACGTGGGGAAAAGGCAAAAATGGATTATTTTCCGTTTTACAGAAGATAGCTGCAAAAGGCTGTTTCGTTACATGTATGCAAAATGGATATTAGCTGGTTGTTGGGAAAAATATTAAAAAATTGAGATAGGAAATTATGGCTTGTAATTAAGTGTTAAAAAACCTCAATTCTGTAATTCCTCATCTTGCTACAATGTATGCGTATGCTTAAATTTAAGCACTGTGGTACCGCCTTCCCTTGTGTTTAAACACAACCCTTAATAATTCGAACACTGGATTTATATCCTAACTTTCCAGACAGCTGGTGGGGTATTTTTCTGTCATCTTCACCTCCTAAGATGTTGTGATGTAGCAAATTAGCCATTTCTCACCATTTATTCTGAAGAACAGAAATAAGTGAAATCTGTCTCTGAAAATTAGTGTTGCAGGCATGTGAAATAAATGGTAATCTACGTGGCAACAACAAAATAAATATGTTTTACAGCTTTTAGGTGAGAAGAAGGTGGCAAGTAAAATAGAGAGGGAGGAGCTAAATATTCTGGTAAATATTGCACGTGAAAGATGGGGAAGGCTCCAGAAGAAAGCTAGGAGATAGGAATCATTTACTGTGGCAAGAGATAGGAACAGGTCAGAAGTCTTTGTGTGAATTTATCCCATTTCAAGTACTTTGTACCTTTTAGAAATGCAAACCATTGCAGTTTTTGAGATTTTACTGTGCTGTGAAATGCACCATAATAACTTTGGTAAATAGTTCCAATGATAAATTAACTCTCTGTGAAATTTGCACTTTCTCTGGCTTCAGCTTTCAGCATTGGGTCTTCTGGCATCTCTGTCTCCTGGAGGGAAGTGTCTTATAGTATTTATTTTTTGTGACCTGTGTTACCATAAAAGGTGAATAAGATCCTTCATGACCTTTCCTTTGATAAACTGTAGGGATGGAGTTCTGCGAATTGTTCATGATAAGGCATGTTTTCTAGTGCTTTCACCGTTACTGTTCCTCTTTAAATCCTTTACAATTAACCAATTTCCTGCTTGAACTTTTGCCTCTGGGGCTGTCTGTGTATTCCTGTAGCAGTTGCACCTTTGCCAAAGGCACAGGCAGGATAACCTCTTTACTCCTCCTTGAAACTCCTCTCTGTTTATGTGAGGTCTGTGCTAGGCTTTGTGGCTACCAGGCTGCAGGGAGATTTTATGATCAGCTGATGATAGCCACCATTTTCCTGTTGCTCAGGGTAGGGGTGGCTGGCATTCTTTGTTCCTGGGTGGATGACAATGTTGTGTTGAGGTGCATATTGTTTGTTTTACAGTTTGCCAAATGGTTCGGAGTGCTTTGTGTGCTCTTTGATCTACCTCTTCTAGAATCTTCCTGTCACCTGCAGACTTTATTAATAACGATTTTATTCTGGGTTTTTTTCAGTCATTGATTTAAAATGTTAAATAGCATGAGACTAAGGACTTGTGCTGCTGGTCCAGTCAAAACTTATTCCAACTCAATTTTAGACTTCTTTTTGCAGTTACATTTTTTAATATGAGGTGCCAGCTTTAATCCATTTTAATTTGTGCC
The DNA here is from genome assembly GCA_013400055.1 of Nycticryphes semicollaris. NCBI lineage: Eukaryota > Metazoa > Chordata > Aves > Charadriiformes > Rostratulidae > Nycticryphes > Nycticryphes semicollaris. The sequence goes on from VXBJ01002340.1 coordinate 825,594, forward strand.
TTGTTTAGTATATATCATTCTACCTACTGAGTCAAAACAGTACGGAGAAGCTGATTGCATGCCTTACAGAAGTCTAAGTGCAGCATACCAACATTATCACCCTTATGATACCTGACCTGTTAAAAAAACCCAAACATATGATTAAATCTATTTCCTGTAAACCTGGCACTGCTGGAAGCTATTTGTATTAGCTCTTTTTATATTTTAACACATAATTCTTGGATTAACTGTCCTGATACCTTACTCAAGATCAGACCAATAGTCCTCACAGTACCCGGAGGATTTCATCTGCTGGTTTTAAGTTTTGGAGAAATGATACTTTGCTTTGGTCCTCTAGAGTACTGTAAGTCCTATTGAGTCCCTGACAAGTGGAGATTTTCCATGCCTGTTCTTTGAAAACTCGACAGGCATTTTCCAACTGACTGACTTCAAAATATCTCTCTTTTCTAGCTGCTTGTTTTAAACTCCTTTGACTCATTGCTGAGATTGAATGTGATTCATTATTTTTAGACAATATGCATATAAAATCTATTTCCCAAATAAGGAAGACGGTATTCATTGAATTTTTCTGTTTTCTTCATTATTATTACATTTTTACTATTTTCTTCCAGTAACAGATGACAATATTTTTGTTCTCAATACACTTTTAAAAGTCCCAGATATCCTTTCCTCATTGATTTCCCTTTTTTCCCTTTCTGTCTCCCTTTGTCAGTTTCCCACAGTTATTAGCTTTGGGTTTATAATTGTTATTATCAGTTTTCCTTTATATCATTAGTTCTTTGTGTTGAAATAAATGTGTTTTCGTTCTATGTCTACTTTTACACTAAGAGTAATTTTAAAATACTGTCACTTTCTTTCTTGGTTGTGGATTTGTGGCCTTTGAAATCTAGGAGTGTATTCTTAAGACTTTTCTGATTACTGTGAAAAGGTTCCTCTGTAGCTGATATTGCTAATAATTATTTCAGCATTGTGAAAATGAATTTTTTTTTCAACAGCCCTTATATTTGTGAATGTATAGACTAGAAGCCCCATAAGCACACACATTGTTTGGATGCAATTCTATATGTTGACAATGAATATGATCAAGTCAGGATCACTGGCATTTGAGTAGCCATTAATTTTTACATCTGGGATCAGTTCTCTGTATCTGTCATTAGTCAATCCAACCCAAGCTGGGTCGAGTTAGGAAATTGCCTGCCTGTAAATTTTTTAAATTCTGAGGACTTTTTAGTGCTAGTAGCCTGAGAACACCAGCATATGCCATTCAGATTGAAGTCCCATATGTTAACACAGCTTTTTTTACCAACACATGATAAATAAGTCTTTAAAGAAGCTGGTCATCCTGTTTTTTGCAGTGTTTTGGTGGTGTGTAGCAGGCACCAAATAGCTCACTGCCTTCTAGTTTATTTGTAAGAACATAGATCTACCAACAATTGACATCTTTTATATCTGATTTGCACAGAATTGCAGAGGTCACAAGATTTTGAGACTTTTGAGACAGTGTACCACGCCCTTTCTTTTTTGCCCACTTGAGCCCTCTGAGTTGGGTTGTAAGTATTCATTTTTGCATTCTGATCATGTGAGTTTTCCCAGTAATATCAACCAAGTCAAATTTATGCTCATAAATCAGCATTTCTAATTCCTCTCGTTTATTATACGACTTCTAGCAGAAGTGTATAAGCAATTAAATCATTTCATCCCTTTGTGCAAGTGGATGCTTTTGTAATTTTGTTCTCAACAACATGATTTTGAACTACAACCAAAACCCTCACACCATTTACCTAGGTAGTGATTACATATGCAGAATTTTCTGACTTTTTCTGTTCGTAGTACAGGAGGAGCCTTATGAGATCATATATATACACTTGCTCCTACTCAACTTGACCGACTGCCTCTGCAGAGATATTTTCTACAAACGCCTTGGCGCAGGGATGCACTCACTGTCTGTCCCTACAATCTTCTTTTGATCCTTCATGTAAACTTCCAAAGCAGTAGTTAAGTATTTCCCCAATTTTCTGCCTTGCCTAGACCCTGTGTGGCCATTTTCATTCTTTCCCCCAGGGACCAGCTATGCTTCCTAAGGAAGATTGTTCAAAACTGCTATACTTTACTCTTTGTTGCATCTGTGACGGCACTTCCAAACCACAGTTTTGTTTCTTTTAGCTTCATTACCACTTGCAGATCGTTCTGAAGAACTTTTTTTTCAGAAGATGAGAAAATAGAGCCCATCCGCTGCAGCTGAGTGCCATGTTCGTACTGCCAGCCAGCACTGCCTTGATATAGTCTGAAAATGGAAGTTTCTCAGATGATTTCTTCAAACTTGCTCTGAAATTACTCTGCTGGTTTGCTTTGCCTGCTCCAGAGTTTACCTGGCAACTCATGAATAAATTAAAGGGAGCTGCTTAATGCCAGCCTGCCCCCTAAAGAGATGGGTAAATCAAGTTTGACTGATTAAAAAAGACCCAAGCATTTGAGTCAGGTCCTTCACATGAGAAACCAAAAAAAAAGGTGTCTCTCACCCCTGACAGGCCTGAGGGTCCCAAAACCCTGTCCTGTGGCCAAACCAGAGACAAAATAATCAGCAGGGTCAGGCATATGACTCACAAGATTTTTGACCTAGAAGTGCTGGAGCCTGCGCTGTATCCCCTGTTTACAGCTCCCGAAGCAGGAGGGGACATGGAGCTTGCTATTTCAACTGAAGTGGCCCTTACCAAGTTATCCACTGTATGAATGTTGAGGAAAAAAAAATGATTTTTCATCTATCCCTTTGAAATACCATTCTCCCACAGCCCGGCAGGATGACTTCCCAAGAGCTCTCTTCAAGTGGTAAATCGAGCTGTCGCCAGCTACAACAACCTAAAAGAGAGATGAGACCGGCAACAAATACATTACAAAGGGCCAAGTTAACTCTAATTGTGCTTTGTTTAATGTGATCGTTAAAACAGCTAACTCTCTATTAAGTGGCTGTTTGTGTGGGTGCCACCAGTCAAATATGACCCTGGTGAATGACTGTAGAGGCGTCCCCCCCTCCCTGCCCCCAGCAGTGATGAGCACAGGTTTATTTCTTTCTAATGCTGAGCTCTGCCTTTTCGACCAGGCTTGTTGTAAACTGTGAAATGGTATGGATAAGACGAGCGTTAGGGGGAGGCTTTTTTCCTCACCTGCCTTCAAGCTGCTTATGTGCTTTTTAGGCTGACAGATGCATGGGAGCTGCAGAGTTCGGGCTTTACACGTTGTGTGGGGCATGGGCTCCTTTAAATGCCAGCATAATAGTAAGGGCATATTAAATAGAGAAAAGGAGAACTGCTTGGTGTCATCCTATTCCCTAATAGGATTCCTTTCTGCGTTGCTTGCCTTTCCAGTAGGCACTTGGCAGGGTGACATGAAAATCACTGACCTTCAGCTGGATAGCTGGGGCACCCACTGGCCTCCTGAGGCATGGCTAGTCTCCAGGTGTCCTACGGTTGTTTTTTTGTTTTTGGATTGGGTTTTTTTTTCCCTGTGTATTCAATTCAATTCTCTCTCTTTCTTTTTTCTTTTTCTTTGTGTGTGTGTCCCTACCTGTGTATTTTTTCATCTCTGTCTGCATCAGTAATGCCTGCAGGCAAAGCCTCCAGGGTTAGGCTCTGCAGAAAGAGGTGTGCCCAATAATCCCTTTGCTAAGGGAGTTCCTGCTGCAGCCAGGGGCACACATACCACTGGCAAGAGAGTCCCATGGGCTGTTCACAGTTTTATTTTCAGGGTGCTGCTCACACATGCTGAGAAGCCAGGTACACACCTCTTCTCTCGCATACACATTACTTTCCTCTTCAAAGTGATTGTGTTTAGACCCATGCTCTGGAGAATATATTTCGGTATTAAAAATATCTCTCCCTTTGAAATGGCAGAGAGGATTGTATTTCTTTTAAATCACACCTAAATCAAGTTGTGAAAACCTGAAATATATCTGGACAAGTCAGATTTATGTGAAATGAGGAAAAAGATAATGATTTTGAGGATATTAAATTGAACGTTCAATGTACTTGTTCTTGGGCTAGCTGATGCTCGGGAAAATGGGGTTTAGATCGTTTTCAGAGATTCCCCTTTCTTTGCTGACAGTTAGAGAAAAGGGGCAAGAGGCTATTGCTTGTGTTTGTTCCTAAGGCAAATCACAGTTGATAGGTCCAACTTTAGACCGATCGCCCCTGACAAGTTTCTCTTCAATTCTTTCTTGTGTGCAGTTTTAGAAATCTTTGAACAGTGAGAAGCACAAAAGGTAGAAAGTTAACAAGACTCCACGGGGCTGTGAGACAATACCTGACAAGGGAGGAGAGGTGCTCCTGTGACTAAAATAGGCGACACAGAAGAAGGTTTTGCGCTTGTCTGAGAAACCGGGAATCTTGTTACCGGCTAGGAAGATCTAGTCTGCTCAGACACACTATGTTCATAGCAAAAGGTTTGGTTTTATTAGCTGAATGTTTTCAGGAGGTTTCTTATAATTTTCAAATGTGTAATTATTAAGTGAGTTTATTCTTAGAAGTCAGTACAGCTCATTTTGTTGGGGAGTTTGGGAGGTGTTTTGACTCTATTTGAGTTATTAAACAATTGGACGGGTGGTGAGAAAAGCCTTTGCTTTAGCACACCAATACAAAGATGTCTTTTTCCACTGTCCATCCCCCTTAAAAGAACATGAGGTTCTGCTTTTGCTGTCCAAACCTGTGCGGGTAATTAGCACCACTGATTTATCCTTAAGAAGCAGCTTTAGCCTTGCATTTCAGAGAGAAATGTGGTTATTTTAGACTTAGCAAGTGTGCTTTAGGTTTTGATCCGTAGCTTTGGTTTTCTTGTTATTCATATTGATTGTTACAATTTGTATGCTGTTTTGCTCTGTGAATTGTTGATCTGTTTTGTTTCTGTTCTGGTTTTCAATGGCTACAGGTTTCTAATTTTCTGTTTTCTTCTTAGACTTTCAGGTTTTAATTCAGTGTGTGTTTTCAACGTTATTTCTTGCTCACTTTGGCACCACTGTTGTATGATTGTGTTGCTTCCTAGAGACAATGTTAACAGATATCTTGGAAGGGATATCACCCTCCTCCCCCTAAATTTTCTAGAAAGCACTGCACTGAAGTCAAAAGTCATATTCCCTTGCCTGTGGATTTTCCTTTGCTGGAAGGGGCAAATCATAATGCAGATGGGAACTGTCAGCTTTGCACTTCTTGGGAGTATGTTCCACAATATATATCCTTTACCATTGTAGCTTTTGCAATGCTATGGTATAGTGAAAAGCAATGGGATATTAAAATCCAGTTAATAAAAACCATTAACACCCAGCCTGCAAATAGTGGAAGAACCTTTGGAAATCATTCTGGCTAATAATCCCTTGGTGAGAGGCCAGTGCAATGGGGCTTCCTTGTGCTCCTGCACAGCCCTGGCCTCATTCCTGGGCACCTCCACATGAGTAGGTTTGTTGCTGGTGAGCTTTAACTTGTTGGGAATACAGCATATGGCGAGGCAGCAAAGAAGTGTGGAAGACAACATATGTGGCTCTGGGGGAGAAAGAGTTTGAAAGAAGAGGAAAATGCCCTTGAGTGTGGGGCCATTGGCACATACTCTGATGTTCCCTTTTGTCCCTGTTCTTCTCAACTGCTTTGAGACTCTCCAGATCCCCTGGAGACTGCAAAGCAAATGACATTAGGTCTGCTGGTGTACAATTCAGAGCCCAGTTAAAACTGTGCTTGGTTAGAAAAAGGTTTGGGCCTTTTAGAGCCTGTTACTCTGAACATTGGCAAGAAAGATAGGAGCTGAACCGTGCAGCCCGCCTACTCCATCAGCATTTGTATTCTCTGGTCATGAATTTAACGAAGGTGTGCCAATATTGACATTATGCTACTTTACTGAAATCAAGAGGGCTTGATAATACTTTAAAAACTAACCGATGAAAATCTGGCAGCTCTAGTTTTCAAGCAACTGCCTGTTGGCCAGAGGCACCGTGTGCATGCATGTGCGTGTGCATGGATGGGCTCTCTTCTTTTTTAAAACCTTTGGAGTGAGTTTTTTGGATACTTCAGACGTCCCTTTTTCTCACCCTCAGATTGTTCGCCGCCTCCCCAGCAGAGTGACATATTGTTTGCAGTGGAATTTGACAGGCTCAGATGGCAGTAGCTGCTGCAAGATTTTTTAGCTCTTGTTGGTGCTACGACAGGTCTCAACAAATTCCCTCGCCCACTCGCCCATGGTGCATAAGAAACTTTCTCTAGTGCGAGGGGAGCTTGCCCATCAGTTTTGTCAAAATCTCAGCTTTCCTTAAAAGATGATGCAGAAATTCTGGCTTTCTGAATGTGACACAGATCTGCTCTTCGGCAGTGGTGTTTGCAGATTCAGAAAGGCAGGCAGACAAAGGGAACTGAAATGTGAGCTCTCAAATAACCCTGCCCTGGCTTCATGATGGAAGTGAAATACGTGGGGTATGTGCTAGGAAGAGGCTGTGAATTTCTGCTGAGGTCTGGCCCCATTCTGTGTGCTGTGTTCACTGCCTCCTTGTAAGTTTATCTTTTCTCTTTCTGTGCCTTTGCTACTTACACAGCTAACAGCTCTTCAAGTCCACCCGCCCTGCCCCAAATGCCCACGAGGTAGTAGCATCCAAGGAGACATCAGTGACTACAACATAAACCTGGGAGCTGGTCACCCACTTCTGTCTGTGGTGGTGTTTCCCCGGCTACCCCTAGGCACCTTCTTTGGGATGAGCTGAGATTTGTCCTCAAAGACCCTATTTTTCTCTGCTGTGTCTGCAGAAGACCCTCTGCTGATGAGCATGTGGGGCCAGGGGAGTCCTCAGGTGTAGCCTCTGTGTAAGAGTATGACCCTGCACTTGGCATGCTTTCAGAGTGGGACTGAATAGTCAGGGTAGCAATGGCAGGCAAAGCTCTTTTTCTGAGAAGATCAATGTATTCAGAGGCTGTATAGAGCTCCAGATCCTTTGCATTCCTGCAAGAGTGAGTGCTTTGGAAAACTAGGGGAGAAGGAGTTTTACAAACCGATGAACCCCTTTCCTCCCATTAGGCAGGGACTTTTGGAGTAGGCATTCCAACCAAGCCATACGTATTTCATGTTTGATTTAGACTTGGACTTGCAAGGTTATTTTCAAGTGGTAGTCCTGGGGCCATCCCACTCCCAGGCCTTTCCTTGGCATAAATAGCAATAGCCTGAGGGTGGCCCTCGTCTGTGCCAGATGCCCATAGCCACAGCAGCAGGAAATCAATGGGGCGTGGGGATATCCCTGCCACTGCGCTCCACCGCTAATAGATGTGGTGGTGTAGGAGTCCCTGTGGCATTTCCACATTACCTGGAGATTTCCCAAGGCAGGAGAAATCCTAAGGATAATTAAGCCTGTTTTATTTAGGGCTGAGCTGAGCCATCAAAGTGGCATAAAGCAGCCTAAATGGACCAGAGGATCTGGCACCTTATGTGAAAACTAATCATTTTCTGAGGTGGTCTGATAATTTCTGAGGAGGGTATAAAATAATTCACACCCACATGTAGCTTTTAATGAGTAAAAAGGCCTTCTCTGCATGTTCTGGAGCTGTGCTCTTTTAAAAAAAAAACCAACAAAACAACATTTGCATGTAACAAAGCGAGAGGGAGACTGTGGCAGGAGCAGGAGCTTGGGGCAGTGTCTTTGTTGCTGTTTTCATCAGGGTTAAGGGCTTAGTGACCATTTGGAAACCTTTTATGGGCAAACTGGCTAGCAGCCAGTACTGCAAATTTGCACTCCTGACTTTTTGATTAGTCAGTAGTCCATCAACAGCAGTGGAAACCTGAGAAACATTTGCAGCTAACCACGTGAAAAGCAGGTGTAATAAATCAGGTTGTTCAGGTTTAGTCCCAACTGGGAAATGTCTGGATGGAGGTAGAAATCGGTCCTACTTCTCTCGTTGTGTTTCAGAATACCTGCTGCATGGGGTGTTACCCCAGAGCAGTCCCTCTTTCCAGAAAGATTTCAATCTATAGGAGTGATGGTGTGCCCATTGGGAAATTGTGAATTTCCAACAATTTATTTATTTATTTATTTTTAATAAAAATCTGCCATGAAATTCTGTGAGTGACAACCATTCATCCATCTCATCTCGTTGCGGGATCAGGGCCAAAGCATGGTCTTTTTAAGCTTAAAGAGCAAGCCCTTAATCACGGCTGACTGTGCTAAGTGGAAGGAGCTCACTCTGTGCCACTGCCCCGATGGCAGCAGAGGCATCTTGTCTATTTATTTGCCTCAGTCCCCTGGGGAGTGTGGGCTGCACTGAGGGTGGAAGGCGGGATCCAAACTCTACTCCCCAGCAACTGCCATGCCTGTGCCCAGGCTTTTTCCTGGGAGCAAATCATCAGAGCTGGTGACAGCAGAAGCCGTGAAAAGACTGGCAGATGTGAGCCTGCTCTCTAATACTTTATGAATACTGAATCTGCTTTTTTTTTTTTTT